>JAKUAQ010000018.1:0-175131 GCA_030562965.1 Starmerella ratchasimensis
TATAAGATGTAGTCAGTATTATACTGCTACCCAAACCGTACGTGATAGTTTCCTAGCTGGCCGACGGCGCCGCCGCCCAGCCCGAGCCCGCCCGCGCTGCCGAACGTGCCGCTGACGTTGTCGGGCAGCGCGACGCCGGCCCCGCCGCGGACGCGCACAAACTTGGCGGCGAGGCCCGCCACGACGCAAATCAGCGCCACCCAGAACACGGCCATCGCGAGCTTGTAGAAGAAGCGGTGTTTCCTGGGCTCCGACGAGCCTGGCGAATCGCCCGGAGAGCCGCCGGGCTGGCTCGGCGCGTCTGGCCGGTCAGGCTCGGTGCCCGGGTCGACGGGCGCGCCCGGCGTGCTGGGCGGGCCGTCGGGGAACATCTCGCGGAACTGCGACTCCTTGCCGGGGCACGCCTGCAGCGGGCGGTCCAGCCGCGGCGTGTCGGCGGCGCGGCACTTCGTGCCCGCAAGCATGCGGTAGCCCGTGACCTCGTGCCAGAACACAGAGTTTGTGAAGCACTGCTCGTCGCGCGTCGGCGGCGTGAAGCCCCACACCGGCACGCACGTATGGTCGTCCAGGTTCAGCTTGTAGCCCCAGTCGCACTCGTAGTCGCCGCGGCCGCACGTGCACAGCTGCGTCGTCTCGGACGTCCCGGTGAGGCCGTTGCCCACGCGGCACGCCTTCGCGCCGCCGTCGCGCCGGCGCAGGTACTTCGACACGCGGCCCAGCAGGCACTGCCCGCCGTTATCCTTGGAGGCGTCGTCCGAGCGCCGCGGCAGCTCGACCCACTCGAGGTCGCTGTCGCCGCACTCCCGGTCCAGAATTTGCGCGAAATCCAGCTCCACAATCAGGTCGCGGCCCTGCTCGTCCGTGCCGAAGAGGTGCGCGCGCAGGCTCTGCTCGGACGGCGTCGTCTCGAGCTGGTCGACGCTCATGGGCTGCGTCAGCGCCACCACCTGCCACGTCGCGCCGCTGTCGAAGCTGAACGTGACGGTGCTTGTTTTGGCAAGGCTCTCGACCATCACCAGCGTCGAGCCGGAGTCCACAAACGCCCAGTGCATCGGCCGCGTGTTCACGGACTTCCAGGTCGCGCCGACGTCGCGGCTCAAGAACGTCGACGAGCTCGCGAGGTCCTCGAGCTTGCGGCCCACGTTGCCGCGCCCAAACACCAGGCCCGGCGCGTGGGCGCTCGACGGCTTGTGGCCCGGGACGAGGCGCGCCGAATGGCCGTGCAGGTTCAGCCAGCACGCGTCGTTGTTCGCGTCCGTGGTGCTGCACAGGCTCGGCGGCGCGCGCAGCCGCTCCCACTGCGCGCCGTTCGTGAACGACACGTACGTGCCGAGCTGCTTGGCCGCACCGATCGCCGCGACGTCGTCCGCGTTCAGCACGACGTTCGCCAGCAGCACGCCCTCGACCCCGCGCAGCACGTCGACGTCCGCGAGCCGGTTGAACGCCGAGCCCTGGTTCACGTTGTCCAGCAGCGTCACGAAGTCGCGCCCGAACGCGCCGGACCGGATCAGCGCGCCCAATGTCGCGTCCTGCCGGCCCTGCTTCGCGCGGAACATCGTCACCGTGTGGTCGTCACTCGCGATCAGCGTCGCGCCTTTGCCCGGCGCCAGGTCGGGCGGCAGCTGGATGCGCTCGTACGTCACGCCGTCACGGCTCACCGCAATGTGTCCGCGGCCGCCTTTTACCTGCCCGTTTTCGGGGTACCCGACAACCAAGAAGTTCTTTTCGTGCACCATATCCGTCACATCGCCGACGCCGCTGAGCATGCGGTCGCCGCTCGCGAAGAGGTCGTCGCTCCACACGAGCATCATGTTCATATCGATGCCTGGCCGGGGGGGGTCCAGGAAACAGTATATCATCTCGTCGGGCGTGGGCTGCATGAGGTCGCTGATCCACTGGCACGCAATGACTTTCTCGCGCACGCTGAGCCACGTCTTGCCGCGGTCCTTGCTGACGTAGACCGTGCTCGGGCACACGAAGTCGTCGCAGCTCGGGCTCTGGCCGCTGAACAGCATCCAGTCCGGGTGGTGCGCGTGGAACTGCACGACGCCAGGCACGACGCCGAACACAATGCTCGGCTTCGCGGGCAGCGCCAGCAGCTGGAACGTCTCCGCGCGGTCCCACGACACCCACACCTTGTTGTCCGCCACAGACTGCGACGAGAACACGTACACCTGCCCGTCGGGCGTCGAACTCACGTACGCGTTCAGCACGTCGCTGATCTCATCGTAGTCGCGCCGCTTGCCGTTCGTCAGCAGGTGCAGCGAGCCCGCCTGCGTCCACACCAGCAGCCGTGAGTCGTCGTCGAACTCGGTGTTGCCTGCCGGCAGGTACGCGCGGCCGGAGATCGCGCCGATATCGTGCGTCACCGCCATGACCTGGGCGGCCCGCTTGGCGTGGCCAGGCACGCCTAGATCAACCGGGAGATCCGAGTGGGGATCCGCATGGAGTTCCACATTGGGATCCACGCGTAGATCAACGCTGTCGCTCTGGCCGGCGGGCTTCTTAGTGTTGCGGCGGCCCAGCCACTCGCGCGCGTCAAACTCGGCGCCGTCGCGCGTCACGGCGGCGGCCAGCGCGGCCGCGTCGGCCTGTGTGTGTACGTCGTGTAGACGCGCTAGTCGCTCCCATTGGCTCGCGGCGGCACCCAGGCCCGGGAACTCCGCCACCAGCTCGTTCCAGCGCGGCAGCGCCAGCCCGTGCACCAGCCCGAAGCCCAGCAGAGCGCTCAACAAGTGCATGGTTCGTGCTTTATCGGGATCTAAACGTGGCTTGCGGGTAAGGGGCCGCTCGGACAGCAGGCGGGGCGGGTAGTTACAGCAGGAGGTGGTTCTTCCACCGATTAGGAACGGATCCTCCCACCCCAGCATCAGCAGCAGCCATAAGCACTCCCAGCCTTAAGCACTCCCAGCCACAAGCACCCCGAACCCACCGATCCCAACCCACTGATCCAAGTCCACTGAGCCAGACCACACAAGTCGAAATCGAAACTTGCCCCGTCGTTCCTTAGGAGGCACTGCGCACATGCTGCTTTACTCGTTCCTTAAAACCATGACCGACCGCGAGGTCGTTCTGGAGCTCAAGAATGACCTCCAGATCCGCGGCATCCTCCGCTCCGTGGATCAGTACCACAACCTCCGGATCGACCGCGTGGAGGTCCTCAACAGCGATATATACCCGCACCTGAACTCCGTGACGTCACTGTTCATCCGCGGCCCGACGATCCGGTACGCCCACCTCCCTAAGGAGGCCGTGGACACCGATCTTTTGCAGGACGCGACAAGAAGAGAGGCCGCGCGCGTCGATATTTATTAAGCACTAACCCGATCTAATGTACTACTTAATTTTTTTTTCTAAAACACGTCAAGCCGGCGGCAGAAATGCGCCATACAACGCCGCCTGCGTGCACGCCCACACAATGAACCCCGCAACCCAGCACTTGGCCGTTACTGGCCGCTGCTTTAGCAGCGCTCCCAGGTACAATGCCGGCCCAGGCAGGCTCGACGAGATTCGCATCACGATCTGCACGTGCCAGAAAAAGAGCAGGCCTGTCAGCACGACCAGCTGCACCAGGGCGGGCGCCCACAAGCCCCGCGTTTTCAGGAACAGCGTGGATCGGCCCACTATGTACAGCACAGGGCCCGCCAGCAGAAAGAGCGGGATGTTCGAGATAGTCCAGTAGCGCAGAAAGCCGTTATTCCAGTACTTGTCCTGCACATACGTGTAGATGCTGGGGATCGTTGCGTCGCACCACTCGGGCCGCTCGGGAAGACTGCCCAGGTGGCAGTACAGCATGTACGCCTCGAGCTGGGGCCAGGCGAAGCTCAGGCCTACAATGGCACCACCAATAATGAGCCGGGACGCCTGGATCCAGCGGACGCGGGCACGTAGCAGCTCACTCGCGAGACCAAGCGCGAAACACACACCCCACAGCAGCCCGTTCGATCTGAGCAGCGTCGCGCCGCCAAATGCAGCCCCAGCCAGTACATACGCCCGCTTGCGATAGAAAAGCCACAGACCCACAAATGTTAATGCTGCACAGCTGCTCTCCGTGTAGCCGGATACCATGTAGATGCCGGCCGGGCTCACGCCGTAGATCATGCCGACGCTGACGGGATCCACGTGTTTGCTAAGCGCTTTGTGGCGCGCGAATTCCGTGATGAACACACACGCCACCAAGTGGCTCACAAAAGAGACCCCCGCAGCGGTGAGCGCCAGCCTCGTCAGCACGTCCACAGGGTTTGTCTGAGCATGGGCAGAGCTCAATACCCCGATCAGTTTCGCCCAGTAGCTGCTGAAAGCGTACTCGTGCTCAAACGACGGGCCCCATTTCTCCGCCATGCCCACAAAGTACAGCGCGTCCCACGCGACGACACGCGTAGCCAGTTTACTCGCCCAGGAGGTGGATCCACTATTCTCCCATGTGGGGTGGATCAGATGGTGGTGATTGAAGAGGAGCGAGCTCGATGTGTCGAATATGGCACTGGACGCAAAGAGACAGCCATATAGGACGAGTTTTGCCAGAACTGCGGCTGCCAAGACCCGGGCATGCTCACCGATCCGGCTCGCCATGATAGGGGGGCTTATGGCAGGCAACCCTTCTCCACTCAGAGTGATATGATCCGCTTTTAGAGGAGATTAAGTGTTTATAAAATAAAAAGCAATCGCTTGGTAATGCGTTGTGTAATTGGGCTAATATATACAAGAAACTAACATGGAGACAACCACTGCTATTTCGAAGATATTTTCCCCAGGAGATGCATGGCTGGTCCCGGTTCTCACGTGAGCGGATATTACTTCCGGGACTTCCCCGCGTAATTCCCCGAAATCAGCGCAGGGTAGCAGCTGGTGGGATTACCTATCGCGGTGTGGAAGCGAGCTGGAATGATATTGGCAGACACTGCGGCCTATGGGGCATGCGATCTCGGCTGAGCCACCGGGTGAGAACTAATGCACGGAACCAACCTAGAAAGACAATAAGTAGAACAATACGTAGCTAAAACATCGGTGTGAACCTAAATACCTGATTAATTTCGAGGTCATTCTCTCAATCTAGCAGCTGTACCACCCATGGAACCTTCTTATATCGCTGATTCGCTCACGATTGATTTAAATTCCGGGTCCTGACCTGCCTCGCCCTAGTGCGGGGCTCGAATCCCGTCACATTACCGTCGACGCAGCCCTAGGTGCACGTCTAGGGCCACTCTTTCTCTTGGCCAAACGCTATGCGAGCTCGTCATGTGCCCCCATAGGCCCGGGGTAGACACGGGCGCACCTAACCACAGCCTAACCACAGAGTAACCACAGATATACGTGGGCCCCGCGTGACGCCATTAACCCACACTACTTCACTGACCACCTTTATTGCAGTGGCGAGAAGACGACTCGAATACTAAGCGCGAGACGGACGAGGTGCACCCTCAAGGAAGTACGTCGGAGAACAGATACCCAGATTGAACTAATCAACTCCTGAACCGCTAAGCGAGCACTATTGTATTCTAATAATGTCCGGCCAGGTTCTGACTGCGCTGTTTGTGCTGGCGATAGGCTACTTCACGTACAAATTTTTCTTCAGCAACGTCGATGTTGTGAACGAGCCGAAGAATGATCTGCTGGCACCCAGCGCGGCGTCCAACGATACCGATTTGATCACGAGCATGGCGCGTAACAAAAAGCGCGTCGTGGTATTCTACGGTTCGCAGACCGGTACTGCGGAGGATCTAGCGTCCAAGCTTGCCAAGGAGCTCAGCTCGAAGTTCGGCCTGAAGACCATGACCGCCGATCTCGAGAACTTTGAGTTCGACAACCTCGATGTGTTCCCCGAGGACCACCTCGCTGTGTTCCTTATGGCCTCTTACGGCGAGGGCGAGCCCACCGATAATGCGCAGGAGTTTATGACTTTCATTACCTCGAGCCCCAGTTTCAGCGAGGGTGGCGACGAGCTGCCGAACTTCCATTTCGCCGTGTTCGGCCTGGGCAACACCTCGTACGAGCTGTTCAACAAGGTCGGCAAGGATCTCAACGCCACGTTCATCAAGATGGGTGCTCAACCCATTGGCGAATACGGCGAAGGTGATGATGGCAAAGGCACACTTGAGGAGGACTACATGGCGTGGAAGGACCAGTTCTTCGAGGCTCTGACGAAGGAGTGGAACCTTGAGGAGCGTGAGGCCGTTTACGAGCCTGCCATCGCTGTTACTGAACAGGGCGAGGCCAGAATCTCGTCCTCGGACGTGTACCTTGGCGAGCCCAACCTTAAGCACCTCACGGCCTCTAAGGACCACTCGAAGCCCAAGGGCCCCTACACGGTTTCCAACCCCCTGCTTGCCCCCGTTGCTCACGCGCACCAGCTTTTCAAAGGCGGTGAGCGCGATGCCGTGCACCTTGAACTTGATATCACGGGCCTGCGCTACTCCACCGGCGACCATCTCGCCGTGTGGGCGCAGAACTCGGAGGAGGAGATCAACCGCTTCCTGCAGGCGCTCGGCCTCACCGCCAAGCGCAATGACGTGATTGCCATCAAGCTGCTCGACTCCACCTCGACCGTCCGTGTGCCGTCCCCCACCACTTATGATACCGTTGTGCGCTACTACTTGGAGATCAACGGCCCCGTGTCGCGCCAGGTGTTGAGCGCCATTGCGCAGTTCGCCCCCACGCCCGAAATCAAGGCGGAGGCGCTGCGTCTGGCCAGTGACAAGGTGCTCTTCCACTCTGCGGTGGTGGAGCGTTGCTTCAACCTGGGCCGCCTCATGCTCGACCTGAGCGCCGGCAAGCCGTGGACTGACGTTCCGTTCAGCTTCGTGATCGAGACGATCCCGCATCTGGTGCCGCGCTACTACTCGATCTCGTCCTCGTCGCTGGAGACGCCCAACAAGGTGTCCATCACCGCCGTGGTGGAGAGCCAGCGGCCCTCGGAATCGCAGCACGAGATCAAGGGCGTGGTGACGAACAACATCCTGTCGATTGAGCACGCAGTGAACGGCAAGCCCGACGGTCTCTACAACCTCGAGCGTCCCAAGCGGGCGAGCGGCGAGAAGAAGGGGAGCATCAAGGTCCCTGTGCACGTGCGACACTCCCTGTTCAAGCTGCCGCAGAAGGCCACGGTGCCCATCATCATGGTGGGTCCCGGCACTGGTGTGGCGCCGTTCCGCGGCTTTGTGCGCGAGCGGGCTGAGCTGGTGAAGCAGGGCAATGAAGTCGGCAAGGCGATCCTGTTCTTCGGCGCTCGCCGGAAGGACACTGAGTTCCTGTACGGCGAGGAGTGGCCCAAGCACTCCGAATGGCTCGACGTCGAGCTGGCGTTCAGCCGCGATGGCCCCAAGCGCGTCTACGTCCAGGACAAGATGCGCCTGCGCGCCGCTGAGATCTCGCAGCTGCTCGAGCAGGGCGCCGTGTTCTACGTGTGTGGTGACGCCAGCCGCATGGCACGCGAGGTGCAGGAGACTTTGGTCGAGATTCTGGCGGAGCAGCGCCAGATCTCTCGCGAGGATGCAGAGAAGGCCGTGCGCAAGCTCCGATCGCGGAACAAGTACCTGGAGGATGTCTGGTAAATAATTTCCTCCTTGGTTCAGCGATTCGATGATCGTGCCGACTCTCATGACAAGCTAAGCTAGAAATACATAACGAAACATATGATCTACCAATCACAAGGGAGCTAATAGCATTATTATTTTGGTGAATATGAATAAAACCCACGTGCTACATCGAAGCAGCAGAACGTATAGAAATAATAAATTCGCAGCGAGCCTACATTCAGCGGATACAGTTCCTTCTCTAATGTAGGCAATTTCCATCGACCACCTGAGGCGAATTGAGGATCAAGGGGTGCGTTATTTGTGGTCGCGAATCAGACCCTAGACCTCATGTTTTCCTCGGTTTTGGCCAGCGGCCTCCGGCTCGGCAGATCACGCATGAGCGTGTTTTTCCTGCCAAATCCCGGCTTTGCATCGCTTCATCTGAACAAGGCAAGTACGAAGAGCCCCATATGCGCATCTTTCAGAGCGAATTACTCGTTTTCGCGGAACTTCTCGGCCTCACGATATGTGCCCAAATCGGCCTCCTCCGCTCCTCCCAGTAAACAGGTGCCGTTCACTGCATCTCCTAAAGGCAGCGTGTATGCAGCAGCCGCCAGCCGTGCGGGCCTTGCGGGTCAGATGGGCGTGGGTGATATCCCGACGGTTGGTCTCGGCAAAAGCTCGAGCTTCGCCAAACCCCGCGTGATCTCGGCAAATAGCGTAGGCTGGTGGCTCATTCTGTGTGGCGCAGCTGTATTTGGCATTGTGGTTCTGGGCGGCCTCACCCGGCTGACGGAAAGTGGCTTGAGTATCACGGAGTGGAAACCGCTGACTGGAGCACTGCCGCCTATTTCGCAGGAGGACTGGGAGCGCCAATTCGAGCTATACAAAAACTCGCCGGAGTTTCGTGAGCTGAACTCTCACATGACGCTGGAAGAGTACAAGTTCATCTACTACATGGAATGGGGCCACCGGCTGTGGGGCCGCGCCATTGGTCTGCTGGTGATCGGTCCTGGCCTCTACTTCATGCTGCGAGGTCGCAGCTCGCCCGCAACAAACCGACAAATGGTGGGAATCATGCTTTTGTTGGGACTTCAGGGCGCCATTGGATGGTGGATGGTGCACTCCGGCTTAGATAGAGATCACCTCGATTCGCGTGCCGACACGCAACCCCGGGTCGGCCACTACCGCCTGGCGACTCATCTTGGCGCCGCATTCCTCCTCTACTTTGCTATGACGCTCTCGGGCCTCTCGATCCTCAAGCAGAACCGGATGCTCAAGAACCCCGTCAAGGGCAACCAGGAGATCACCGTGCTGTCTAGTGCCTTGGCCACCTGGCCGCGCCGTTTCGCGTGGGCTCTCTTGGGCCTCGCCTTTGTGACATGCATCAGCGGCTCGTTCGTGGCCGGTTTGGACGCGGGTTTGCTTTACAACAGCTTCCCCATGATGGGCACCGGACTCACACCGAGCACCAACGAGCTGTTCGATAAGCGGTACACCCACGAAGAGAACCCCTCCAAGCTTACACTCTTCTACAAGAATGCGCTTGATAATCCGGTAACCGTCCAGCTGGGCCACCGAATCCTGGCTGTGACGACGTGGTCGGCGGCCCTGGCATATTTCCTCTACATTCGCAAACGACGCACCTTGCTGCCCCGTAATGTGATGAAAGGTGCGCATGGAGTGATCGGATTCGCCACTTTGCAGGCGGCTCTGGGCATCACCACCCTCCTCTACGTCGTTCCGGTTCCCGTCGCTGCGTTGCACCAGGCAGGCGCTTTGGCATTCCTCACATCTATCCTGGTACTTATAAACCGGTTGAGGGTTCCGAAGGGCCAACTACGGCGGATCGTACGCCTCATGGCGGAGAAAATCCGGATGAGCAAAGATGCCGCGAAGCCACCGGCTCCTTGATGCCTCTCCTTCTACCTATTACTCGCAGGTAATATTTGTACATAGTCAACTTATTTAACTTTACGTCGCGTTTGTGACTACTTCTATGCTGCAACATGTAAGTGGTTGGAAAGATGAAGACCACATGTACCATGCTATCTCTCCAATGCAAACGGCTCCCTTGACCGAACCTGGTTGGTTCATCAATTGATCCGGAATCTTTTACGAGGCGAAGTGGACGCTCGAGGAGTGATGACTTTTGGTCCCACTGATTGATGCGTAGACGGCATTGGCGAGTTCGGAGAAGCACCCTTCCTCTTCTTAGTGACGTTCATTGGCGGTGCGGTCTTCATCAACTGCGGACGCGAATAGATCTGGGGGAGCGAATAGAAGTCAATTTCCGCATTCACTTCATATGCTCTCTTGAGACTGCGGGTCTTATATTCAGTCATGAACGGCGTAGGCTCGGGGGAGCACAATGGACGAGTAGTTCGGTTCTTCGGTGTGAGGCTTTTGCCTGGATCGCCGACGTGCCGTTGGGATCCGAAGGGTTTGTAGGGAGGTAGATCCTGAGACATTACGCGATGGTTACTCCTCTGACTGAATTGAGTCGATGATGTGTGTGGAAGTGGGCTGGAGTCTATGCTTGAGTCGATTTTGGTAAGATGAGACATACTAGCGCTGTTCAGAATTTGGTTGAGGCTATCGGTGAACCCATCCAATCGTGTTCCTAGTTTTCGGAGTCGCTCCGCTTCTCGTGATGCATTGAACTCTCTCAATATCTGATCCTTGATGCTTTCAGTCATTGTGGGATGCAGACAGATGCAGTTGTGTGGGTGTCTCCACACACAATGTGGTTTTATGCAACCACTGTGGTTAGGGCAGCCTAAAAGCACTATTTCATTCTCTGTCGGGCCCGGCAACAAGTATATAGATTTATCTTTTTTTTAACATCGAAAGCTATGTTTTAATACTTCTATTCCACTATTTAGGTACCTACTAGGGTCTTATATCCGTGTCTAACTCTGTAAGTCAACCATCGAGGTTGGTCATGTATTGGTCATGTATATTGGATATCCGAACTTCTGCTCTGAGCTCAAGACGGAGAGAACGCAGTTATTATAAATGGGGATGAGATAAACGAGAAGGAGGAGAAGTGTGACCTTATTTCTCTTCAAGATTCAGGCGTCAAAATTTTGTTTCATAACATACTCACATAATATCGTGTGCGTTCAGAATGGCCTTGATTGAGTAAAGTGACTCTTGGGAACTCCTTCAGACTTCCGTACGAGAAATTTAGTTGTCGAGGCGACAGGGCCCCCGATATAGCAATGTTTTCTTCGTGTGGGCTGTCCACGTATCGAGTGTTTACTGCGGGATCTTTTCAAAACCAAGGTGCTCCTTGCTCAGCTCAAGCAGGGCACTCAATTGGTTTTCGTTGAACCTAATGTCTGCCTCCTCAATGAGGCAGTACAGTACAGGCCAATTATCTGGAGCTGCATTGACAAGTTGCAGAATTTCGGCCTTCTCAAGATCCATCTTCAGTTCACGAATTCCTTCGATAAATGCAGCAATTCCCTCTTCAGTCTGGGGCTGCTCAACATTTGCTGATGGTCTTTCGCGGAGATAAGCCTGAATTTCTACGCAGATAGTTTGGGCATTTTGGAGTGTGCTTGTTGAGTCTTTGACCGCTGTGACGTGGGCCATGACTTCAGCGTCACAGAGCAATGGCCCTGACGCTTCTGTGATCTTCATGTTCTGGCCTTTTTATAAGACCTCTGCACTCACGATCTAGAGCGATCTAGATCGATGCCCGTGTGAGCACACTTGTTGTGACGCTTGAAATAATTATGGCGATCAGGGTTACGGCGATAAGCTACGAAATATAGGAGGTCTTAGACGCAAGCGGGCGGATGCAGGGTCCACTTGATCCAATACTATGGGTGTACGGTGGACCGGTACTAATGGCTTGGCGTCGATGGCAGACGAATTCGGCATGACCTTAAGGCCTCTGTTCAGTGAAAAAAATGCACTTAGGGCTAAGCCCTACAAGACCAAGTTGACATAATCAGAATTTCGCAGCCATTGGACTTCTTTTGTCCCAGCCATATGCTGCGGTGGGGCATGGTCCCAATTGGCCTTTAGTAAGCTGGGACCGCGAACCACTCTGGGTCTGAAATATCTGAATTTGGTGACTAGTTGCACAACTCCGAGTTCCTGTACACTATCAAAATGTCTTTGACCGTCACGGAGAAGGGCAACTTCCAGCACATTTTGCGTTTGCTGTCGACTAACGTCGATGGTAACATCAAGATCATGTACGCTCTGACCACCATTCGTGGTGTCGGTCCCCGTTTCGCCAACCTGATCTGCAAGAAGGCCGATGTTGACATGAGCAAGCGTGCCGGTGAGCTCAGCGTTGACGAGCTCGAGAAGCTCATCACCATCATTCAGGACCCCCTGAAGCACAAGATCCCCGCTTGGTTCCTCAACAGACAGCGTGACCCCTCTGACGGTAAGGACGCCCACCTGTTGGTCAACCAGCTTGACACCAAGCTGCGTGACGACATCGAGAAGATGAAGCGTATGCGTCTGCACAAGGGTCTCCGTCACTACTGGGGCTACCGTGTGCGTGGTCAGCACACCAACTCCACCGGTCGTCGTGGTGGTGTGACTGGTATTGTTCGCAAGGCTGCCAAATAAGCTCATAATTTATACTGCAATAATCATACTGTGATAACTTCTAGACTAGTTTTCTCTTGAAGAGCGCTGACACTATATATGGTTTGTACGTTGACCGCTGGAGGACTTCTATTGATTGTGTTTATAGTGAGGAACGCTCCCATAATACGCATTGACATTGCTTGGTTTTAATTAGCCACTGAGGACTTCACATACATAAATATATATATAACGTCTAAGCAGTGAACGTGAGCTTCTCCTTCGGGTAGGAGGGACCAACCAGCTGGATTCCCAAGCTAGCGAGCCACTGGCCCTGCTTGACTGAAGTTTCGATGGGCTTTCCTTCAACCAGCGCGGCAACGAATCCGGCAGCGAACGCATCACCAGCACCGTTAGTGTCGACGATCTTGGACTGCTCCAGAGGGACCACAGGGTACTTCTGGATAGTAGCCTTCTCACCCGGCTGTGCAATGGCCACGACAGTGTCCTCGAGACCCTGGGTGATCACAACCACGCGAGGGCGCTGCTTGTTCTCCTTGGGAAGCTCAGCAATGTGCTTGGCCACAGTCTCAGCATCGCTAGCGGTGCCGTGAGTAGAAGCATAAGCCTCGGCCTCGGCCTCGTTGGCAACGAGGTAGTCCCAGTACTGCGAAGTAGAGTCAACAGCATCCTTGAATACAGTCGGAATGAACGGAGCGCTCAAGTTGATGCCGAAGATCTTGTTGGTGGCAGCAGCATGCTTGCCGAGCGCCTGGATAGCAGGGGGGCAGACAGTGAAATGATAGCCACCGACGTAGAAAACCTTGGCCTCCTCCACGAGCTTCCACTGTTCGGGTGCCTCCAGGTGATCCAATGTGAACTCGTTAGCAGCCGCGAGATCAGTGGCGAGCGAACGGTGAACACCAGTGATGAGGGCAGCACACTTACCGGTGGGGGTGCTCTCCTGGAATTGATAGTGGGTCACGACGCCAGCGGCCTCGTTGCTCTCCAGAAGCTTCTCACTGTAAACATCGCGGCCGACGGAGCCAAAGTAAGCCACGGTCTTCGGCTTAAGAAGATACGCCGCACCACGAGCAGTGTTCTGAGCAGCACCGCCGGCAATAAGCACAACGGAGGGCATGGCAAGAACCTCCTTGTAAATAGGGACGTGCTTGGGCTCGATCAAGATAGCATCATCAGCCTTAAGGTCATACTTCTTGAGGTAGGTCTCATCGACATGAGCCTGCAGGTCCAGCAAGGGGTTTCCGAGACACACGAGATCAACCATTGTTCTTTAGTTGTTGTTAGACGAAATACTCTGCGTTTGGGCGTGTGAAATGGCGTGACAGGTGCGAACAGGGTCGTGTTTGGGCAAGGCACCACGTGCATCGATCAAGGTGGAGAGATAGAGCACGGTTCAATTGGCGATTGAAATTAAGAAAATTAAGTACCGATAGCTTATTTTATCAGATGATTTATTATCTATTTACCTGTAGCTTGTTGATATGTGAGATTTTATTAAATTTGGAATTGCTTAATTCCCAAAGATCTATTTCTCAAGATAATCAAGATAGCTTTATCGATCAGATATTCGTTTAGAACGCTAGCGAAAGTCGTTTGCAGTGCAAAAAGCTTTGAATATACATAAGTTCGATATTTCATGGTTATTACTTTCTAGTGACTACTACAATGCTTTTATGCCCCTTTGGCTCGCTTTTCCTCTACAATACTAATCTCTTCTCAGAGGGAAATCCTCACGCTCAACACCATTTTTCGTGATAATGAATATCTGGAGCGTGTCACCCACTCGGATCTGACGCTCAGCCACACCTGAGAACGCATCCTTCACGAGGCGCAGTGCGGCGTCGAGGTTTGGACGGAAAGGCGAGAGCAGTTGTTGCGTCTGGGGGTTTACCTGGTTCGCACGATCTACCTGAGAATCCAGAAACGGCACAAGCAACTGCATGGCATGTCCGGCTGCCTGGAATGCATGGTCTTCGTAGTTTCCAATCGGGTCGAACGAATAGATGGAGCCGGTGCCATCGGGCATAATGCCAACCAGGATCGCGTTCGTGTAGTACGGGAAGAAACGTTTGCCGTAGAGCAGATGCGATGTCACTCTAGCAGCCGCAGGAAGGCTCATAGTCGCGTCATTGTTTTGGTGGTGGTACCATTTAATTTTAGTGCGAATATCTTCGGCGAGCTGTTTGGAGTCAGCACTGAACCCGTTACCGGTGAGATAAAGACCATCTCCAAGGCTGTGGACCTGTGTCATATCGCGCGAGTCTATCGAGTAACCCGTGGAGTGACGCGAATCACCTGCAAGCACTACGAAGTCATCGCCCGCGATCGCCAGAGTGCTACCGCCACTGCTGTCACCGTAAGGATTGAAGCGAGACATGAAAAGCTACGGGCGGAGAGGTGGTGGTGTGGTGATTATACTACCGAGTGTGGTTATGGTATACTCGTAGCGTGCTGTTGTGTGTGTGGTGTGGCGTGAAGGCTGTGGGCGTGTGGACGGTACCATTGTTCCCAGCCAAGGCGTCTGGGGCTGACCTCCATGGGTTCTGGATAGAGCCATCAGGGCATAGGAGGGCTGATAGGCTGGGACTTTCCATACGAGCCTAGCTCTATCAGCTCCTCAGCTTGATGGTTAATAATTAAATAAATAAATCAGCGGCATCGTAATGTTAGCTTCACTATATTCAAACATGTAAAGCTGATGTGATAGAAGATTTAACTGCATGATGTACCTGCCGGAATAACTCATACTGTATCGGTATGGTGGAAAGTCTTACAAGTGACAGGACGGATGCGGGATTTCGAGAGCTTATAAACAAATTTTGCACAAACTCTTTTGCAAAGTCTCCATTGACAACAGTGCCTTTTATAAATATAAATTATTATTGCTCAGCTTCTTTGCTTCACTACCAGTTGAATTCTCCTGGCCCATCTCCACACCCCAGACCCAACCCCGCACGAATAACCGACGTGCAATGCCCTTGGGTGGCTGCTTATTCTGCGTCGCCGCATAGCGAGCCCTGCCCAACACCCCGGACCCCACTGAACTCGCCAGGACCACCAGCCATTAGGGCATTCAAGGCACGCAGCTACGAAGGTCTACGACATTGCCCAACCCCAATAGCACACCCCTCTGCAGTGAGCCGGCGTTTCCCATATCCACGCGCAGCCTTAGTACAGCCATTAGCAACCCGATCACAGCCATTGCACCCAGGCACGACGATCACAACGACCCTGCGATTATCTCCTTGGCCCGCTAACTCGGTACTTCGTCCGGCTACATCCACCGCTGTCTAGAACGCAAACAAGTTTGCAAGACTCAAACGTTGCTCACTCTATCTGAGCATCCAATACCTACACCGCTATCTGTTCAGCTGGTGACGAATCCAGATCTACCGGGACGATTTGGCATTCCTAATTCCCGGATTAGTACTGAGTAGTACTGAGGACTGACGATTGACAGTCTTAGAACGAAACAGGACTGAAACACCCAGTTGAAGCCAGCAGTGTCATACTTGGAGTTGTCACTCGGAGCTGGTATTCTAAGAGAGCGACGATTATAAGCTGTCCTAGCTCCCTGCTGCATCGTGAAACTGTAATTTACTTTGCATAGCGACTTCGATCCGGCGCTGATCCAACGCCGATCCGCCGCTTCGGAAAAAATTGGGATATGATGACCCATCGTAAAATTGAATATGTATTCGGCCCTCCGCGGCCGTCTACTGGACACTCACTCGGTGTCAGTGCACTAGCTTTGAGTACAGAGCTTGTTGTTGGCCCCGGTAGTCATGGAACGTTAGTTTCAGGGGGTCGTGACGGCCGTCTTAATGCATGGGCCTTGGGTCCTAATAGTCACCACGGGAATCACAACGGGCAAGCGCATGCTATCCGTGTACAAGACATGCATACGAACTGGGTCTCTGCTATTGTTGTTCAGAGTCCTGAAACCGTGGTGTCGAGCAGCGCTGATACTACTGTCAAGCTGTGGAACGTGCGCCACAACGTGGTAGCCACACTAGGACATCACAGAGATTATGCCCAATGCCTTGCACGGCTGGACTCATCCCGTGTTGTCAGCGGTGGTCTAGATGGCCGTATTTTGGGTTGGGATGTAAACACTGGTCACAAGACGTTTGAAATTTTCGCCAAGCAATCGGTTTATTCAGTAGCTGCACTGTCGAACTCGGATACAGATAGTCAAATTGTTGTATCTGGAACGTATGATGGTACTGTCAGTGTCTGGGACTCACGAATGCCTACATTGAATTCCTATAAAGCGAAGGAACATGGCAGCAAGCCAGTGGCTATATTCCGAGGACATACTGATAACGTGCGATGCTTGGCCACCCTTGATAGTGATACCTTGATTTCTGGATCTAGCGATGCGTCCGTCAAAGTTTGGAGCCTAAGAGCCGGACGTATACTCCGTTCGTTCAACCAGTTTCACTCTTCAGTGTGGTCTTTGCAGTCTAGCACTCCTGCTAGCCTCAATCCCCGGAAGGTCACAGCCCCCAGCTCACATGGAAGCAATGGGTTCTGGGCTGGTGATCGTGACGGAAACATCTATCACACGCCCTCTATAGAAACGGAGCCTCGCGTTGTTATAGAGCACGGCATCAAAGAAGGCGGACTTGCTGGCCTATGCCCAGATCCCGTCACGGGTAATCTTTGGGTCAGCACCCCGTTCTCACCGAACTTAAGGTGTCTGGATTCCCACAATGGCAGTGTGGTTTCTTCGATGCGGGGTCACTCAGGACTGCGCAAGCACCGCGTCCTCAACGACAAGCGTAGGGTCCTCGTTGCTGATACCGCTGGCAGGGTGAGAATGGTTGATCTGGTAAGCGCAAAATTAGTGGCCTTCGAGCGACATGTAGACCTGAGCACTGCCGATATTGACGCTGAGATGGACAAAATCCTGGCGGAGGTCAATACGATGGATGTGCTCGACAGCTGGTGTCATGTGGAAATTAAAACCGGTGAGATCTGTGTTACTCTCGATCACCGCTCGGTCAACAACACGGAAGTATATCTCGACGACCTGCAGAACCATGTGGGCCAGATTGCGAAAACACCGCTCCCCACTCCCCAGGAATCTCCCCAAACATCTCCTTTCAATACACCAGGGACCACACCAATGGCTTCGCCGATGACGTCGCCTCATAACTCGGGCTTTTTCCGCCAGGGTCGCTCGCCGTTTGTCTCGCCTGCGGTTTCGAGGGTTACTAGCACGCAGTCGATGGCTGACCTCGCTAGCGGCCCCGGACATCGCCCTCGCAAGTCGCTGGGCACCGGAAAGGGCAACGCCAAGTTCTATGATCCTGGTGACGACGATGAGGAAGAGCGTGACGAAACGGCGCGGGCCTCAGCGGCGAACTTGCTGCGGCCGCTCACCCAGTTGCACCCTCAGGCTGCCCACGCGCCCACGACTACTTCGGCTCCACCGGCACCGCCTAGCACTAGCGCGTACCAGAAAAAAGTGAGTGCCGACGAGACGGAAGAGCCCGCCGATGCGCAAACAGCCGACGACGAAATCCGCATCAACCTCGGCAACTTTGTGCTGGAGAACCTCATGCGAGGTGTCGTCGATCGGTTGCGCCAGGAGTACAGTGAGCTTCCTGCTCCCGTCACAGCCGTTGCCGCAGCGCGTGCGACTTCTTTGAGTCCCATTGCGTCGAAATCTACTGGTCAGACCGAAGCAAGTGAAGCCCTCACCGTGAAGTCTGAAAAAAAGCGTACCCGCTTCTTTAACAAGATCTTTGGTCGCAAGAAGGATGAGGAGGACAGCTCGGCCTCGGCCTCGGTCATGTCAGGTGCTGGGTCGTCCACGGCAGCTTCAGCGGGACAACGGTCAGCTTCCTCGAACCACAACGCCAGCACGAGCACTAACAGTTCGAAATCAAACACGAACACAAGTACTGGCGGGGCTGGCTCCAATCCCGACTCCAGCAATCTTAATGCCCAGCAGCAGAAGCAGAAGCAGCAGCAGCAGCAGCAAAGTATCGCCGATTCTTCAAGCTTCCAGGAATCATGGTCCCGTGTAGTAGCAAACCGGTCATTGCAGTCTGCAGACCCAGAATCGCCAACACCGGATGTTCTGAGCCGAAGGGCGCGCGTGGTTGTCACCGAGATAGCTCCGGGGGCCGGCGCCCCTACTGAGATTTTCAGTACAACGGTAGGCCGTCTAATTCACAACAAGGTTGAGGTCGAGAAGATTGAGCGCGTACTACCTGGATGGGTGGGAGATGCGGTACTGATGGGCAAGCTGAACCTCAAGGCGCCCACCAAAATCGGCTTTGCTGTATTGCCCGCGACGGCTGAATTGCCCGACCTCACGACAGAAGCTACGCGACTTATGGCTATTTCGATGCTGCGCGTACGCAAAATCATGGCATATACGGTTGGCCAACTTCAACAAAAGGGTGTGCTGTCCGCCGCGGCGTCGAACTACGCCCCTGAAGAGATCATTCGACTAACCTGTCAGAACACCGAGGTCACTGCGCTGACTACACTAGCAACGGTTCGCACCCGTATTTGGCGTAAAGGGGGTGATGTCGGCATGCAGTACTCGTTGAAAAAGAAAATTTAAGCAGCACCTGTCAGTTTAGTATATTTAGAGCAATTGTTGGCATGATCCGTAGTGTTGATTCTTCGTATATGTCCGGCGGCTCAGGTGAGCTGACAATATTTAAATTGACAGTAAAAACATGTGTGTATGATTATTATTTAAAATATAATATAAATGCAGCGCGAGAAAAGAGCTTGGCCCGATCCCCTACCGAGCCTGGCGTCGAGCCAACCCTACATGCATGCGGGTATGAAAGATCGCGACCCAGGCCTGCCCTTGGCCCACTCTTCGGCCAGATCTACGCGGGGATGTGTGCTGCTTTTCGTGGGAATGGCGTCAGAATAGTAAACAATACAAAATGCAGACGTTAAAATTGAGAACCAGGAAGATGTAATAACAGTTGATTTTCGAAAGGTGCGAAGACGTCGATGCGAATAGCCCATGAGGTCGAGCTGATACCTGCACAAGCTGGAACAATGGCACATACATCAATTTTGCCTGGAAGGTATCATAGAACGGCAGAGAGTGAACAGTGAGTTCAATTGTACCGTGTAGAGTCCATCTTAAAAAGAAAAAAAGCGTGCGAAAATCGTGGACACTTCGGGCTCTTGCTCGGGAGAAGATCAAGACAAATTCTGACGCCTCGTATATGCTCCCAGAGCCAATGCTCTCAGCACCAATGATAAGAGCAATGCGAAGGTAATGCTTTGATATTCTAAAAAATTCATGCAGGGGACTACGCCCATTTCAAAAACTGGGCCATACTCAATACCCAATGAGACGTTGAGCCGGATCCGTCTCGTGAAAATCGGAGCCATCTCAATAAACTTCTCCCAAAATGTACAGAATCCGGTGAGCACTAGTTAGATCCCCGACTACGAAGTCAGCCCTATGCGACGTTCCGTTCCCAAATTGTAGAATAACGAAGGATGGCAAGATATGGTGGTCAGACGCAGAGTGCTGAGATTGGAAAGTGACCAAGCACGCCGCAAGCCCGATTCTATCCATGCGGAAAATCCTACGTAAATAATGGCGATAGGCACGGTACGCTTTTCAGAGAGATCGTTCGGCATACTTGGCCCCTACGTTTGGATGGACCGTCTATATTCTCATTGCGATTTCTCCTATAAACATCTGTGAAACGTAGTTTTAGGTCTCTGCTAACTAGTTATCTCCATTATAACTATCGTTTATTTCATAAGGCGGGAGTTTCTGCCCCACTTGGTAAACGGAAAGGATGGAAGCATTGGCGTGAAAGTGATACATGTAAACATAGATAACCTACTCAGCATTGAACTCTGCGCCATGTCTTATGTCAGATAGCTTACTACCCCTCACTGAGACTTCTATGATATGGATACTTCTGGAATCTTTGGCGAGGTCGGCGTGCTTGATGGTTATGCAGGTGCGAATGTTCTAAGCCCTCATTGTATCACCGTCGAAATTAAGCGCCACGCATAAGGACCGCAAATAATTACTTCTATCAATTGTTTTAAGAATAGTGTTGTTGAGTATGTGCGTAATTTCATCAAGTGATGCTACTAGTAAGCGGGTGAGATAAATCAGCAGCGATTCCGACGGCCAACGTTCAGATCAGGTAGTATGTACCCATCGTATGCTATAGATGTTGCTTTCATCGCGTTGAATCCCGATCTGGAGTTAGCCTGTGCACTCTGTACCGCCCTTCAGATGCATTACTGTCGACACTTCTGCATCCAGTATGCATAACATAACCTCGTGACTGTATCCATTTCTGCATGTTCTATCGTAACACGACCGGTACTGTTGCATATTATTGGCTTCCTCAGCATTCCTCAGCATAAGCAATGCCATAAATGGAAGAGCCATCAGATTCACTGATTGAGGTCTGCGTTTGAGGTAAGGGTTATGCACGTTTGATATGTAAGGTGAAACACTCTCGAGACCTTTGTCCAGTCCCGGGTGACACGTCTCTAAAAAAAAAAGTCCCAACAATGGAAGAAAATAACCGAACTTTAAAGCTGTCTTTTCGAAATTTCGAGAATGAGTTCAATTGATCAATGTAAATAGGTGATAACATATCGTTTTACTTCAGATACATTTCATTTCAAGTGGATTCAAGTATTTTCCACGATTTACGGGGGTCTATGGAAGCCCTGTAATGTACACGACCCATATGCATAGACGACCATGTTATTATTGGAGGACATTGATCGTGCACCATAGATTCATAATTCCCCGGCGTTGAAAAGCTAGCAGGGGTCCTCCATTCCAAGCAGAGACTAGGGCTATTTGAAACGGATTGTTGCTTGTTAAATTTCGAGTATGCGTCTTGATTCTGAAATGTATAAAGATCGACAGTATTCCCGCCATTTTTCTTTCAACTATCTTTCGCGTTTACTTGCCCAAGGCTAGGTACAAAGGGAACGCGCACAAGACATATCCTTTTAACACACCGCCAGGCGCGAATCACTTCGAAAGAAAAAAAAAGCGCTTCTAAGCGTGCATGTCATTCACACGAAATCGGCCACCAGAATAATATGGAACATCTTGAATCTGGTAAAGATCCAGGGAGTCCCCGGGAGTCCCCACAAGAGGATCAGGCATCTGTCAATGGATGGGCCGATCAAAAAGAACTAGCAAACGATGAAGACGAGCGTCTATCCACCCCAGACTTTCTTGAATATTCAGGATCCGATAAAACCAATAACGCGCCAATTGACACTGGCCCAACCGAAACGCTTGCGACTGCAAGTGTGCACCCGGACATTCCGGATGTTACCGACTCATCAGTCGGAACAGCAGAATCTTTCCGCAGCAGTCACGAAGATAATGATAGTGCACTGACAGGAAACATCTATTCTGCTCAGCAAAGTGCATATCAGTCCGTGGATATCCCACGAAATCAACTGAATCCAGAACTCCTAACTTTGTCCGAAGATCAACCAAGTATTTTTCAGCCACCGCCGAATACATTAGATGGCCTGGCCCTGGAGGAGCCTTCATACGCCGAAAATCAAGAAGCGGAATCTTCAGATGCCTCAGGATTTGACATCTCCAGTGATGGAGGCGGCGGCACAGACCAGCGTGAGGTCCAGAAAAAGAGTCGTTACTCTCCAAAGGAAGACTATATCATCATTCGTGCGCGTGAAAAGGGTATATCTTACAAAGATATGCTTCAATTTTTGGACAGTCCACATGAAAGGACATTTGGTGCAGTTCAAGTACACCATTCGCAGGCACTGAACAGCGAGAAAACAAAGCTCGCACATCTAAATGAAGTGGAGCGTGAAGAATTGAATAAGTTATTCAAGCGTTATTTCACGGGCTATAGAACTAAAGCCGCGCGGAATTTGCAAGCTCAAAACTGCTTGGGCGAGTCTCAAGCTCGAGACATAGTAGATCACTATCACAATGAGACCCTCGGTGATATACTCAAAAAAAGAGAAGAAATCGAAAAGGCTGCCACACCAAAGAAGAAGCGTTCTAAGCAGTCGCAACCTAAGCGCAGACGCAAACATTGACGGCATGATATGCAGTTACATTAACTGAGTCAACTCAATAACTAGGATACGATCATTGCTTATCATTATAATGAATATACGAATTAGAAAAGTCTCAACAATTGTCCTCGAAACACTTACAACTATAGTGTTTCCGGAGATGGATCAAATCTCAACCTGGAGGGCTGGGTTCCAAGGGCGGTATTCATCTTACATATATCACGTGAGCCTGCCAGGTTGCAGATATCTCTTAATAAAGCAACGGCCCCAATCCTCGTTCCATTAGCGACCGCCGGCACTACCACTGAGAAGGTCGTTAACAGATCGTAACATAATAAAACGAGTTCAATGGGTCGTGAAGCTACTTCCGCTACAATCGCTGTGTTACTCGCTGCTTCTCTCATCTTAATCTTTACTTCGCTTACACTTCATTTCCTGAAGGTTGGAGATGGCTTCCTCATCTTCCTCGTAGCCGTGGGTGTCTTCGTGGTTGCCCTCGCGGTTACCGCGTACAGCCTATCACAAGGCGGAAGCCAGGAGGAGCGGACTCAACTGCTAAGGGAGGATGTACCCTAGACCCAGCCAAACGTGATTGGGCTGATCAAAGCATTACATACGATGACGATATCCTGTGGCTGCGCCGACCGTTATAGCGCCACCCACACACACCCTTTTCCACAGTTTAAGCTAACCCGAAGCACGGCGTCTCATCGGTTGTGAATGCGGGGTACTAATAGTCTGGCAACACACCAGCCGTTGCCATCGAATTCAACGTTATGAAATTATCAAAATGAAGAACAATAGCATATAGTTACAAAAAATATTAGTATTTTTAGCTTGAAATACTTATTCAATGTCAATGAGCCGCTGAACAGATATCGGCTATCAACAGTCTGACTTTTGGTGAGGAAAAAATCACCGGATAAATTTGAATTACCGCTAGGCTCGGCACGCCGTGGCGCCTCTCCGAAGCAAACTCCGGGATGATTCCCTGGCATTGCCGCTCATGTTTTTAAAACAAATGAATATTAGTTCAGTTCATCAGCAACCGCTACATCGCTCTATGAAATAAATATGATGTACACATGCCCCTCGTGATCTAAATCATATTCTTTTTACCTGTCGATGACGGGCGAGGCTGCTTCATTCTGCACCTACCCCACACTAGCTTATCCAATCAATTCGGACACCCATCTGCAATCTAGCGGGTTCGCCGATCGGCTTCCCAGCCCCTATCCGTCCCTTGCCCATGTACTCTATTGTCCTTATAACTCGCCATATAACTCGCTAACCTGATAGTTTACAAAATCACCCTCAGTACATTATCGCTAAGCCCAACTTAGGAGATCAATACCTTGGACAATCAATTTTAAGCAACACCATGGTTCAACAATACGTCAAACTCACCTTAGTAGCCACCGCCGTTGGCGTCGGATGTTTTGGTTTGAAAGAAGCAATGCAGAAAAAACAGAACAGAATCCGTTCAGAGCGGATCGCCGCTCACAGCCCCGATGAAAAGCACTTGGTAGGACATGGTCAGTTTGTTGAGACTGTATCGGCTCCATTCAAGGGGTAAGTGGCTCAGTGGAGCGTCTGTGCCGGTAACTGGCTACACACCTACAGCACACCTACAGATACCTTCTCGTCACTATACTTTCGTCGACGCGTGTAGCTTCGATTGCAAGAGCAGGTTCTCTCGCTATAAGCTCGTACATGTCCACGAAAGTACATATAGGCCGGATATATCCGGACTATGCTGCTGTGAAGTACACCCGATCCTACTCATGAGAACTCGGCACTATTTATTTAGCATATATATATATATCACACTCACTACTAGTACTTTTATGGGCACTTCGTGTTGGACTCTATTTAAAGATGAAAGAGAGTGTAAGGAAAAGCAAAGAGAAGAAAAGGATAGAAAATGTCGGTGCATTTTGTTTCAAAGGTCTTAAACTGGGCAAGTCTAACATACCCATATAGTCTAAATCTATAAAAGCTCACGTCAAGTTTCTAGGATGTCTACTCAAAAGCTTTGAACCACCAAACAGAGTCATTGAAAGCCTTGTTCAAAGCAAAAGCTGACCACTTGTCCTTCGGGTCGCCGCGCACAGCAAATCCGTGTTGAGTGCCGGAAATGAGTGTAGTAAAATAAGTGGCCTTGATCTCTTTCAGCTTGGCCTCTGTCTGGGCACGCAGCTCTGGGGTGTAGATTCCATCAGTCTCAGCTCCGATAATAATGAGCGGGTTCTCAATCTTTGAAATCTCCTCAATCTGAACAAAAGAAGGATGTGCGATAGCGCCGACATCAATCTGCTTTCCAGCAAGTAAACGCACCACATAACGACCGCCAAAGCAGTAGCCCACGGAGCAAAGCTGATCCGGCTTAAGTTCAGTTTTGATGAACTTAACCACCTCATCGACGATTGGCTGAGTCTGCTCAACGCCGTGCTTGTCCAACCAGCCATCTGGGATACCCTCATTCAGCTTCGTCGGGTCACCCTTAAAAAGATCAGGCACCACAACGTAATAGCCCTCTGCAGCATATCCATCAGCTACAAGCTGAGAGTTAATAAACTTCTCACCCAGAATATCAGTGAGGACAAGAAGAACCTTCTTCGAAGACTTCTCGCCACTTGTGTAGGTATTAATCGAGCCGATCTTGGTGAATTCACCAGAAGGCGTACCATCAAGCTTTACGCCTTGGGTGCAGCAGTTTTGCGGTGCTTTGGATGCCATTGTGTGAGTATATAAGTGATCGATCTTAATGCGAGGTATTTTTATTGAGACGACACTACGACTTATATATATATGTATTTCTTTACAACCCTCTACGGCTAATAGGCTGAATGCCGTACGGTTAGGTGATCAGGTGCTTTGGTTTCGTCAAGGTACCGGAATTGCGATCGAACCGGCGCCATTACAGTGCGGCCGTGCCATGTGAAGGTTAGGGTCTATGCATGCTTACCAACAGCCAGTGCGAGCCCAAGAATATATACACGACCGAGGCTTTCATAGTTTTCCACATTTTTGAGTGAATCGGCTCTCTACAATAGGGGATTTTATAGATTTGTGAAACAATTATTTTCCATTGTAGTGAATAGACATATAGCGGAAACGTCTAAAACCCTGCTTTAACAAACCTCAAACATGACTGCCCTCATGTGTGTGTTTCTGAAGTGAGAATATGATTATTCACACTGCAACCTCTTAGTCACTGATCCGGATGTACATTGTGCGAGTGCATACCGCCAGATTCTTGTAGCCAGTGAAACCATTCTTGCTGCTACCGGTGAACTGAACTTCTCCACCCTGAGGGCAAGCGGGTTCCAATGGCTGCGATCCTTATTGTATACAACATACCCTTAATACCTTTGTCACCACCGAATATCGTTGTAGATTTTTCCAGATCAACAGCTCGCGATGGATCCGGCGAAAGAGACGCCACGGCTGTGGCGAGTTTTCAAAACCGTTAAAGAATTGGTCCGAGACCGAGGTTATAATATTGGTCAGTCTGAGCTTGATATTTCACTGGATGAGTTTAAGGCGCAGTATTGTATGCAGGATGTAGTGATGCGACCAAAGATGAACTTTCAGGCTGTCCCAAGTGCGGAGGCTCTAGAAAAGTTCCCAAAGATGGGTTCTATTTGGGTTGACTTCTGTGACGAGGCGAGCGTTGGCGTTAAAACAATGAAGGAATTCCAGTCTATGGTCAACTCCAAGAACTTCTCGAGCGCCTTGTTTATTTACCAAGAAAGTGTTAGTCCTGCGGCTCAGCGTACTCTACTCGAGCAGAGAACTACTGAAATTGAAACATTCCAAGAGAGTGACCTGGTAGTGAACATCACAAAGCACGTTTTGGTTCCTAAACACCAAGTGCTTAGTGACGATGAAAAGAAGGATTTGCTAGTCAAATATCGACTGAAAGAAAGCCAACTACCGCGTATTCAGGGCCTCGATCCTGTAGCGCGCTACTTAGGACTTCGCAGAGGACAAGTTGTAAAAATCATCCGGCGATCTGAAACTAGTGGTCGATACGCTAGTTACCGTATTTGCCTGTGACGCTTTTTATCGTTGGCCAGTCTTTCAGTGCATGACAATGGGTTACGAGTCTAATTATTTATACAATATGTACTTATAGGTTAAAATGAAGTATCAATCATGTGGAATCCATTGTTAAATCACTTCCTATTTGATATTCGACTCCGGTCGCGCCAACCCTCGGTTAACAATATACCCTTATTCCAACCCAGTACTACTACGAGTGCGATTTTACTATAACTACAAGCGAACTACAGGGATAACGACTTGGCGATAGGCATTAACGGACCACATTCACCAATAAGAGAAACTGTGAAATGGTGTTAACTGTAGGTATCATTGGCTTGGGTGCAATGGGACGCCTTTATGCGCTTCGTTTGAGTGCGGCCAATATCCCAGTCATCGCCTGTGATTTACCAAGCAGTTACGAAAAAGTACGAGATGAATTTGCGGAGATATGTCCCAATATTAAAATCGTTAAAGATGGCTTTCTAGTCAGTCGTGAAAGCGATTTCATCATCTATTCTGTAGAGGCATCCAACATTGACAAAGTTGTTGCTCTATACGGACCCGCAACAAAACCGGGGAGCATTGTTGCGGGACAGACGAGTTGCAAAGCACCCGAAGTGGCTGCATTCGATAAATATATACCTGCTGATGTGAGCATCATCAGTGTACACTCCATGCATGGCCCTTCGATCAATCCCAAAGGTCAGCCACTAGCTATTATTCCTCACCGAGAAGTGACGGCTGGGGCAACTGAACAAGTGAAAGAAGTTCTTAGTTGCTTTGAATCGAAGTTCGTAACTATCTCGGCGGAAGAGCATGACGGTATCACCGCGGATGTACAGGCGGTTACTCACATGGCGTTCCTTTCGATGGGTACAGCTTGGATGCGAAATGATCAATACCCGTGGCAAAATGAGAGGTTGAGTGGTGGCCTTGAGAATGCGAAAATCAATATTGCACTGCGTATCTACTCCAATTCGTGGCATGTGTACGCGGGCCTAGCCATTACCAATCCTCAGGCACACGTTCAGACTCTCCAATATGCTAACTCCGTTACCGACTTACTCAAGCTCATGGTGTCTAACGAAAAAGAGGTCCTAAGGTCAAGACTTCACGCAGCACGGGACTTTGTGTTCCAAAAAGTAAACGACGACCCTCGCCACAGTTTATTACTGCCAGACTCTCTTCTTGGTAGGTTTTCGCTGGGAAACGATTCCCTAGAACGAGTAAAGCAGCATAATTCTCACTTGTCGATTTTGAGTATTGTTGACAGTTGGTATCACCTAAAAATTGTCCCTTATGATCATATGATTTGCTCCACACCACTATTTCGAATCCTCTTAGGTGTGACCGAGTACCTTTTCATGACACCTGGTTTGCTTGATCGTTGCATTGATGACTCTCTGAGTTCTTATAAGTACCGTGGTGACGATATTGAGTTCGTGGTTGCCGCCAGAGCGTGGTCTAAGGCGGTTCATAATGGCGACTTCGCCGCATATGAGAAGATGTTTGTGGAAACACAGAAATACTTCAGCCATATGTTTCCTGAGGCTAGCAAAATCGGAAACGAAATGATAACGGCGATAAACGATCATACCCGCGAACAGCAAGATGGTTATTCTGAATAGAGCACGCTTAAGCATATGTATTTCTAATACTAGTCAACTACAACTACAACTACGATTACAACTACAACTGCCCAATGATCTACAGGTAGTAGTAGGATATCAAGTGCCCTCTCTCTCTGAATACAGTACGACATTTATATAGCATTAATAACATAGCTGATATTTATTGGTAGTGTTTCACAAATAACAGCTAATTATTCGGCGTATCGTCGGCGGGCTTCCTGGTCTTGGGTGCCTTTGGCTCAGAAAGCTTTACGTGTCCACCGTCGATCTCGGTCATGCCGTTTGTTAAAAATCCGACGTGTGGTTGCACGTTCCATCGAAGGTTGAGTTGAACTTCACGATCCGCACCTCCAAACTTCTTCTGCAGGTCCCAAACCGAGTATTTCGACATCTGGCCCCGAAGATTCAAGACCGCATCCTTCTCATCCAGGATTAGCTTATCCCAAATGGTGACTGAGTTCTCGGTGGAAGCACCCGTCTTGGGACTCACCGTTTGGTAGTCGACAGTAACATAAGCGAACACCTGCTTCGTGTTCCAGTTAAATAAAGGAGTCAGGTCCGACTCGAGATCGAACTTGAATCTTGCGTTCTCCTTTTTCTGGCCATCTGGGGATCCATAACGCCATGTGTCATGCATCCGCAAAGTTGGGGTCACTAAACCAGCTTTGGATGTCAGCTCGAAGGCTCCACTGTTCCATAGTTGCAGATAGCCTAGTATACCAACAATCAACGCCGCAATGGAGGTACCTGAGGCAAATTTAGTGAAACCTGCCTGTACTCTCCCGGCGAATGTATCCATTTGAAAATAGCTTTTCTTTCACAAATGAATAAAATCGTGTATGGGACTTTGTGTGGGGTCGCGCACAGAGTGTCAAATGCAACGATCCCACAACCCGCGTTGGCCGTGTGTTCGCTTTCGCGCTCCTGTTCAGCCAAACCTTCGGCGTCAGTGCGACCTTGCCCACTGCTATGCCCTATCTTTAACCATGTTTCTACAAGAGATCTAACAACGAGCGAATGAATAATATGCTTTAGATTGGCTTTGGTTCCTGCCATCTCAGTGAAAGTTTTAGTATCATGCTTTCCAATTTGTGCATATTTCTCGCTTACCGTGCTCATTATGCAATACCAAACGCATAGTTTAGTGATGCAGGCAGCAGAACCGCCGAGTCTGAAGAACACCAATGACGCCAGGATTACATTTATATCCAAGAATTTCTTTTACCAGATTTATCTGATCCATTGAATTGCAAGAAACTCTTGGATACTTTCTGCATTGTTGCAACCATTCAACTGCCCACTATCGTTTCTTGTCTTATTCTGCGATGATCACTAAACAGAAACTATTGGAGATCTTTCAAAAGACAAGTCTCTGGATATTTGTCTTCCAATGTGGCATCCTAGTTGGCATCGAAGCTGTCTATCTCGCTGTATTCACGCAGAATAATGACTTCCAGAAAGCTTACAATTACCCCAACATGTCTACTATTGGTCTAGCTACCGGTTTGTATCCGATCTTCGCAGCTATCGGTGCAGCAAGTGTCTTATACCTTGTTCACCTTACGAGCAACGTGGTCATTCTCGGCATCTCTGTTTTCCTCTGGCTGTTAGGCTATATCATTGGCACGTTCTTGGTTGGTGATATGGGAGCACTCATGGCGGCAAGAGTTCTCAAAGGATTTGCCATTGGTCTGATGACAAGTGTGATCCCATTGTACACTGAAAAGGCGGCATCGAGTAAGCGCCAGTCGGCCCAGCTGCTCACGCTTCTTCAGGCGTCGGTCCCACTCGGTATTTTACTCATGTCACTTGTTGCGAAACTTGCCACACCTGTGAACTTCCACTTTCGCTGGATCTTCACGGCGATTCCGGCACTACCCATTGTCCTCCTGATCTTTTATATTCCTCGCGGGGACAGAGTCATCAACCAGATCAAGGAAGATAAACAGACGGCGAAGTTAGCTGGTAAATCAGCGTGGTATAAAACTGTCCGAGATATTAAGACCATTGGTAAATCTCGATACAATTGTATGCGCTTCGTCGCCGCGTGTCTAGCTCAATGTGCTGGCCCACTGACTGCAATCAATGTAATCTTCTACTACTCGACGGTGATGTGCCAAATGCTAGGCTTTGATCCAAATGAGGCAGATTATATGTCGATTGGCCTTTATGCTTGCAATTTCGTAGGAACCACGCTATCACTGTTGTTCATCAATCGTCTTCCTCGTCTCGCGACTCTGCAATACACTACTTTGGGCATTGGTGTTCTACACTTCATCTTACTGATTGTCCGTCTGGCTCAAGAAAGCTTTCCTCATGTGGCTTCATTAGGCATCGCTGCGATTACCTTACTTTTCGCTTTCGTGTTCCTATTCTCACTTATGTTTGCGAGCATCTCCTTGGTTTATACTAGTGAAGTTGTGCCTGCAAAGACTCGCGGTGTCTCCATCGGCCTGGCCACAGCATCCGGCTGGCTCTGCAACTTTGTTATCACCATGGTTTCATCAGCTCTTTTACCGCTGATTGGAAGCTACATCTTCCTAATCTTCGGCGTAATTTGCTGCCTGCTCTTCGCGGTGTTCAGTTTCATGCCTCAAACCATTCAGTTTGTGCCTGCAGATCCCCTGGAATGCTGATCCCCTGGACTAAACCACAAAAAACCAAAGATTATCAAGAACCGATGTGAATTACACTATTATAGACATGCCCGGCCTTTTCGCTGGCACCTAACTATTTGCATTATATATATTTATACTATCACAATGGCTCGACTGCGGGGAGTGTCTTTCCGTAGTAGTTGTGGGCGTGTCATCAGGCTAGTTTAATAAGAGAGAAATAATAGTGGGCAGTCTCGAATGACGATATTTCAGAGTCACCTCTAAGCGTCGTATGCACTAGGGCTTGGTGCTCGGCACATTCTCTATTTTCACCAAGCGCCGCACGCAGCAAATTAAGGTGGGTGGGTAGCGAGAACACTTACCTGGGTCAAGGGTATATCCCCGGCTGCGGGCTGATTATGCTGCCGAAGTCACGCAAATCAAGCACTCTCCAGATTGGAGCACGGCGCCACACGTTCTACTCCGGCAAGGTTTCCCCTGAGTACCCTTACCTTGCATGGTCACCGCAACCGTTCAGAATTTGTGCGCACGGTGGTACGTGAATTCGAAGGTCTAGGCTGCTGTGTAGCGCCCCCAAGCAAAAATATATTCGCCAACGCCGATATAGTATTATATGAACTTGTCAAAATATTTGTAAAATTCGAGAAGATTCTTCTGCTAGATCTGCGTTAGCATCGCTTGTATACGCACTTTTGAGTGACCCACACACCCCGGTCACTCCACCCTGGTTAAGAAGTCAATTCCGTGTACCTAGCTACCCTTGGCTACCTGCGTGCGGCTGCCCTGATGCCTGCGGGTGACTACCTACTGCGTTGTACCCCATCAATTTTTTTCGACAGTGTCACGAAAAAATATAATAACCGTGTTTTAGGTCGCTATTTTCAGAGCCTTACACCAGCTTGTCCAGAAGTATACATCAGCATGTCCGCCAGCTTATTTGCAGTTCAAATTTGACAAAAACATCTCTAATTTGTATAAGCCTATTTACCCACCAAACTAGAAACCCCAGCCTTAAGCGCGAGCCCAGGCTTGATCGCTGCCATTACCCACCATAACACACACCAATTGGCCCATGCAAACTACCCAGCTGTACCTGGCACCACCTCACGCGTGCCTTACCTCTGTTTCTTTGTTGCCCCTACCAAGCCGGAGCACCGTACTCCCACCTGCGTTCTCGCACACCCCCGCCCCCTCTTTCCAGGTCCCAGGTCCACGTCTTCCCTTTGGTTAGGTTAGTTCAACCCATATCAAGATTATCACAGCTTTAGAAACATAAACTCATCCATCGTTGTTTGAAACCCCCCAGAGACCTGCGAGAGAGCTTAAAAGCGACAAATCCTGTGAGCAAGTAGGAAAGTTCTAGATTGTAGCACAACGCGGTGAATTTCTCCCTGAAACGAATCGTGGCCAATCGAGAATAATCCAGAAGAGCAATCACTCCCTCACTTAGAAAAAGAGCAAGCGGGAAGAGCTGGTAACGCAAACCTGTGCTAGTAGAGTGATCACAAGTACCACTCATCGAGTGACGTCAACAGACACCTACAGAGTGGCCTTTAGTGTACCTCCGGAAGTAACACCGTCATCAGGGATTTCTTGAGGATTACAATCTAGTATCAGCAAAAGTCCAAACTACGGAAACAGAGCCCTCGGAATAAAGTGAGCTTTTTGAGCACATCTTTTTTCTTCAACTCAGGCTTCACTAACTCGGTTCGCATCTTGTTAACGAAAAAGCAAAGCAAGTCAAGATGGAACTGGAACCTTGCGTGAACATGCGCATCGGCAAAAAATACACACTGCGACGGCAGATCGGCAGTGGCAGCTTCGGTGATATTTACCAAGGTGTTAATGTGATCTCTGGTGAAGAGGTTGCTGTCAAGCTCGAGAGTGTGCGAGCTAAGCACCCCCAGCTAGACTACGAAGCACGTGTATACAAAGCACTTGGTGGTGGCATTGGAATCCCATTTGTGCGGTGGTATGGCACAGAACAAGACTATAATGCACTTGTGATTGATCTTCTGGGCCCAAGCCTGGAAGATTTATTTAATTTCTGCAACCGCCGCTTCAGCTACAAGACCACCCTGCTACTGGCTGATCAGCTTGTCTGTCGTCTTGAGTTTATTCACTCAAGGGGCTTTATCCATCGTGATATCAAGCCTGACAACTTCCTCATGGGTATCGGCCGCCGTGGAAATCAAGTTAATGTCATCGACTTTGGTCTCGCTAAACGGTTCCGTGACCCCCACACCCACCGCCATATTCCTTATCGCGAACACAAGAACCTCACTGGTACAGCCCGCTACGCATCACTCAACACACACTTGGGAGTTGAACAAAGCCGTCGCGACGATCTCGAGAGTTTGGCATATGTTCTGATTTACTTTGCGCGAGGTGGACTGCCTTGGCAGGGCCTTCGAGCCCAAACAAAGCGCCAGAAGTACACACGCATCATGGAGTCTAAACTTCACACCGATATGAATGATTTGACGCGAGGCTTGCCTGACGAGTTCAACCGGTTCCTGCGCTACGCCCGCGAACTCCGATTCGACGATAGGCCCGATTATGTGTTCTTCCGCCGTATCCTTCGCGATCTGTTCTTGCGCCAGGGCTACCACTATAACTACGTCTTCGACTGGAAGTTCGTCGCCAAGCGCTCGAGACACGCAAAGTTTGATATCGAAGGCGTTCCTGCTGGTGAGCTTTCGGCGGAGCAGACGCAAGGTCTGCCTAACAACGGAAAAGAGCACTATTATCAGGACCCGAGCGAACGCCAGGAATCGCAAGCTAATCAACAAAATCAGATCAGTAGCCAGTCGCACCAGCAATCTCAGGTCGGCGGCCAGCAGCAGCAGCCACTGAGCGGTCAACCTAGCGGTCAAATGCAGAGCAACAGTGGGCTCAACAGTAGTCAGATCCTGGCAATGCAGGGTAGCCCGATGCACAGCAGCCAGCAGCTTGGCAGCCAGAATCATCCGGGCCAACAACTCAGCCAGCAACAGCTTAGTCAACAGCAGCTCGGTGGTCAACGCCTTGCAATGAATGCAAACGGAATGGTAGGCAACGGAATGAATGCTATGGGTATGCGAGCACCAGCTAAAATGGGCAGATCTCCGGGCCAGTCTCAGATCCTGGGACAGAATGTGCCGCAGGACCTGGGACAGTCTTACCTAGGGATGAATTCGTCTATCCAACAGGGTTCGTTACCTCAGCAGCAGCAGCAGCAGGCCCAGTCGTCACGAGGCATGAACGCAAAAATGGGGTTTCCTAACTCGCCCGGCCTCGTAACGCCGTCGGTTCAATACTCCAGCCCTGCAACACCGCGTGATTGGGATTCCAGGCCGCTCAATGGTCCGAGTGTCACGCCAAGCCCGGCGGTCAGCCCGATGCCTTATACGACCTATCCCACGCGCCAGCCAGCAATGCCCGAGACCAAGGATAATCATGCTCAGAATGAGACGGCTCAGACCAACCTGCCTACCCAGAATGGACAGGCAGGCTTGGAATATCGTACAGAAGTGTTGCCGAAAATCGTACCGGATCCTATGGATGCGACTAAGGTATACTTTAATGGTGTTCAGCATAATAGTGCTGATATCCCACGACTGCGCAAAGAGGACGCGCTGCCGGCGGGTCTTGGGAGTATGCTGGCAGATGAAAACGCTTCATCCAAACTTCCAGAGTACCACGTCAACCTTGACCTTGGTGAGCTTGACGACCGTGTGCACCGCATAGCCTTGTACCAGGCCTTCTACTTACGTACTCTGCTGTGCTTTGGCTACGGTCCCGTACCGATGTATGAGGCAACGCGCTATTATGTGCGGCAAGCATGCAAGTCTGGATATCTGCACCCCCTTGAACTGCCGCCGCGATTCGAGGCGTACGAGCTTGCATTCTTGCGCTCGAGCGAACCAGACCGTACAGATAAGATCGTTTCCATGGTTTGGAACCGTGAGCGTCTCGCCTTAGGTGGTATTTCTCTTTCTGAATACAAGGAGAGACTCGCCGCCATTGGATGGCAAGACTCCCCAGTGGGATCTGGCGAAGTGCAGACGGGAATTCGCCTGGCGGAGGCCCTTAAAAAGGACTCTCAAACCGCTCAGCCCAGTCAACCCGCTGTGTCCGGCGGTGCCCAAGTTTCTCAACAGGCCCAGCCGGCCCAGGTCGTTCAGGCCGTTCCTGTTACTGGCCAACCTTTGACAGGTCAGCCTCCACAGCCCAGCATTCAGCCAGCGGCGGGAATGTGGTGGTGATGTGCTAGCAATCGGCTTTTTCGGGACGGTCTTACTTATTACGTCTGATCAACAACGCGAGTAGCGGTGTTGTTCATCACTCCTGCGCTTTGACGCAGCTTGCATCATAAACTACGAGACACGAAGCCGGATATCACAATTGTCGCAGCCGGCCACACTCACACCGTCCCACCCGGAGTCATCATTAGGCATCGAATTTCAAGACATCCATCTATTTCGCACGCTTACTATGTCATAATTTAAGTTAATTGTACTCGAGCTCTTAAGCTCGAGATTCCTGTATTCATACTTCATAGAACTGTATCAACTATTCATTGATTTAACGATTGCAACCGATTGACATTTATTTCCTCTTACGGCGATGGATATAGCGCTTACAATTTATGACCCTAACCATTATCACATCGGCTCAGTGGTCACACAGAGATCTACTGGTTGGAAGCGTCATTTCTCCCACTCACAGCAACACACTGCTCAAACGATCCAACACCAACACCTGTAGCAGTTGTTAATTATGCAAAAAGACTGGCGCGAACACGACTGGAGTGACGTGGAAGCCATCCCCATTGCAACAGAGCCGCGCCATGTCGCTCAAATCGCCTACTCAGAAGATTTCAAAGAAGCGATTTCCCTGTTTCATGCTATCGTGAGAGTGCAAGAGCTAAGCGAACGAGCTCTAGCTCTGACTGCCGGTATCATCAAAATGAACCCAGCTCATTACTCAGTATGGGACTATCGCCTGGACATCTGCAAGGCAATCGGCAATAAGGTGTTTGATTATCACGAAGTGGGTCTTACGCCTAGTGCCACAGCTGCCCCTCCTATTGGCGAGGATGGTGATTGGCTAAACATTACCACATTGGCGAATGCGAAAAACTATCAAGTTTGGAACTATCGCCAGCACTTGTTGGATCCCCACAACAGCCAGTGGTACAAAGGTGAGCGAGTTCTGGTAGAAATGGCTTTGGATGACGATGCTAAGAACTTTCATGCGTGGTCGCACTTCAAGTGGGTGATTGGTGAAAGCTTGAAACTTCTTCCAAAGGCTTTTGACCCTCTAGACTTACTTCAGCAAAGTGAGAAGATGCTGAAGACTGACGTCTTCAACAACTCAGTGTGGAGTTTCCGTTATTTTATCTTGGAGCATTACTCTGCGAGTTTGAATTCTTCTGTTGAGATAGAGTATGTGTTCAACCGGATCGCAGTAGCTCCGACTAACGAGAGTGCTTGGGTTTATTTGGTAGGCTTTGTGAGTCAATTGTCACCAGGTGCTAAATATGAGGCTGTCAAACGAGCACGAGTTTTTGCCGATGCAAACGAGGCCCGTGGGATCGAATTCTTAGGTGAGATGTCTGATGCTGCAGAGGGTGAACAGTACTGGAACCGTTTGGCTCAGATTGAACCCCAACGTAAGGAGTATTGGACATCACGAATTTCGGCTTGAGCGCTTTTCTAGGACGAGTCTTTTTCAGCCTCATGTATCATGTGCCCGACATCACCAGTATCCTGATTGCAGTTCACCCGTATCACTCGTCTTCGTAGAAGCCACAGATTGTTTAATGGATGAAAATCGTTGAATCTGATTGCTACAGCGAATGACGCCGATGAAGAACTTGCTAGCGATTGCGACTCTAGCGAAGAACATTCAAAATAGAAGGTCTCGTATCACTCAGAGCATATATGCAGCCGGTGAAGTTGGATCAGGCACTCATGAATCAATGCTTATACTCACATATGTAATCGGCTATATATGTCTATTTTGTCGTTGTTCACCTTTGATTGATTGTCCAGGTTTCCCTGACAATGGGAAAAAGATAGATCCCGTGGCAACATTCAGCCAACTATTCGTGAAGTGTTCATAGGTACAAAATATTGGCAAATAGCTCGTCGATTCAGTGCATCAGGATCTTGCCCATCGCGCGGCTCAATCTCGGACGCTCTTCGCACAGGCCCAGCCCCTGCGGTTAAGTCTGACAGGAGATACATGGGCCCGTTAAATTTCTCTACAACGCGCTCGATCTAGAAAGTATGATCACCGCCAACGAGCATCAAGGGTTATTGTGATATGACATTCTATCTACCTGTATTTGTCTCCTATGAATAACAAAGCATTATTAAGAAAGACAAACTATATCTCAGATGCGATATCCATGTACCGACGCAGATACCAGGTAGGCTAGGGAACCGTTTATTAGCAAGGCAAACACCACCCACTGTGGGCAGTAACTTCACAGCGGCACAGATCACCGCGTTAGTGGGTTCTAGGGTTAAGCAATTGTGCTGATCCAGCACCACATGTGGAATACAGGAAACGCGCACAAATTAATGTGGACTGGTAATAATGACAGATCAGAGATGACAGCAATAATATCACCAACTAAAACAACTAGTAAGTAGTCTATTAGTTTACTTTTGATGCACAATGAAGGAAGTTTGCCGAAAAGAAACGTAGGTTTTTTAGTCAACAACACCTGTTGTTCCCTGGACGCTCGTAACGTCAAGCTGACTCGAGTGTATATTCTGCATGCGAGCTATTATGATGGCTTGTAGTGCGCCAACCTGACCCTATGTCTACCCTAGGAGCCATCCCCATCGTCGATTCGCTCAGGGCTCAAAGTTCCTGCACAGCTAGAAGTGTCATTACTGGCTGTTGAAGTGCTCACCTGCGTTCTTTTTTTTTTTTATACAACGCCCCATCGTGAGGCATTATGCACCAATAATCTTTGGAGAACTAGTTTAAATTTGTTAATCAATTTAAGATATACTCGGCTTAACATATGCAAGCTTCATGGTGTTACAAGGTATATGGTTAATCTAGTAGCGCGTGTCGAGATCTTCTGCCGGTAAATCGTCCATAAAAAGGGTATGTGGTGCATCAAGGGAAGGTTTCAACCCCTCACAAAGAGTGATGTGCGTGCATATGCACCCAGGTGCGCATGCACGTGATGCGTTTGGCCTTTGACTCCGTGCCGCAAACGTTTGCTACTGCACTCCACATTTCGAAAGCCGCATGCATGGTGTGCCTAAAAGCCAGTTGCACAGGAAACGGAAATGGTCTTTTAGATTACCTCCAAACGAAATGTACTATAAATGGAATCTGTGGACTTTTCGTGCATCCGCGTTCCATGACTGACTGCCCTTTGTCGCCCATTTGGCGCCTTTAACGGTGAGATTTGGGTACCACCCGCCTTAAATGTGTTACAATAACGCCCTCTCATGCTGAAGCATCAGCCTTAATCTCATTCCACCGCATTTACCCTGATCCCGCATCAATTCTCCCCACCAAGATTGTTACTGCATTTGCGCATGTTATATATCCTAATGGCTCAATTGATCCTCATCTATGATAATTGGGATTGGCTTCTCAGGTGTTCTTGATGATGATGACATGCCTACTACCTTACATGTCCCACACCCTTACGCTCTAGATGTCAAAGGAATCTTCGCGTTGGGAGAATGACATTTATAAATAATGATGGAATATTCTACAAGATAGCTGAAATACCAAAAGAAATTGCCAAAGTCGGTATTCTCTATTTTTCCTCATTCGAGGTGCCCATTTATTTCTCCGCGCTCACACTTGCCGCGCTTAATCTCCGCATTTTAGTATGAGACGCCCGGTGATAAAGCTGGGCTACAGTTGAGAGCGTGATGGCCCGAGAAAAGGTGGAGGCATGATCGCACCCGTTCAAGCTGCAGGGCATGTTCGAGCCCTTACCCTGTGTCGTGCCTTACCCATTTGCGTACCCATCTGTTTAACCCCATTCTCTCTTCCCTATAATCATTCGAAGAAAAAGTATACATCGAGCAAAGACTGGTTCCCTGTGGAGATCAAGAACGCAAGCAATTTCAGCGAGTTAGGTGAAGGCTATAGATAAGCATTCAAGCATATTTTGACTCACGCATTCTCGAAAATTGTAGAATTGCCACCAGCGGCGCACTCTCACTCCTTGAGTAAGGCACATTCTGTTCCTCTCCTTAATTCATTCCCGTAGCTTGGTAGGGACTTGAAAAACCTCGTACAGTTCAGATTCACGGAGCGATCTACTGCTTCTGTTCAGGCACCACGTAAACGATCAATATTGAAGTAATGACACCTTCTCCTCGTCTACCCGGTACACCAAATATGGGTCACCCTGATGGTCCGTATAGTGGCGATTCCCCTCAACACCCCAATTCGCAGGCTGATATGTCAAAACTTATATCTAACTATCCGCGCATGCCTGATTCGGTTACACCAGACCTGGAAAATGGCTCCATGGGCCATGAACTGCCAATCAATCACGAGCTACCAATGCTTCAGGAGCAAACTTTAGGCCATGATATGCCATATAACAACGCGGAAAGTCCCTATAAGCAACAAGGTAGCACTTTTAGAGAGCATTCTTCGCCGTTCACCGATGTTTCAATGCCGCACACTGTGCTGAACCGAGATGTCCTAGCTCGTAGAGAACTCCCGGCTCCGCGAGAGCAGCCAGGAACCCAAGCCCCGCAGTATCCTCACGAGCGGTCGTTTGAGCCAGATTCGCCCAAGATTGGTTCTGACGGTAATCCTGTGCGCCCGCCGAGTGGTGGTGCTTCTTTGGACCCACATGGCGACGCCACAACCAAGGCGACGCCGAAGATGCCAGCCTGCGCGGACTGCAAACGCCTAAAGGTGAAGTGTGTACGCTCCGACCCCGGAAACTACGTCAGTGACTGCTTAAGATGTATCAAGAAGGGCCTGGTATGTGTAACTGGCTTGCACGCGAAACGCGCAGCCCTGGAAGATGGCCACACTTCGTCGATGCATCTGCGTGATGAGTCACTGCGTCGTAGTAGGTTCCAAGCTGAAGTCAGCCGCACGAAAATGTCGTCGCGCTCGATGCGTGATCAGCTTCTCAGCTCATGGCGCGTTCTGACGGCACGAGATGATTTGCGTCTACAGCTTCTTGACCGCTACGAATACACATCACTAGCGAAACCGACCAACAATGTCCTCAAGCGCGGTCTGATGTCGCGTGAACAGGTTGTCACCCGTATCAACTTGTACCGTGACCACATGTACCCGAAGCACGATTTTGTGGCGTGTCCTCCTGCCGAGGACCTCGAGAAAATGATTGCCGAGAGCCCAGTTTTGTTCCACGTCATCATTGACGTGGCGAGCCAGATGGTTACCGATGAGAGTCAGACAGAGATCTCGCTGATTTTGCATAATATGGTGCTCCGCACCATCATCGACGAAATTTTGGTGGGCAGTATCAAGAATTTCGAGTTATTGCGCTCGCTTGTTCTGCTCACTCACTGGTACAATGAGTCTGAGTTCTACCACCAACAGCGCATCCTTGTCCTTACCTCGCTTTCCATGAGTATGGCGTACGATCTGGGAATGGGTGGCTCCGCCGTGACCGGTAGCGGCGGCAATGCGCCGCCATTCGAGCAGATCGTGAGCCCCCACGGCATCAAGAACGCGCATTCGCTGGAGAGCTACTCCACATGGCTGTCGACGTATACAACAAGCTTCCAGATCCTCGTGGCTAACCGCCGACCGCAGAAGTCCTACTGGAATAAGTACACTGCCCGTGCGGTTAGCATCTTGCGCCAGCTCAGTTCCAGCAAACAGGCGAATCAACGAGACCGCGACTTCAAGCTGGGCGATGACCAGGCCGGCGCCGTCAAGATGGGCCCCTCCGGCGACCTCGAAGTGTGGGAGCTCGCGGAGCTCAAGCATATGCAGGAGAAGATTGTGTTTGATGTGTACAAGGACGGTAACGAGCTCGAGCTGGTGGATGTTCGACACCCGGACGGCCTTCACAAGGTGCAGGAGCTAGATCGCCAGATCAACGAGGTTGAGGCTGCGTTCGAAGGCCCTTCGGTGCGTCGCAGTATTGGTCTGGCCATTACGCGTGCGTTTTTGCATCAGTACGCGATTCTGACTGACTACGATGAGGCCATCGGCCGCTCGCCCTTCACCAACTTCAGTCTCAACCTCACGAAAGGCCCCTTGCTTCCCCAGGAGGCGGAGTCGTTCCGGAAATGTGTGCAGAACACCATAATCGTACTGGACGCGGCGGCGTTGCGCGAGAACCAGGATATTGCTGCCGACATCACCAGCTTCTGGACCACCGTGACGCTGGCGTGCGATCTCCTGCTGAAATGCCGCTCGTGCTGCATCTTCAACCGCAACTTCGCCGACGTCTGCTTCGTGGACGAGTCGCTGCTCAGCAAGATCCAGCTCCTCGTGAGGAAGTTTGCCCAGCTCGGGGCGGAGTTCCCGAACTGCAACAACGCGATCAGCTTCAACTTCTTCATTAAGCTCGTCTTCTGCCACCACGACGCCCGGCTGCATCATCACGCCGCGCGCGTGCCGATGGATCGACTTGGAGACCCGAACTTCGTCACGACGCTCAACTGCTACAACGAAGACAGCGCGAACGCCGCGCATAAGCGCACGTGGTCGAATGCGACGCAAGGTGGTGGTCCGCAGGCGGACTCATCCGAAGCGATCAAGAACAAGTACAATTTTGGCGGCATGGGCCAAGATGGGACGACCCCTAACGGCCAGGTCCCCAACGGCCGTGGCCAGCTCCTCAACAACAGCAATGGGAGGGGATCCGAGTGCCCAGTCGATACGACGAGCCCTGTGGAGCAGTCTGGGAACCAAGCCATGGACTCGGAAGGCGATTTCACAGAGATTGAAAGTCTGTTTTCGCCGTTCAACAACGACCTGCTTGCATTCGAGCAGGGTGGATTCGGAGAAGGTTTCACGATGGGTTTTAGATCGCGCCGAGAGTCCGTGCCGCTCCCGGAATCCGTCGAGGTCGCGCTTTCTCGGGGACCAGATGTGGTAGCCCAGGAAACGGACGGTATGGAGATCGGGGGTACTGGGCAGTCGATCGCCTCGACATACGCGGGGTCGATGCGCCATATACCCACCTTGGCTCTCGATAACGGCGATAACAACGGCAGCATCCCCATCAACGTCAACACCCCTTCCGGCCTCAGCATCCCCACCAGCCTCAACACCCCCAACAACGTCAACGTCAACACCAACATGAGAAACACCGCACGGAGTAATTTGGCCGGTCCTAACTCCGTCGGCCCCAACTCCATCGGTCCCAACTCCATCGGTCCCAACTCGTCGCCGGAGAGCATCGCTGGCGCGACGTTCTCGCCGATCTCCCTGGTGCGCGACCCGTTCGACACGGACGGCGACTCCAAAGAAAAGGCCAAGCCCGACGCCGCCAACGACGAGTACATGAATATTTTCTGGGACAACTTCTCGGTTGCGGCCAGTGACAATAACCTCGCGAAGCCGAACTGCGACATTCCGATCTAGGCGGACACTTCAGGCATGTAAATTATAGCATCAGGTATGGGAAATAATTAAACGAGTGAAGAATGAAAATGAAAAATAAAAAGTAAAAGATTAAATAAAAAGTGAAAAAAAAAAGGTTATTCACTCCGCGTCCACGTACTTATACGGGTTCATGATCGCGTGCGGGTCGTAGTGGCGCTTCAGGTCTTTCATGAGCGAGATGAGCAGCGGGCTCTTGGAGTAGTGCAGCGCGTGCGCCTTCTGGATGCCGACGCCGTGCTCGGCGGAAACGGAGCCGCTGTGCTTGGCGATGAACTCGAACACGAACGGCTCGAGCGCGGCCTCGACCTCCGGCGTGTACTGGCGCACGCAGATGTTGAGGTGGAGGTTGCCGTCGCCGACGTGGCCGTAGCCGATGACGGCGTAGACGGGCTTGGCGGCATCGTCCTTGGAGACGAGCCCCATCTCGGTGAGGCGCTGCTCGACGGCAGCCACGAGGTCCCACATGACCGGCAGCGGCAGCGAGACGTCATACTTGTACACGCCGCCCCACTTCGCGGAGGCCTCGGCGATGCCCTCGCGCCACTTCCACAGCGTCGCGATCTGCGTCTCGTCCTGCGCGACGACGCCGTCGCTGACGAGCTCGCTCTCCATCGCGTGCTCCAGGAACGCGTTGAGCTTCTCCTCATCGTGCGCGGCGTTGCTGCCGCTCGTCTCGATCAGGATCTGGTACGGGTGCACCTCCTCGAGCGGGCGCTGGATCTCGCCGCCGTGCAGCTTGGCGCCCTCCTCGACGACGTCGAGCGACGCCTTGTCCATGCACTCGAACGAGCTCATAATCTCGCCGAGGCTCTGCTTCGCCAGCCGGAACGTGCGCTGCACGCTCTCGTAGCTGTCCAGGCCCAGCCACGCCACGTTCACGCTCATGGGCTTCGGCGCACACATCACCGACACGCCGGTGATCACGCCGATCGCGCCCTCGGACCCGATGAAAAGCTGCTTGAGGTCGAAGCCCGTGTTGTCCTTGCGCAGCGTCTCCAGGTTGTCGAACACGCGCCCGTCCGGCAGCACCGCCTCGATGCCCAGCACCGAGCCGTGCAGGCTGCCGTAGCGCAGCAGGCGCAGCCCGCCGGCGTTCGTCGCCACGTTGCCGCCGATCTGGCAGCTGCCCTTCGCACCAAGGTCTAGGGGGAAGATGTAGCCGCGCTCCCGCAGCCACTCGTCCGCGGTCTGCAGCACCACGCCCGCATCCACCGTCAGGGCGCCGCTCACCTCATCGAACGCCCGGATCTGGTTCATGTTGCCGAGCGACAGCACTATCTCGTCGAACACAGGCACCGATCCGCCCACCAGGCCGGTGTTGCCGCCTTGCGGGACCACCGCGAGCCGGCGCTCGTGACAGTGCTTGAGGATCGCCGCGACCTCCGCCGTCGAGCGCGGCTTTAGCAGCAGCCGCGATTGGCCCTCGTACTTCTGCATCCAGTCCTTGTTCACGACCTTGAGGTCGTCGCTGTCGGTGACCACGTCCTTGGGACTCAGCACGCTGCGGAAGTGCGCGAGATCGCTGTCCTCGAGGCGGCCGTAGTTGCCTCGCTGCATTTTATACGCCTCTGCGGTCAGGAACGAGCGTACGCCGCTCCGGTGGCGTATTTTCGGCCGGATAAAGCGGCTCAGCATTGGAAATCTGGTAGTGGAACAGTGATTTTTCAGCCCTCATGCCCAGACCCAGACCACCGGTGGTCCACCGGTGGACCAACCAGGCGCTGTACTCATGAATTGGTTGAACTGAAGGGGAGTTGAATTGTCTCTATTGAATTAAGTGACGATTCGATCCAGTCGAAATGTTCTCTAAAACTGATTGGGATTAGGTGCCACAGGGAGGTACGTCACCTAATTACGACACATAGTAATACGCAGAGTAGAATTGGATAAGAATATATTGCAAAATAGGAGTGTTAACTAGCTGGACTCACTTAGCGGGGGTCGCTGCCGGAGCTGCGGCATGCGGCGTCCCGGAAGCCTCCTGGGGCTGAGCGGCCGGGGGAGGCTGCGTGAGGTAGCGCAGCGCGGAGATCCACACCTGGTGGCGCCCCTGCGTCGCGCACGTCACCTTGACGTCGCGCTCGCGGCCCTTGATGATGAGCGTGCGGTGGTGCAGCGCCGGCGGCAGCGGGTTGTGGTCGGAGACCTCCTCGACGCTGACGATGGTGATGGACTTGGCGGTGGGCACAAACTTGCCGATGAACTGGGGGTTCTCGCGGTGCCAGAACAGCTGCTTAGTGCGCGGGTTGACCCAGAAGTAGCGGCGGTGGCGGCCGCCGGTGATGCCCTCGAAGGTGAAGCCGCCGCCGAAGTACTTGTACAGGACCTCACCCGTGGCGAGCTGCTGCAGCAGCACCTGCGGGTCATCGAGCAGCGTCGTCAGCGACCACTGCGATCCAGCGGTGCTGAGGCCCGTGGCCAGCATCGAGCGCGGCACGGGCAGGTCGAACTCGCTGCCGCTCGACATCGAGCCCGTGCGCGGCGGCGCCACGTTGCTGTGGTGCCGGCCGTAGCGCAGCGGCGTGCGCTGCACCCGCGACGGCGAGCGCACGTTCGACAGCTCGAAGCGCCGCCGCATGCCGCGCGGGCTGTTGCGCACCGACTGCGGCGACGCCAGCTCGTGCGGGAGCAGCGTCTCCGACATCGCCGAGCCCGGACGCGGCAGCGGGCTGTGGCCCACGCCGTCCTCGCGCGGCGGCTCAGGGCCCTTCATCGTGCTCGTGCGCGACTGGATCGTGAACGTGCGCGACTGCATCGTGTACGTCCGCGACAGGCCGGTGTTCGACCGCGACAGGCCGGTGCTCGTGCCGTCCGACCGCATCGCGCGGTGGCCGAGCGCAGCGCGCGCCGAGCCGCTGGGCCGCTCCGCCGTCGTGGGAGAGCCTTGGCTGAACGTCTCGAACGCACGGTCCTCGTCGGACTTAAAGTCCTCCGGCACCTCGTCACCGTCAGCGTCAGTCTTAGCCTTAGCCTCAGCATCGGCCTTAGCCTTAGTACTGGTAGCAGCATCAGCATCAGGAGCCGAGTCGGCACCAACCGCCTCCTCGCGCTCCACAGACTCCGAGCTCACAGAGAAGCTGTCGTCGTCGTCGACCTGGCCGGCCTCGCCATCAACGTACCCGTCGACGGCCGGCTCGCTGCCAGCCCGCGCCGAAGTGGGCTCCACGAGACCAAGCTGCTTGGCACGCTCGCAGATATCGGTGTCCGTCGGCGGCTCCACGAGGCCGAGCTGGCGCGCATGCAGGTACAGTTCGGCCTTGCTCGGCTGCTCGACGAGGCCGTGCTTGCGGGCCTGCACAATGATATCCTCGCGCGTCAGCTGCTCGGTGAGGCCCAGGGCCTTGGCCTTGGCGATAATATCCTCCTCCGTCGGCTGCTCGACGAGGCCGAGGCGCAGGCCGTGGTACTTCAGCTCGTTCTCGGTGGGCGCCGGCACGAGACCGAGCGCCTCGGCCTGTGCGCGGATCTCGCTCTCGGTCGGTGGCTCGCGCAGATTCAGGCCGCGCGCGAGCTGGGCGATCTCCTCGTCGGTCGGCGGCATGATCAGGCCGTTGTTTAGGCCGAGCTTGACCACAGTCGCCTCGTCCTCCGGGTCGCAGAACCCAAGCGCACGCGCGCGCTCCCGCACGTCGTCCTCGCTGGGCGGCTCCACGAGGCCCAGCGTGAACGCATGCTGCCGCACGTGCTCGTGGTTGTCGCGGTGCAACATGCCCAGCTGCGCGGCCCGCTCCACGATCTCCGCCTCGCTCGGCGGCTCGACCAGGCCAAGCTCCTTGCTGCGCGAGAGAATGTCGATCTCCGACGGCGGGTGCACGAGGCCCAGCGCCTGCGCCTTGATGATCACGTCCGTCTCGGAGTCCGGCTCGACGAGGCCCAGCGCAAGCGCCTGCGCCTTCACCTCGTGGTCGGACATGTGCTCGCGCATGCCGAGGCTGCGCGAGCGCTCGACGATCTCCGCGTCGCTGAGCGCGGCCGCGAGACCGAGCTGCATGGCGCGCTCACAGATCTCCTCGTCCGTCGGCGGCTCCTCGAGCCCGATCTCCACGGCCAGCACCCGGACGTCGTCGGGGGTCGGCGGGTCGACAAGGCCCAGCTGCTTCGCCAGCACCATGATCTCCTCGGGCTGCGGCGGGTCCACGAGCCCGAATCCGAGCGCGTGCGCCCGCACCGCATCCACGTCCTCGCGCGGGTCCAGCAGGCCGAGCGACCGCGCCTGCAGCTTCACCTCGTGCTCGGGCAGCGGCTCGACCAGGCCGAGCGCGCGTGCCTTCGCGAGAATCTCGTCGTCGCCCAGCGGCTCGGTCATGCCCAGCCGGTGTGCGGCGTACTTGATCTCGCCGTCGCCGAGCGGCTCGATGAGGCCCAGCGCGCGTGCCTTCTGCTTGATCTCGAAGTCCTGCGGCGGGTCGACCAAGCCGAGCTGCTTCGCAATGGACTTGATCTGCGAGCCGTCCTGCGGGTCGACGAGGCCGTGGTGCTGCTTGGCCTGGGCCACGAGCTGCGCGGGGTCGAGCGGCTCGACGAGGCCCAGGTCGAACGCACGCGCCTTGACCTCGTGGTCCTCCAGCGGCTCCGTGAGGCCCAGCGACTTGGCTTTGTGCTTGACCTCGTGGTCCTCCAGAGGATGCGCCAGGCCGAGGTTGAGCGCCTTCTGCTTGATCTCCTCGTCAGTCAGCGGCTCCGTGAGGCCCAGCGACTTGGCTTTGTGCTTCACCTCGTGGTCCTCCAGAGGATGCGCCAGGCCGAGGTTGAGCGCCTTCTGCTTGATCTCCTCGTCAGTCAGCGGCTCCGTGAGGCCGAGCGACTTGGCTTTGTGCTTCACCTCGTGGTCCTCCAGAGGATGCGCCAAGCCGAGGTTGAGCGCCTTCTGCTTGATCTCCTCGTCAGTCAGCGGCTCCGTGAGGCCGAGCGACTTCGCCTTGTGCTTCACCTCGTGGTCCGGCAGGGGGTGCTCGAGGCCGAGCTCAATGGCGCGCGCCTTGATCTCGGCGTCGCTGAGCGGCTCGGCAAGGCCGAGCGCCCGCGCGCGCTTCTTGATCTCCGCGACGTCGTCCGGCTCAATCAGGCCCAGCGCGGTCGCGCGGTGCTTGATCTCGTCGGCCGTCGGCGGCGCCGACAGGCCCAGCGTCAGCGCCTTCAGCTTGATGTCCTCGTCGGTGGGGTGCGGCACAAAGCCCATGCTGCGCGCACGGTCGGCGATCTCGTCGTCCGTGGGGCGGTCCACCAGACCTAGCGACTTCGCCAGGCCGAGCACCTCGCCCTCGGACGGCGGCGGCACCAGGCCGAGGTTGAGCGCCCAGGCTTTGACGTCGGCCTCCGTGAGCGGGTCCGTGAGGCCGAGGCGGCGCGCCTCGTCCTTGATGTCCTCGGGGCCGAGCTTGTCGACGAGGCCGAGGTGGCGCGCGCGCTTCAAGATCTCGTCGTTCGTCGGCGGGTCCACAAGCCCGACCTGGCGCGCGAGCGCCAGCACCTCCGGCTGCGTGGGCGGCGTCTTGAGACCGAGCAGACGCGCCTTCTCGCGGATCTCCGCCTCGGTCGGCGGCGGCGCCAGGCCCATCGACTCGGCGGCCTTTCTCACCTGCGTCTCCGTTAGGGGTTCGGCCAGCCCGAGCTTCTTCGCGCGCTTCAGCAGCTCCGCGTCGCTGATCGGCTCAACGAGGCCGAGCTGCAGCGCCTTGGCACGCACGTCCATGTCAGTCGGCGGCGTGCGAAGGCCAAGCGACTGCGCGCGGCGCTTGATCTCGTCGTCCGACAGCGGCTCGACGAGGCCGTGCTGCGTCTTGGCGCGCTCCAGGAGCTCGTCCGTAGACATCGGCTCGACCAAGCCGAGGCTGAGCGCGCGCTGCTTCGTCTGCACGTCGCTGGGGGGCTCGACCAGGCCGAACTTCGTCTTCGCGTGGTCGCGGATCTCGTGGTCCTGCAGCGGCTCGCACAGGCCCATTGCCCGCGCCTTGACCAGCACCTGGTCATTCGACAGCAGCGGGCCCCAGCCGAGCTCACGCGCACGCTCGAGCACGCCTTCGTCGGACAGCGGCTCGGCCATGCCGAGCTTGAGCGCGGCCTGGCGCACGGCGGCGGTGTCGGCGTAGACCAGCACGTTGGCCTTAGATGCCAGCAGCTGCAGGTCCTCGAGGCTCGGCGACTCGGCCATGCGCTGCAGGGAAGCAAGGTAGGCCGCAGGGACGGCGCGCAGCTCCTCGACGGGCGGGCTGGCTGCGCGGCCCGACTCGTCGGCGCTGCCGCGGCGGCTGCTATTGGGGCTGCTGTTGGCGCCGCGCGTGGGCGACACGGGGGCGCCACTGCGCGAGCGTGCCTGGTGCAGCGGCGAGCTCCACTTCGTCGTGCGCATGCGCGAGTACTCGTCGATCGGCAGCGTCGCGAGACCGTGCTTGCGCGCAGCCTGGATGACGTCCGATTTCGTGGGTTCGTTGTACTTCGCGGCGTCCTGGAGCTGCTGGTACTCCTCCTGCGAGATCGAGACGAGGCCGAGGCGCTGCAGGCGCTCCGTGATGCCGCCGCCGGACGCGTGCACGGGTGAGTTGCGCGGCGACACGCCTCGCGAGTTGTTCTGCGACTGCACGACGCTCTCGAAGTACTTCGTGCGCTGGCTCATCGGCAGCGTGCTGAAGTCCTGCGGCGACGACTTCGTCAGGATCAGCTGGTAGTCCTCGGGGCTCAGCACCACAAGGTCCTGCGTCTCGGCGATCTTGCGGATCTCGTCCACCGTGTAGGTGCGGCCATCTTCAGGAGCACCTGAGGCCGCCGAGGCGCCGTCAGTGCTCGGTTCAGAGGTCGTGGCCGAGGTCGCGGCGACACCGACGCCGCCACTGGAACCGCGGCGCGCCTGCTGCGCCTGCTGCTCAAGATGCTCGAGCTCCTTTGCCGGCAGGACGGCCAGTCCGATGCCCTGCGCCAGCTGGCGCAGCGTCGTAGGGCCGGGCATCTCCAGCGCCTCGTACGACTGGCGGTCGGTCACAACGATGTTGCTGCCGGCCACGCCGCGCAGCTCGTCGATCGTCGGGTCCTCGGGCACGACCTTCAGGCCGGCGCGGCTCGCGAGCTCGGCGACCTTCGCCGCGTTGGGCGCGCGGCTGTCGGCGGCCTCGCGGCTCAGCAGCTCGAAGCGGTCCGAGGGCAGCACCTTGAGGTTCAGCGCGGCTGCGGCGTTCGTCACGTCTTCGGCCGACAGGCCGACCTGGCGGTACGCAGCGCCGTGCTGGCCCGCGCCGTGCTGGCCGCCAGCGGGGTGCTGGTGCATCGCGGCCGCAGCGCCTTGCAGGGCGAGCACGTCCTCCATCACGTGCGACTTCTGGGGGCTCGTGGGGTATTTGCGGTGCAGCAGGTTGTGGATGAGCTGCTGCTCCTCGACAGGCATCACCGTGAACTCAAGGTCGTGCGCCAGGCGGCGCAGCTCGGCCGCGTTGAAGCCGACCTCGTCGCTGGTCTGGCGGCCCGTCGACACCGGCGTGCTGGGCGCGCCGTCCGCAGCGACACCGATCGTCGTGATCGTGGTCGTCGTGGACGTGCCGGCCACCTGGCTCGGCGAGACGACGCGCAGGCCAAGCAGCTCGGCGTCGCGCTCCAGCTGCTCGCGCGACGGCGCAACCTCGTCGCTCAGGGCGAAGCCGCCGTCGGCCGACAAGCTCTCGTCGAACAGGCGGCTGTAGCGCTTCGAGTTCGCCTTGGGCGTCTCGTCGTCGCGGCCGGCGCCACGGCCGGACCGCACCGCGCGGTTCGGCGTCTTCAGCGAGCCCTGCGTGGTGTCGGCCAGGCTGTGGTCCAGCAGAGGCGACTGCGGCGTGTCGTCCTCGGACGCAGAGGCAGTCGCGGCCGCGGCAATCGCCTCGTCTTCCTCGGTCCATTCGGGCTTCTCGCCGCCCTCAAGTTCGGCGAGACGCTGGCGCAGCTTGAACTTGTCCTGGCGCTCGGCAAGCAAGCGGCGGCGCATTTGCTTCAGGGCCTGCTGTTGGCGCGACGCCTGCAGCAGGTCGCTGTGGCCGGGCGTCTGAGGGACGGCAAGATCGGAGGCGCTCAGATCCGTCGTCGTGTCAGCACCAGACAGGCTCGAGTCGCTCGGCCCATGGTGATGGCCGGACGCATGGCCGTTGCCGCCGTGTCGGGCGCCGTCCTGGCCGGCCTCCAGCTGGCGCAGCTTCTGCAGTTCGCGCTGCTGCTCCTCGCTGTCTTTCTTGTGACGCTCAATAAGCGCCTGCAGCTCCGCGATGTACTCGTCGCGGTTTTCGAGCTTCGTCAGGTTGGCATTCTTCTCGGCCATCTCTTGGTTGCGGAGGCGGCGCAGCTCCTCCGTCACGTCCATGTGCTCGATCGCGAGCTGTTCGAGCCTCTGCGTGTGCTCTTCCTTTTCGCTGCGCTCGCGGCTGATCTCGGCCATCAAACGCTGGATCTGCTCGACGTCGGCGGAATGTGCCTCTCGCAGCTCCTGATTGTCGACCTGCGCACGCCAGAGTTCGTCGTTCGCCATGTCGTTGTCATGCTGCAGCTGATTGGCCAGCGGTTTCGACGGTGATCGCAGCAGCGGGTTGTTGAGGTGGTCCATGTGGGGTGCACCGGTGATGGCAGCAGCTGCAGCAGCAACGGCCGACTCAGCTGAATTGGCCCCTGGATGGTGGCCCGCGGGGCTGGTACTGCGGGTAGGTGACCAGGCGCCTAGATCGGGTGTTTCTCCTAAACCCATACGACTCGGGGTCTGAGGTTCAGCAAATCCTGACGGGAGGTTGGTTGAAGGCTTGAGCTGGGGCGTCGATCCGCCGTCCAGCGATCCGATTGAGCCGGCATCTGCAGCCGGTGGTGCGCCCGATCGGGTGCCCGAGCTTCCGCTCTTCTTGTTTCGGCCTTTGTTGGGGCTTTTGCGGGCCATGTTACAGGTGTGATGTAAAGCGGGGGAGATATTATTATATCACCGCTTCACTTATATTACCGCTCGTTTGATGCTTGCGGTTTGGTATTTTAAGGTGGTGGTGGTGGTCGGGGGTAACGGCTGGCTAATCCTATTGTTTATTATCTCCAATTTAGGGAAAGGGCCGCAACGATATGAGGGTGGGTCTCGATCCAGTTTTGGGGATCCCGATCCCTACTGGCTACTGCAATTACGACTAGTAGCGACTGGCGGGTAACCATGCTGTGTAAGAGCATCATGAGATCAGGACCCAAGACCTACCCTAACACATAAACCATAATGTCTTGGACTCTTGTGCCATAAAGAGTGTTATACCCTTATACAGTAGCAGCCGCAGGAGGACATCGGGTCTGAGACCTTTGCACTTTAGGCAAACTCGGGTAGTTAGCATCATCACCTAACCCCGACTCTAAAACAGTGCAGCGGCATTACTGCAAGGCTTCTACTGCGGCTGCTGCTATTCTATGTACCTGAGGTCTCGCATAAGTAAGAACAACCTGCTGCTTAAGGTGCTGAGTGCTGCCCACCTATTGCATGCATAGTGTGATGCGATGTGATGTGATGTAAGATGCATATGTACCATGAAGATTCGTAAGGCGAAAAAAAATTCAAGCATTGCTGTGGAGCCTCTATTTCCGATCCGTCAAGCAAAATGCGGAAAATTAATATTCGATTACCGAAATCTCCGCAAGATTTGTCTTTCTAAGCCGTTTACTAGTGAACAATATTTGATTATTTGACTCGATATACATTATTGATGAACATGCATGGCGGTTCTAAGCTAACTTCCATCTTCCCCGCTTATCTGCGTCAGACCTTTTCTCTGCCTTTGAGGCCAAGACAACGAAGCAACGAGCAAACAAACAGTGTTACTAATATTAATGTCTTGAAATTGAGGGAGAAGATATAGTCATTATTTGGGTAATATACTTAAGATCATATCTGAATACAACTTCAGATGTCCAAATTAGGTTATTCGTATATGTCACTCTAAACAGAGACCGGCTGAACGGCACTACTTTGAGAGATAGCCGAAATGGAAGAGGCAACGGAGCCGCGCCGACCGGAGGGTGCGCTGACCTTCTCCGAACCGGTGGAGCCGGCCTCGCTCTCGTAGTCCTCAAGACCAAGACCGAGGCGGTTGCGCTCCTTGCGGACCTCCTCGTGGCTGAGCTTGGGCATAGAATTCGCAACAACCCAGGGAAGCTTGCCCTCATCGTGAGCACGGGCAAAGATAATATCGATCTCTTCCAGCGAGCGACCGGCAGTCTCTGGGTAGTAAAGGAAGGCGATGGGCAGCCAGCACATGTTAATGAGAGCAAAGAACAAGTAGCAAGCCCAGTCCTTGTATCCAATGAAAATGGGGGTGAACATCACGACCGCGAAGTTGAACAGCCAGTTGGCGCAAGTCGACACAGCGGTAGCGTGAGTACGGGTCTTGAGAGGGTTGATCTCAGGGGGGTAGATCCAGGGCAGACCAAGAATGGAGCAACCGAAGAATGCAATGAACAAGAACAGGCCAACGGCAGCACCCTTCTCATTCTGAACAATCTGATGCTTCGAAGGGTGACCAGCGTCGTTAGCAACCAAACAGCCAAAGGTGATGAAGAATGAAGCAGCCTGACCAGAGATACCGAACATGAAAAGGTTACGGCGGCCCATGGCATCGACAAGGTAGTATGCGGGGAAAGTGAACAATGCGTAGACACTTGAAAACACAGCTCCAAGCAAAAGAGAGAGCACACGCTGAGCACGGACACTCTTACCGGAGTCACGGAAAATATGCTCGAACAAGACAGTCGCGTAATAAATAGCAGCATTGCAACCCGAAAGCTGCTGACCGATCTGAGCGGAAGCACCAATGCACATACGCTGGAAATAGGCAGTCTTACCACGAGTGAACAAATCAGAGAATTTGAGCTGCTCACCGGTAGCAGCGGCATCAAACTGCTGCATTGACAGCATATGCTCAACCTCAGGATCGTCCTCAGGAAGGTCATGGACACGAGCCAAGACAGTACGCGCCTCGTCGTGACGACCCTTGGCTACAAGCCAACGACTAGACTCGGGCAAGCCAGATGTGGCAATGACGACAAGGAGAGCGAAAACAATCTGCAAAGCAACGGGGAAACGCCACGCAATGGAGTTATTGATGAAACTCAGTCCGAAGTCGAACCAATATGCGATCATAGTACCAATGGCAACGACGGAACCCTCCATCTGGACAAGCAGACCACGGCGTTCAGGACGAGCCATCTCAGACTGCCACACAGGGATAGTGGCAGTTGAGAGACCATTGCCAATACCGCAGATAACACGGCCAACAATAAATTGACCAAGACCCCAATGCTTCTCATAAGCAGTAGTGGAGATAAGAGCACCCACAATGAAAACGGAGCAGCCCATCAGGATAAGGGGCTTACGACCCATCCAATCACCGAAGCCGAGTACAAACAACGCACCAAAGAAACATCCAATTTCGTAGCAGGCAGTGACACCACCCTGCAATACGGAGGTGTGCTCGTCATTACCAGCAAGAACACGGAATTCATCTGTGGTGAATTGCTTGGATGTAATAATACTTGACATGAGACCCTGGTCATAGCCGAACAGGGAGAAACCCGTCACAGCAGACGCAGTGATGGCCACACGAAGAGGACGACCACTCAACCCAAGGGTGGCAGTACGCTTGGCATGAGGTCGTCGCTCCTCAGGGATCCTTTCCTTCAAGTTGTGAGCATAAGCCCTCGCATGTCTAGTTACCATATTGAATTTTGAGGATGGTCTAGATACAAAAAATTCGATTGAAGGTGGGCTTCGGGACTATTTAAATACCACGATCTGTAGGCGGGGTGGAGTAAACACTGACATCATATTAGTCATCAGTCTACATGCTGTTTATGCGGATGCGAAACGAAAAACTTTCCTGCCCTGCATCGGCATGGGTAAGGTGTATATACTTAGATTCGATGTACCGCGTGAGGAGAGCCCCGCATCATGTGCTTGCGAATATAGCGTCAAATTATAGGCGGGAAGTAGCCGCTATGTCACACCCAAGACAAGTCTACAGTGCCGACGTACACGACTCGGATCAAAAGGTACTCCTTGTGATTTAGGGATTATGGATTTATTGGGCGGAAGAGCTGCAAGCTGTGGTTAATTAAAAATATATAGGGCAGGCCAAGTTCAATGTGACGATTCAAATCGCTGATATGTAACACATCATTTAAAATAGTATGAAGGCTTTGTAGGATTATACTAAACAGTAGCAAATATTTTTACAATCATTTTGATACATACAATATGAGGCGCGTGCGCGGCCAGGCGATCCCAACTCACGTGTACTGCGCATAGACCCTTGTTCGCGAGCGGTGCCACGCGCAACTCTGTAAGGGTTTAGTGTGGGGAAATAGTAACGTGACAATTTCCCCACACCGCACATTATGCACACTCGGTAAGTGACTGTAAGAGTGATTTAACTGGGCCACTTTTGGACAGTTCGAATTCCTATGATCCTGTCTCATTAATCAAGACTTGACACTTCTCGCGCCTTGTATTTCGTTGCATTTTTGTGAACTTTGCAAACCTAGCCCTAACGCAGAGCAATGCCGCCGTGTAATACGCTCAGGGTTGAGTAACCCTATGTAGAGAACCTTTGCCCTATTCAATAATAGATTGAGCCCTAATTAGACCCCTTCCTTGTGAAGCACTGCTTCCCACTTTAGCGCTCGCGCCCAGGAAGGAGGTGGAGCATCCCGGAAGCCATGACTAGATAGACAGAATATATGAAATAAGCCCACTAACATCAATATCCATCGTCTTGATATCAAGACGTACTCTGCTTATGATGTGAAACTGAGCTATAACTCTCACGGTATGTTATCTTAGCGGCTATTCATTAATCCGCTAACGTAAGCAAACATTGAGTATACCCTCATAGTGTGCACGGAACCCTTTGCTGCGGAAAGTTTTACCCGCGCCCTACACGGGAATAAGGAATTTTCTTACCCGAGCTATCGGGGCGGGTAACCTGCATGCCTGGTTTGGGTAACTAAAGCAGCGGGGATATTAGCTCCCCACACAATTAGTCCGGGTCGACAGGCCCGGATATTCGTCCCAAGGGTTCGTCTGAGCGCGAGCTGTCAGATGTATCAATTTTATTAGTGGTGGGATATAAAACGAGTCTTATTACCAAGTGTCATTGCTCCAAATGCTTGAGGGCGCCCGCATGTAGCGATGAGCAATTGATAACGGACCCAGGGTTGAAATCATGCGTGAGATCGCCGAAATTTGATATATCATCTCCAGCAGCATTTGCAATAAGCATGAATGCATATATGAACAGTGAATTTGGTCCGAACTTGTTGATCGAAGAAAACCATATTTATATAATCTTCTCAACTATATATAACGTACTATACAAAAACGGTAGCGCTTTGATGTCAACCTCGCTCATAGACAGATCCATTGCCTTAGAGAATTTGTATATGTACCACACTGTCAAGTACATTTTTCTCTCTTACTCTAAATATTTCTGCAAAATTTTTAAGCAATTACTCTAGTATAATCGTTCTAAAGTGCCATTTAGGCTATAACATCACACTCTTGGTATTATTACAATTAGTTACGCTTCCGCTTTTTCCCACCATGGTTCTTCCCCGGTTGATTAGACTTTTCCCAGCGCTTTTGCTTAGCGGCACGCTCCTTTTGTATTTCAGATGACGATCTGAGACCATTTGTCGGACCACGCCCTGGTCCCGAACGACCACGGCCACTTTCAAATGCTTTGGCAACTCTATCTTTACGCTGCTTGAAGTCGTCACGAGCCTTATCAGCTGGCTTAGGCATTGATTGCTTATGGTGTTTAAAGCGGCGACCACCGGGGCCACTAGGCCGAGAACTGTAAGAACCATCCTCGTTATCCGTGACTTTATGAGCAGACTTCCATGCGTCGAAACGGCCGGATTTAAGTGACGCAGGAATGCGCTGACCATTTTCACCACGGATGTACTTTGTCTTGTCATCCTGCTGTTTGACGTATTTGCCTTTCTTCTTATCCCAGCGTGTCACTTGCTTGCTATTGAAGTCACCACCTTCGTCCTCCATTGCAAAGCTAGCCTTGGTCGCAGCATCGTTGAAAGAATATCCGCGATCTTGCAAAGCTTCAGTGGGCTCGTAGTGACTCATGTAAAACTGTTGATCACGGAAGCTTTTAAGACCAGAGGTGCCTTCGTTAGTTAGATTCTGAGAGTTTGCATTGATCGGCATGTCGTCGTCCGACTCGTCAGCGAGCATACTATCAAGCTCGGCTTGTTTAGTTTGCTGCTTCTTCATGAGCCGTTCTTGGATAGGAGCAATTTGCTGGCGACGACGTGCCATCAGTTGAGCGGCTTCGCTGGCACCATTGGACTTGAACTCGAACACAGTATCGTGGTTTCTACGTGCTGCAATCTTGGCAAGGAATGCCTCTTTTGCCTCTTCACGCTGCAATTCAGGATTGGCATCTGCAAGAAGCGGATGGAGTTGGTCCCAACGACCTGTGCCTACGAGCTCTTCTTTAGCTTTGTGCACACCAGAACGGCTGGCCTGCTCGCGCGAGCGCAGGTATAGCTTCTCACCTCTAAGAGCAACCTGTTGCATCATGAGAAGGTCATCTTGATCCCGCTTGAGAATGGTATTAAGGCGCTCTGAGGTGCCTTCCAACCCCATTCGAGGCAGTGATCCCAGAACAAGCGCGCTGGTGTAATTACTTTTGCTTGTGAACTCGATCTTACGACCCAGGAATACCTCAAGATCCACAAGATAAGCCAGATCTTGTTCGCGAACCAGGCTATAGGCCCATCCTGAGTGTCCCGCACGAGCTGTACGTCCAACACGGTGAATGAAAACACGGGCTGAAGTAGGAAGGTTATAATTGACGACATTGGCCAGTAAAGGGATATCGACACCACGAGCCGCAACATCTGTTACGACTAAAAGGCTGGTTTTACCAGCCTTAAACAAATAGAGCTGTTCACGGCGAGCTGCCTGATCCAGCGAACCATAAATATAGGAAACCGCATATCCTTCCTGTTTGAGTAAGTTGGAAACATACTCGACATGATGCTTCGTGGGAACGAAAACAATAGTAGCTCTCTCACTGGGCATATCAGTTCCTGTAGCTTCCTTTTCACGCTTCTCTTTAGTCACACCATCGTAGTTGTTACGCCTCTGGAGATATTCAGACTGCTCGCTGGTCATGAGTGGAAGCTGAATCACTGACTGCAAGATGTAAAGCAGAGCGGCATCGCGTTCAATATCTTTAACGCTAAAAAATGCCATCTGAAGCTGTTCCGACACTTTCTGCTCGGCATCCAAACGCACCAGCTCCGGGTTTCGGAGACCAGCCTTGGCGAATTCGACTAACGTAGGAGGAAGCGTAGCAGAGAATAGAAGTGTCTGACGCTGTTCAGGCAAACTAGCGAGAATCTCTCCGAGTTGGTCTGCAAAACCCATTTCAAACAAACGATCAGCCTCATCAAATACGACATATTCACAAGCAGCGAGACTCAATCCCATTTCAACCTTCAAATGGAGGAAACGACCAGGTGTGGCAACGACAATGTCCGGGTTGTCTATCATCATACCGAATTGATCATCCATGGAATCACCACCCACAAGCAGCACACATTTCAAATTCGTCTTACGCGAGAAATCCTTAACGGTACGCAGCGTCTGAAAGGCAAGCTCACGATTGGGAGCCATAATGAGTGCTCTGATACCACGTTTCCGCTCTTTACCACTCTCAGATGCTGCACCGCCCGTGCGCATCAGTTTCTCGATCATAGGGAGCACAAACGCGGCTGTTTTTCCGGAACCAGTCCGGGCCATACCAACAACGTCCTGACCATCGAGAACATAGGGCATTGATTTGCGTTGAATGGGTGTTGGAGTTTTGAATCCCTTACGCTGGATATTAGTGAGTAGAAGCTTAGAAAGTTGCATCCCGGCGAAAGTCGAGCCATTGCGCTTGACTTCGGAAGTTTTGAGCACTTCAGCTTCGCTTTCGGAGTCTAATTGAGGGAACTCCGCTAGGTTGTCGTTGGCGTCGGAGTCCGATCCACCTGAATCTGATCCATTGTGATCCGAATCGAAGTCGATCCGATCAAGTTCCTGGCCTTCGTCGTCTGAAGAGTCATGAACCAGAAGGTTAGAAAGGTCTTTCATTTTCGCTGAATCTCAAGGATCTTTAGAATTGATATAGGATCAAAGTTCTTGTCCTTTCGAATGGCTCTCAGGCTCTAAGGCTAGGTAAATTTATTTATTATCTATGTGGAAAATTTCACAGGGCCCAAAGGGCCCTGGGAGTATGACGTCTCTGGGCCAGCAGCCCACGCACCACACGCCCTTCGCCTTATGTAGTATTTTACATCCCTACCTTTAGACCCCCTCTCCGGAACAGAACACTGCCATTGAACAGCGGTGGTATGAGCTGTCACCCTTGGCTTCAGTGGAACGAAAACCACATACCGTAGTCGGTGCCTATCCCTACCACCACACCCATACGCACCACCCATAGTGCGCGTTCACCCCTGAGGCACAGCTCCACAGCGAAACCACAACAAGCGTGTCCACACGCCAACGACAACACCAACACCACAACCTCATCAAACATCACCGCTTCCGCCTGTCGTCCAGCCAGGAGTAAAACCGCTTACCATTTTCGAACACCGCTCTACTGGAAAGCACGCGACAAGATGGTGATGGACGCCCATTTTCTCATCACGTCGGAGTGCATGGCCGTAACTTCGGCCATGCGTAAAAGTCCTCGCTGGGCGAACGCAGGAATAAGCGCGATTCTCGCTGCTCCTGCTGATGTTGCTTTGGAATCTAGCGATGCGGCCTCCGTAAGCTCCAAAAATAGCGGTAGCACGACCACGACCATTGCTACAGATGGCCTCAATACCAACAGCACCAGCACCAACGGCAGCAACTCTAGCTCTGAGCAAGACAACGCATCTAGTGTATCAGGACAGTCACGCCGCACATCGACGTCGAGCCTTTCTTCACAGCGAGCTGCGTCGTCGCAACGCATGGCCACGCCAGGATCAACGATGACCCCGGAATCGCAGCTCATCTTAGGTTTTAGCAGTATCCGTACTACTATATCAAGCCGTGATCCTAGCAAGTTCAGTATCTACGTGATTGCGAAGCCGTTCCTGGAGATTGTGAAGTCTCCGCTGGTTTCGGGTCACATCACGTCGCTGGCCTTAGTTTCGCTCCAGAAATTTCTGACTCTCGGCGTGTTCCGCGCTGATGCAGTAGACGCTCGCAAGTGTGCGAACCAAATGGCATATGCACTTACGCATTGCCGCTTCGAGGCTACTGATCGACAAGAAGATGATGCGGTACTGCTGCAGCTTATGGCGCTACTCGAGGCGCTAGTGAGTGATCCGTTTGGCCATATTATGGCTGGAAGCGATCTACACGGTATCTTGGACACCTGCCTCAACATGGCGAAGCAGATGCGGCTGCGTGACGCACTACGACGCAGTGTCGTGTCGGTTCTTACGTCGCTCGTGCGCACCCTGTTCGATCCCAAGCGCAGCGACGAGTCTGTTGACTCGACGCGTGCCGTGATTTTCAAAGAGGTGGTTGATCAGCTCAACCCGACCGCGATGAACAATAACAGCATCCGCCTGTTGGTGCTCAACATCTTAACACTTGTGTTCGAAATCAACGGTGAGGCTGTCACAACCACTCAAGGCAGCAGCGAGTACGCCAAACAGCTGAAGGATGCAGTCGATGACCTGTGGCGCTACCTAGCTCAGGTAATCCGCAACACCCAGAGTCCCAAACTTGTGCACGAAGCGCTTGTGCTAGTTGCCACGATAATGAACGCCGCCCCTACTTCGTTCAAAGCGCAGTTTGAGTTCGTTCTGGTCTATCTTCTCACATCGTTGACCCCTCTGTCGGACTTGCCGCGCGACGATTCGACCGATGATATGTTTTATGCCGGTGTGCCTAACCGGGCGAAATCGGTCAAATCGGCGCCGATCGAGCCGGGATCGAGCACTCTGAGCATCCCGACTGCAGCACTGCAGAAGACTCCTGAAATCCGCGAGGTCATGATGGAAGCACTGGTCACCATGACCGTGGCGTCGCCTACGATCTTCGCCGATCTTTTTGTGACGTATGACTGCGACAAAGCCTCTCCTGATCTGTGTGAGGACTTCCTGGGGTTCCTGTGCCGTAACGCGTACCCGGACTCGGCCACCTGGTCCACTGCCAGCGTTCCTCCTCTGTGCTTGGAAGCAGTGCTCGCCGGCTTGAATGCGTGGACTAAGCTTGTGCAACATTCGGACGAGCGCAAAGAGGCTGGATCCCAGCTTCTGGAGAAGCTCACTGCTCGCAAGAGTAAAGCTCTGGAGTCCAGCGTTGCGGAAATCTTCAACAAGTCTCCGTCGAAGGGCATCAAGGCCATGTATGACCACAACTTTGTGAAGCGCGACGACCCCAAAGATCTCGCGCGTTTCATTCACGGCTGCCAGCGAATCAACAAGGCGGTGCTAGGCAAGTATTTCGCGAAATCGGAAAACAAAGAGGTGCTTGAGCATTACGTAGACGCGTTCGACTTCTCTGGTAAGCGCATTGACGAGTCGCTCCGTGTTCTGCTGTGCAGCTTCCGTCTCCCTGGCGAATCGCAGCAGATCGAAAACTTGCTGCAGAAGTTTGCGGACCATTACATTGCGTACGGCGATAAGGTGGAGAATACGAGCGACTCGGCCTTCATTCTGGCCTACGCCGTGCTGATGCTGAACACCGACCACTTCAGTCCTACTGTGAAGCGACGGATGGACTTCGAGGCGTTCAAGAAGAACGTGCAAGGCGTGAACAAGGATATCCCCACAGACTACGTGCAGGCGATTTTCGACGGCATCACGTCGAACGAAATCATCATGCCCGAAGAGCACGACACCGACGAAACGTTCGACTTCACGTGGCGCGAGACCGTGGCGGCCAGACAGCCCGCGGAGCCGTTCGAGGCGAACGTGAGGCAGGTTGAGGTAGCCAAGGCCGTGTTCGAGATCAACTGGCGGCCGATCGTGTCGACGCTCTCCTTTGTGTTTGCGACTGCCACCGACGACCTTGTGTTCCGCCGCGTGATTGCGGGCTTCCACCAGCTCGCGTACCTGGCGGCGCGATTCCACGCGCAGCAGGCGCTGACGCACATCATCGCGTGCCTGAGCCAGATCTCGGCGCTGACGAGCGGTGATCTGTCATTCCCCAACTCTAATATCGAGATCCGCATCGAGGACAGCGTCAGCGTGATTGTGTCGGACCTGAGCACCCAGATCGGCGACGACCTCAAGGCGCAGATGGCCTCGATCACGCTGTTCCGCATCATGCACACGGCCGCTTCCGAAATCAACCACAGCGCGTACTCCCTGCTCAGCAAGGCGCTCACGAATCTCCATCTCTACGGTCTGGGCACGCCCAGCGCGATTTCGGGCATGCAGCCGCTGCCGCCGGTCCACACGTTCGAGCGATCCAAGGCAGGCAAGCCGGTCGGCATTTTTTCTGCTCTGAGCAGCTACCTCACGAGTTCGGTGGATGTGCCCGCCGAGCCGAGCGACGAGAGCGTAGATGCTGCGCTGGGTGCGACGGACTGTATCAAGGTGTGCGACATCGACGGGACCCTGGAGGTCCTCATTGCGCGCTCGCCGAAGTCTTTCGCGCAAGGTGCGCTGGACGTGGTCCCGAAGGAGGCCGGTCCGAAGTACCTGCCGGCCAAGCGGTTCCTGCTTCAGCTCGCCGGCGCCGCGGCCCGCGAGCTGCCGGAGCTGCGCGCCAAGATCTCCTCCACTGCCCTTGAGGCCGAGCTCATTGCCACGGCCCTGAGCTCTGCGCCGAACGAGGAGGTGGCCGCCGAGATCCTGGGCAAAATAGACACCACCCAGCAGCTCGACTCCGAGACGCTGGCCGCGCTGTTCGAGCTCAAGCCGACGCCGGAAGTGTGGCGCTTGCTCGCGGGTGTCAGCAAACCAGACAAGGCTGTGGCGGATTATGTGGTGAAGCACACCAGCACGGTGACGGGCGAACACCTGGAGCCGGTGCTCGCCATGCTCGCCAAGGGAAGCGACGAAAAGGCCAGCATTGCGGCAACCTACGCTGTGGCCAGCGCACTGCGCCAGTCGGCGGCCGACAAGAAACACTACCTGGGGGCCCTGAAATCCTTGGCCGCGTACTGTGGACGCGCCAGCAGCGACACGCGCGAATCAGCGCTATCTGAACTCCAGGGCGAGCTGCTTCTCGAGGACCAGCGCGCCACTTGGGCTGAGGCCGCTAACGAGGTGCTGCTACCGGGCATGCTCGAGGTTCTGCTCAAGCCAGAGGTGTGGAAACGCGATCCTAGCGGCATGGACCTCACTCGTCAGCAAGCGTCGTCGATACTCGGAAAAGTGTTCCTACACCTCACCGTTTCGCTCAAAGCCACCGAGACCAAGGAGAACACGGACGCGTGGATCGCGGTGCTCAAGGGACTGGACCGACTGCTGAGCAGCCGTCGCCAGCCCGCGTTGCGCGAGTCGGTGGTCGAGATGCTGAAAAACGTCGTGCTGGTCACCCAGCTCGCGTCGCAAGGCTCGGCTGAGTTCTGGGAGCGCATGCAGAAGGAGCTCAGCGGGTTCCTGCCCGACGTGGCGAAACTCGCGACTCAGAAATCGGCGGAAACCCTTAAGCCCGCCCAGGAGCCGTCCAAAGATAGTGCCGAGCCTGTGAAGGCGGACGAAGCTAAGGAGGCCAGTAAGGACGAAGTTAAGGAGGCCAGTAAGGCCGACGCGAAATCAACGAAGGAGGAGAAACCGGAAAACGATAAGTCTTGAGGTGGATATGAAGAAAATTTAGTCCATAGAATAAAGTAGAGCTCTAACATTCGTCTAGTGTCTATAAATGAATAAATAATATGAGACTTCTTCCGTGCCGCTACCTAGCCTATTGTTCGTTCACTGGCGGCTCGACATTAAACCGGATGCGGAAAATCTCGAAAACGAGCAAGCCGATGCTTGAGCTCGGCATTGAGTAGAGCGTATAGCGCAGGCTGCCGGAATATAGCCACTTAAACAGGGAGCCCTGGGCTTCAGTTGCGGCCAGTTGCTTGACCTTTTGAAACGTTTTGTAGTAAGCTTGGGCGTAGAAGCGCCAGCCTTGGTCTAAAAGGTTCACGAGACCCTTATGCTGGCGATGACTAGCGTCGATCGCTTGTAGACGCAGCTGCATGATGCGCTGAACCTTCGAAAGTGGATAATTCACCAACTGCAAAGCGGCAGCAGCCACTGATCCGGCAAGAAGAATGAAAGACGGATACAGGACCCGTGACTGTGGCCGGCCCTCAGGATGGAAATAGCCTGGCTTAAGCCACCAGTTACGATAACGGCGATATACCGGGCCCTTGATGAACTCATAGGCACCAAAGAACAGGGCAAAGCTTGTGGACTCCTTTGCAACGTTTAAGGCTATACCACCGTAGGCAGCACGAGGGCCGATCTTCCACAAGACGTCGCGCGAGTATTTCCAGAGATTCGATCCGGGTGTTTTCAGAATCTCTGAGTCGAACCGCATGGCCAGATTATCAAGGGGGGTTGCAACGGCTGCTTGAGCTGTACCTGCAAAAGCACCGGCAAACAGGGCCTGAGTAACAGTGGGGTTCTCATTGCCCTTCGCATATTGCAAGATGCTAAGGGATGACAAGTATGATGTGTAGAGTACCGCACCGACCATCGAATTAGCGATCACCGGGGGTAGGATCCGGTCTGGGATAAACCGCAAGCCATGAACACGGATAGCATACCACAACAGGTACATCGTGCTATCTGACCATGTATGTTTTGCTTGTACTGAGTACTGTGTGCCTAAAGATTTCCGTAGCATCCAAGAATAGTCGACACGGGCTGGTCGAAACAGTTTGATGGGGACCCTGATGTAAAATGAAAAGAATTGGGACGCCAGAGCGCGGCCACCGCCACCCATGACGCCGACGATGGATTCAGATTGCGTGGGACCCCTGACCTTTGCTGTCGGGGCCGACATCTATACAAATAAGACAAAAGAAAAGTGGTGGGGTCGGGAGTTTCAGGTGATCTAAGAGCACAGGTGCGAACGTCGGACCTCCAGATAACCGTATTGATCGGACGAAATCAAAGCCTCAGAGACCAGTTTCACCGGTTTATTATTATGACACCTGAGTGTCTGTGACAAGGAAAGATTGAGGAGAAACAGGCTCCGAGGCCTCGGATATCGTTCAGTATCAATTAAGGGCTGGGACGACTGCTAGCGAAGCTGGTTCCGTTATGCACTGACAGGCTGCTAGGCGGATAGACCACACAGAGCTAGGGTAGTTGAAAAACCGTTTGAGGAGCCCAACCCGTACCATACCACACCATTGGACCACGCCTTAGAAGCTACGTTCACACACGGGGCGTGGGCCTTGACGGCCAAGCCGTTATCGCCACGGCTATGAAACCCCAGCCATTATTAGACCCTCAGCCATGGGTGAATAGTTTTTGTCACAGTCATACTCACCCACACCCACGATACCACTACTACCTGAAAGAAAAGCAAAAGGGCCTCTCTCGCCCTGAGCGATTCCGAGCCGATCGATTCCACAACCACATCCGTTCACGGTAATTTTTCAATCCCCAACAAGCAAACAAAATGGATCAGCTTAACCCCCGTGAGCAGCAGGAGTTCGCTCAAATGATCGAGCGCAAGCAAATGAAGGATTTCATGCGCCTGTACTCCTCACTGGTTGAGCGATGCTTTGCCGACTGCGTCAACGACTTCACTTCGCAGAGCCTGACCTCGAAGGAGCAGACCTGTGTGCTCAAATGCAGCGAGAAGTTCTTCAAGCACAGCGAACGTGTTGGCCTCCGATTCCAGGAGCTGAACGCCCAGCTCATGGCGAACGGCGGCAAGCTGTAAGCGAAGAGCTCTGTATATATATATAATTACACTATAGATCAATAATATGCAAATTACCACGAGTTGACATGGACAAACTGAACTGAACGGAACCGATCTGTAGCTTGGGAGCTATAAGGAATCTAATAATGCGATCTATCAACCTGAGCTGAGAGCGTATAAGATTTGATTTTTGTGAGGCAGAGATATCGTGATACAAAAGCAAAAGATGACTTGATTATATATTTTCGTTGAAGACTCCTGTCCCGCTTCGTCCAAGACCACTGTTCGTCACCCGACCCGGTTCCCCGAATCATGCCCGCTAATTTATACTACGGTCGTCACCGTCCACGCGTTCCCCACACCCACCTAGTCTCGCCCCCCCGCCCTAAAGCCACCGGATAGTACTTGCGCAACGTCCCCTTATAACACTCAAGTGGAAACTGCATACAACTACAGAACTTAACCAGTTCCTCGTTGGTAATAGCAATTTTCACTATTCAGGCATTGTCATCTTCCAAGTTGAAAAGAAAATCGCCGATGTCAGATAAGATGGACGTCGACTCGCCCCAGCCGCAGGCGACGACGCCTGCCGGCATCGACGAATCCCTGTACTCGCGCCAGCTGTACGTCCTCGGCAAAGAAGCCATGGAGAAAATGGCGCACAGCAACGTGCTTATTGCTGGTCTAGGTGGCCTCGGTGTCGAAATCGCCAAGAACGTCGCCCTCGCCGGTGTGAAGAGCATCACTCTTTGGGACCCCAAGCCCGCCGAGCTGGCCGACTTGAGTTCTCAATTCTACCTCACGAAAGCCGACATTGGCAAGCCTCGCGCAGCGGCCTGTGCCCCGAAACTTGCCGAGCTCAACCAGTACACGCCCATCAGCGTGGCTGACGAGGCGAAGCCGCTGTCGTCGCTGCTCGCCGACTTCCAGGTGGTTGTCGTGTCCGACGTCGACTCCGTGGTGGGCGAGACGTCGAGCGGTAGTGCCCTGGATGCCCTGGTCGCGCTGAACGACGCGGCCCGCAAATCTGGCACTCACTTCATCTGGGCCCAGACGTTCGGTTTGGCCGGTGCCATCTTCAACGACTTCGGTCCGAACCACACGGTCATCGACACCAACGGCGAGGAGCCGACCACCGGCGTGGTGGCGCAGATCGACGAGAAGCTCGAGGTCCTGGCCCCGGCCGGCGGCCGCCATCTGCTGGAGGACGGCATGGCGATCGAGCTGACGAAGGTCGAGCCTGCTGCGCTGAACGGCCAGTACCGTGTCAAGGTGAAGGGCCCGCTTGCCTTCGAGCTGAGCGAGCGCCTGGATGGCCAGCCCATGAGCAAGGCGGCGTACGAGCGCCGTGGCGAGTGGAAGCAGATCAAGGAGCCCTCGACGCTGAGCTTCAAGACGCTGGGCGAGTCTTTGGCGTCGCCAGAGTTCTTCTTCACGGACTTCGCGAAGATGGAGCGCCCCGCGCAGCTGCACCTCGGGTTCCTGACACTGCTTGCGTTCAAGCTAAAGCACCAGGGCCAGCTCCCGCGCCCTTGGAACGCCGAGGATGCGAACGAGGCGGCCGTGCTGGCAGATAACGTGGCACAGCAGCTCAGCGGCCTCGTCGAGAAGGTCGACGTGGACCTGCTGAAGACGCTGGCGCACCAGTCGCGTGGCCAGCTCGGTCCCACGAACACCGTGATCGGCGGCACGGCGGCCCAGGAGGTGCTGAAGGCCGTGAGCGGCAAGTTCATGCCGGTGAAGCAGGCGATGTACTTCGACGCGTTCGAGGCGCTGCCCGAGGGCGGCCTCAGCGAGGCGGACGCCGCGCCGCGCGACTCGCGCTACGACCCGTACTACGCTGTGTTTGGCCACGCGCTCATGGACAAGCTCGCCAACCTCAAGGTCTTCCTCGTTGGCGCTGGCGCGATCGGGTGCGAGGTGCTCAAGTCGTGGGCGCTTCTGGGCCTGGGCACCGGTCCCAAGGGCCACATCACGGTCACTGACAACGACACGATCGAGCGCTCGAACCTCAACCGACAGTTCCTGTTCCGCCCGAAGGACGTCGGCCGTCCCAAATCCGAGACGGCGGCCAAAGCCGTGGCGGCGATGAACCCAGACTACTCCGAGAGCAACTTCACGACGCTGACGGAGAAGGTCGGTCCCGACACGCAGAACATCTTCAACGACGAGTTCTGGGAGCCGCTGGACCTCGTGACCAACGCGCTGGACAACGTCGAGGCCCGCACGTACGTCGACCGCCGCTGCGTGCTGTACGCGAAGCCGCTCGTGGAGTCCGGCACGCTGGGCACGAAGGGCAACGTGCAGATCGTGGTGCCGTACCTCACCGAGAGCTACTCGAGCAGCACAGACCCGCCCGAGCAGGGCATTCCGCTGTGCACGCTGCGCAGCTTCCCCGCGAAGATCGACCACACGATCGCGTGGGCCAAGGCGCAGTTCGAGAAGCTGTTCGACGAGGGTCCGACCGCCGTCAACGCGTACCTGACGCAGCCGAACTACGTCGAGACCACGCTCAAGTTCAGCCCTGACCAGAAGGGCGCGATCGACCAGATCAACACGTACCTCGTGTCCGAGCGCCCGCGCACATTCGAGGAGTGCATCGACTGGGCGATCGAGGAGTTCTACTCGTTCTACAACCACGACATCCGCCAGCTGCTCTACAACTTCCCGCCGGACGCCAAGACCAGCTCGGGTAGCCTGTTCTGGGAGCCGCCGAAGCGCTGCCCGCAGCCCGAGGAGCTCGATATGAACGACTCGAACGTCTACGACTTCGTCGTGTCGGCGGCCAACCTGCGCGCCTTCAACTACGGCCTGAAAGGTAGCCGCGACAAGGCGCTGTTCCTCAAGCAGGCGCAGGAGTACAAGCCCAAGGAGTGGCAGCCCGCGGCGAACGTGTACATCAAGGCGAACGACGAGGACCCCGATGCGCCCGCTGGCGGCGATTCGGGCGCTGAGACGCTGGACACACTGGCCGCGCAGCTGCCGGCGCCGTCCACTCTGGTGGGCTTCCGCCTGAACCCCGTGGAGTTCGAGAAGGACGACGACTCGAATTTCCACATCGACTTCATCAACGCCACGTCGAACCTGCGTGCGCAGAACTACGGCATCGAGAAGGTCGAGCGCTCGCGCACGAAGTTCATCGCCGGCAAGATCATCCCGGCCATCGCCACGACGACGGCGCTCGTCACGGGCCTGTCGACGCTCGAGGGCATCAAGGTTGTCGAGGGCAAGAAGCTCGAGGAGTACAAGAACGGCTTTGTGAGTCTGGCACTGCCGTTCTTCGGCTTCTCGGAGCCCATGCCGAGCCCCAAGATCACGTACAACGGCGACAAGACGATCGACAAGATCTGGGGCCGCTTCACGTTCGAGGACGTCAGCCTCGAGTCCTTCCTCAAGGACTTCCAGGCGAAGTATGGCCTCGAGATAACGATGATGAGCGCGGGCCGCACTCTGCTGTACGCGTCGTTCTTCCCGCCGGCCAAGCTGAAGGAGCGCCTGCCGCTCAAGATCTCCGAGGCTCTGACTAGCGTCTCGAAGGAGGCGATCCCGGAGGGCGAGCAGTCGCTGCAGCTCGAGATCTTCGCCGACGACGAGGAGGGCGAAGAAATCGAGGACCTGCCGTTCGTGAACATCGCCCTGAAGCCGTGACTTGATTTGATTTCATGTCCATCCATAATGTATAAATATATATGACGTAAAGTATCTGGATCAGGGAATTTTTCTATTCTTTCTATTCTTTCTATATCTACATCAATCCAAGCGCACTACGCGGTCGGCGATCTTCGCCACGTCCATCTGATGGGTGATGATGAGGATGATCATATCACGGCGCTCTTTCATATCGGTGATCATCGCTTTGACCTGGGCTTTGCTCTCGATATCTAGTGCGGACGTGCTCTCGTCGAAAATGAGGACACGTGGTTGGCGGATAAGTGCCCGCGTGATTCCGAGGCGTTGCATCTGGCCACCACTTAGCAGTCCCGCCTTGATCACTGTGTCGTAGCCGTCCTCAAGCCTCTCAATGAACTCATGGGCACCACTGGATCTCGTCACGGCCATCATGCGCTCCTCACCGTCAGTAACGCGAGGGTCCAGGCCGTACAACAGATTCTCCCTAATGGTGCCGTGGAAGAAATCAAGCGGCGCTTGGCCGACCATGGCGACGTTTTGTCTGATTTCAAAGAGACTCAACTGCTCGAGGTCCCAATGACCGTCAACCACAATCTCACCGATGTTCGCCGTTTCAAGACCGAGCAAGAAGCGGGCAATGGTGGACTTTCCAACTCCTGAGGCTCCCACCACGGCTACGGTCTCTCCACACTGCACGGACTCGGTAAAATTCCCAAGCACAACAGTACCGTTGGGATACTCGATACCCACGCGGTGGAAGTCGATCTGGTGCCATTTAGCCCCTCCTTTTTGAGTGAGGTCTTCTGTTGACGATGACATTAAACTCTTGGTCGTGATTTCAGGTTCTGCGAAACGGGGGTCATGAAGCACTTTCACCAGTCGGCTGAGTGCCTCAAACCCGGTTCCCACCTTACCAATCGAGCCAGTAAGCTGATCAATGGTGACAATGGTGAACATAAGCAGTGTGAAGATGGAGATAACGTGCTGCGCAGGGTATTTGAGCTCGCTCATCAGCTTCATTCCGTACCATAGGAGTAGCGACTCAAGAGCGTAGGGGAAACACTTGAGCAGACCGTAACCCAATGCAGTCTGCATCGTCATTACTGGTGTGAGATCGTTCAAAGCTGCTTCGCGGTCGAGGTAGAAGCTCTTGAAATACAACTCAAGATGCTGCACCTTGACTGTGCGGTATCCCTGCTCCGATGTCAGGTCCATCATGAGTCGTACGACCTGGGCCCGCTTGGCTTCACGTCTGGTGTTCCAGCGCGTAGTCAGCAGTTTGTAGAGCTGGTTGCATGTCACGAACACGGGGAGGAGAGACACGCCAACAAGAGTGAGCTTCCAGCTAATGGCAATCGCCCAAATAAACCCGAACAAGCCAAGCACTACCATGCTCATCAAGCCAGGCCAGTACTGAATGATAATCTCTCCGATCTTCTCCATGTCACTCATCAGAAGCTTGTTGTAGTATGAAACTTGCTGGGTGCTCAGCTTAGCACCACGATAATTCATCAACGTTTCCAAGAGATGGCCCCGCATATACCTCAGCCACTTCTCAGCCGAAATGCTCACGAAGATTCGAGCGAATGAAAGCAAGCCATCAATGGCGGCACAAGCCAAAACGAGCATGGCCCACATGGTTGTATCGCTCTTCCCTGGATCCAGGATTCCCATCACAAGTTTGGAAAATATGAAGCTGAACACAGGGTTAACACAGGCATGAGCCACATTGATGGCCAAGCCAATGAGGAGAGAACACTTATCAGGAACTGAGCGAAACAGATCGACATTGGCGCTCAGGCTCATGTCCATGTCGCCTCGCTTGCTGGTGCCAACTGATTCCTTAATCACGGGGCTAACATTCACAGTCGTTCCTTTCAGATCCTCCTCGAACGTATTGATAGAGACCGCTTCGAAATCGGCTGCTGAAGTGTTCTTGAACATGTCTGACTTCAATGCATCGACTTTAGTGCTGAACTTTTCAGCACGGCCATCGTTCATCACATAGATGGGGTATCCTTCGGGGATGACAGAGACGTCATGTGTGATGATGAGGGTCGTTTTACCATGGCGATAGCTGAGCATTCGTTCGTAGACCTCAGCCTGGAGGTGAGGATCAAGGGCGCTAGTAGCTTCATCGTACAACATGATTGGCGAATCTCTGATGCGAGCTCTCGCCAAAGCGATTCTTTGCTGTTGTCCACCACTCAGATTGGCAGATCCGAGTGTATCGAGCTGCTGTGGAAGCTGGTTGACAAACTCGGAACAGGTGTCTTCCAGGGCTTCCTGAATCTCGTACTCAGTGACAAGCTCTGGTGTCCGAGATCCAATTCGAATGTTGTCAGCAATGGGGATATCAAAAAGTTTTGGAGTTTGTTCACAGATATAAACATTGTTCTCAATCCAATGTGTACTCAACAGACTGATGTCATGGCCATCGATGTTGATCTCACCAGCCTGCCAAGAATACTGTTTAGAGAGCAAACCGGCAATAGATGACTTACCAGATCCCGAACGACCTAGCACGAACGTGATACTACCAGCCGGGAATTCAAGGTCCAGACTAGCAAACACGATCTCAGGCCGAGAGGGGTAGCTGAAAACCACTTCGCTGAAAGTGATGTGACCCTTAGGGGGGTTCCTAGTATAGCGCGCCATACTAGATGCTTCAGAAAATTGTGTGAGATCAGAGGTGGTGCTGACTCTCCACGGATTCTTGTCTCCAAGCTTTGAAGGGGTGTCTACTTCGTCAGTGTGGCCATCTATCTTCCAACCCAGCTCCTCCAGTCGGCCGTACATGTGTTCGAATGAATCAGGAGCGAGTCCAATCGAGTCATAAAGCTCTTCATCCAGATTTGTCTCGAAGGCAGCTGCCAGTCTTTCGGCAGAGGCTTTACCTTTGTTCCATTCTAGGAGATGGCCCATGAGAGTCTGCAACAAAGCCGAGGCGTTCAGGCACGACCAGAATACAGTGACAACATTTCCTGCACTTAAACCGTGATCTCGCACCATGTACGAACCAAAGTAGAAGCCTTGCATGAAAATTAGCAGTACAATGAAGCGACTAAGTCCTTCTTGCATGCTGAATAGGAGTCGATAACCCATGTTCTGCTTTAGGAGAGTAACAAATTCGCCATTGACAAATTTCCACTCGTACTTTTCTCGCTGGAAAATCTTGACTGTTTGTAATGCACTGAGAATCCAACTAGTTCTTTCACTGATTGTATCCAATAAAGACTTGCTTTCAGTGACTCTCCGAGTGATCGGAGGTGTAAAAATTGTTCCAATGAGTACGAGAACGGGGACACCAGCAAGGCACACCAATGTTACTGCCCACGAAAAGTAAAATGCTACTCCGATTTCGACACAGCATCCCATGAACATTGAGATGATTTCAAATGATGCTACGCCAGTGGCCACTTCAAGGTCTTGAATGTCTTTGTAGTGCATGGTGACTAGTCCATTCAAGTTCGTTTTTTCATCGAACCACTCCGTTTTGCGCTGAATCATAGCTTTGTAGAGCCGAATTCGAGCCTTATGACCCAAGCTGAAGCCAACGCTGGACCAAATCATGTATCCAATAGCACTGGTGAGTACAGTATAGGCTGTAATACCAACCAGAGCATAGGTAAAAGAGTTCACCTTGTGCATAAACTCAGCAGGAGAGAGTCCTTGCGAGATGATCTTCTGTGCTTCTTTAAAAATCATACCAACTACAATGGTGGATGCTGGATCCGCCAGGCTCTCAGCTAGAGCCACCATTGATCCTAAGACCATTTTAGTCTTTTCCCGAGGACCAGCTAAGAAATATGGGTTGGTCATTACTTGCGTCTAATGTATGAGCGGGAAATATATAAGGAGGGCCATGGTTTATATGTACGAAACTGAAAACTGGGTAATTATGCAGAGTGTCGATTTCCACATAAAAAGTGTAAATGCCCGCCCTTGACACGTCCGAAAGAGGTAATTCTGGGTATGATTTTTCATCTTATCTTCTCCCAACAATATATATGGCTAATTAGTTCCGACATACTGTCTTATGCCAATGACAATGGCTAGGAGGACTCTCGTGTGGGCTAGGTCGTTTGCGTCGATAAATATTCGAAAGATCGTTATTTCCTGCTATTACGCAGATATTTGGAAGAAATTACGTGACGTACGTAAGATATGGGTCCATGGAGTAATATCATTATCTTATAAAGAGGTAACTGCTTGTGCTTGACCAGTAAAGATTAGAAGTATACGTTTCGAACTACTCCATATCGTATAATTTGAGTGTGACAGAATAATATATGATATGATTTTAGACTGTATGAATTCATAATTGACCTTAAATACCAATACCATAGTGAGAGATAAGAAACCAAGGAGAAAGTGTCACACTAAAGTCCGTTCTCGAAAACGAGGTTAGGAACTACTATCTTGACCGACCAGATCGCACCTGCTAGCGGCCAAACGTGGTATATACATATTTCATAAACGCTGAGGGATAATCCGCTATCGTTTATGTTTCGCGACGCCTAATCATTATCTGCGATGAAGTTGTATACATGTCTTCTATTAGGCTTTCGCTAATTAGGCGGGTATTGGGGGACTCTGTAATAGTTTTATCCTTTCATTACCTCCTATGCATCACCTATTATATAGATCTTAGTTGCTACATACCTTTACTATCCACATGTAATCTTCCTGACTCCAATATCCATCAGCTGGTCAAACATTTCTACGCTATTTGGGAATCTATACACCAGGATACCCTTACAGAGAGACCCACCCGCGAAGTAAAACCTTTGAGCGCTCTCTTGCGCCAGAGGCTTAGCTAATTATACCGTCTCAGGACTAATCCCGAATCCAAACGTAACTACATGCGCGGTGAAATAACGAGGGGAAGGGGTCGAGCTAATAGCTAAGTCTCGTAATCGTGCGGAAATCTAACGGATCAGACATGATACACAATAATTTACAACAATATGGGTGACTGTAGCCTATGGTGTACTTCTAATTATATTATGTGCTCTTAGCAAAGATCGACGGCGCGTGTGCGTAAGCTGCGTTTTATGCATGCAAGTGAGCACACACTACGCAGCCCGCGAGCACCCTGACCGTCCAAGCAGAGTGGTGCTCAGGGCAAGCTCAATGTTTGCGTTTGAAATTCTCTACCCCTCGAAATGAACTCAGGGTCGGTGCTAGCTGCCAGAATCGAGGGCACAGACAGAATGCGGAGCCTGCAGCTGATTTCTTACTGCCATCAACCCCAGGTGAGCCCCGCACGTGATGAGGAGATAACGCAAAATAGCGAGGTTGGAACCGAGGCAAGGGTGAAGCGCAAGAATCGGGAGTACCCAAGCCCTAGTCCCGTTGTAGCTTCAAGAGAGAAAGTCAGAGTAAGTCGATCCCTGCCGATCTTCACACTAGTCGTGCTGACCCCCCCTCGCTGAACTCCAATGTCTTCGTCTCACTTCCATATCGTGCGTCAGTCGACCCGCCACCAAGGTCGTGACACTATCCCTCACAAGGCCACCAATTTCATTGATCTGGAGGCCATTCAGCCCCCGCCGCCTCCTCCTGAGCCCAAGTACGAAATGTGGACCGATGACCACGTTGCCTTCGCGAAACATCGCCGTGAACAGCGTGAGAATCGCGTTAAGCCATCCCCTGTGGCTGATGTTCCTGACTTTGATTATGATGAGCATATCAACCAGTTGGAAACCGAGAAGCAGAAGAAGTCGAAGTGGAAGCTGTGGTAAAAAGCTCGCCATATCGGACTTTCATCGTATGTATAACCGTTTTCTCCGAGTGACGTAATTGCGTCGAGCGTCACGAGCGGGGATACGGCCTGCACGCGATCTAAAGGAGCATGCCGAAAGACGGCCCAGACCAAAAGCCGCTCCCGAGTCAGCAACTGGATTGGATACACTCGCGAGTGGTGACAATATTTTGTTTAACAAGCCAAGTGCCAATCTCATCTCTATCATTACTCGTATTCATTACTCGTATTCCTCGAACACCTATGTCTATGTATGTATATGCATCGCGTGCGATGCCTTGTTTCAGATCTGGCGACATAATCTTCCCTACAATTAGTGATACGTCTCACTGAAATATATGACTTATACATTTAAAAGCTCCAAAAATACACCGCAGTGGTTTATTAATCTCGGCATGGTCGTGATCGGCTCAACCAGCTTGACTGTCGAAGGCCGAAGTCGCATGCCCCAGAGGCATTTTTTTTGGGTACAACACCTGCCGTGACCCACCCACCCCACTTCATGCATGGCTTAATTAGGCCGTTGAACTGCCAAACAAACACTGTCATGTGAGCTAGGAGTAGGGGTCCTTACCACATCAAACTGCAGGCGTGAGCCGGCAGCTCAAAAAACGGTGGTTCACTGATCCAGGGCCTGTACCCATAATTGGGCGAAGCATGGGATCCACACACCAAGCTGTCCGCGAAACCCTTAGATTTTTCGCCAGGTCGCTGCAGGTTCATAAAAAACAAAGCGCGAGCTGCAAACCTATCGACAAAAAATGGCTAGCGCTCTATCAGATAGAAGGAGAAATTTAGGCCCTACCGATCTCGCCCCTTTCACTGTTCTCACCGAGCGATCTAATGATCTAAGTACCAGGATCCGTCCGGTTTTCGTTAGCCAAGGGATCTCTGCACATGCCTCGGGCTCCTCTTATTATGAAACAGGTGGACTCAAAGTATTTGCAAGCGTCGATGGTCCTCGTCAACTTCGCGGCGAGTTTAACCATAAAGCCGAAGTGGAGGTTAACGTGACAATTGCCGAGTTTTCAGGTATTACTCTCAAAGATGATGTGTCCCAGGCTGTGGCAGACTTCGTTCGATCGAGTGTTCTGCCGGCTATTGTGCTTAAGGAGTACCCCAAGTCACGCATAGTGATTAGCTTGACTATCTTGAATGGTGAAACACTAGCCCCCCTTTTGGCAGCGTCGGTGAATGCAGTTGTCATGGCACTGGTTAATGGAGGTATAGCATTGCACGACATGGTAACCTCTGTAAGCACAGCACTTCTAGAAAATAGCGAAGAGGTATATGTGGACTCTGAATTCAGCGCAAGTAGTTCACAGAAGCTCAAGCAGCTTGCAGTCTCCTACTCAATATCCCAGTCAAAAATTACAAGTATGCTGACGACATCTCAAACTGATGTTTCACGAGATGATCTTCAGGCACTCCTTGATCGTGCTAGTGCAGCTGCCGTGGAGCTGAGAGATGTCCTGAACTCTTTCCTCCTGGAAGATTACGCTAAGAAAGCACCTGCGTAAAGGTTCCAGTTATTTATCAAACGTATAACGTTAAAAGCATCGTTAATTAATCATGGCACTACGTCGCTCGTCCAAATCAAACTATTGCTCGTCCAAACTCTCATCATCGTCGGGTTCATCGTCATCGCTAGCAGCTTCGTCATCAATTTCCATTGTTTCCTTATGATTTAACCAGAGAGTGACCAAGGAGTCACGTTTATAGTCCCAAGCCAAATTTCTGGCGGTATTACGCATCTCTATCGCATAGATATTTTCCTGCTCTTCCGTAGATATGAGCATAACGCATTCGTTGATGAGGTCAAGCTCGTATGGCACTTCCCAGGCCCGTATATCTCGAAGCAGCTCATTTCTAGAGTATACAGTATCGCTTTGAACTCTAGGGGCTAGCTTTTTCAATACGAGATCAAGCGGTATTTTGTTATGAAGCTGCAGCCAGTCTATAGATAGCTTCTCCCGCAATTGTTCCATATAGTAGTCGTTGTCATCATACAAGGGAAGCTCTAGATCCAATATCACGTACCAAATATCATCAATATTCGCCTGTGTGACTACTTCCAGAAGATCTTTCATGTTGAAAAGCCTCCCTACTGGATCCGAACACCTGAAATAAGTGAATGTGTCGCTATCGAATATGAGTAGCGAACATATAAAAAGCATTGCTTGGATGTTTCTAAAATTGAGCCAAACTCCGCTAACAGCAGATTCCAGGTTCAGAAGCACGGCTAAGCAGAGTTCTGGTTCTCTGTTGAACCAATACGCCAGCGCTAGGTTTAATAGGGTGTCATGCTTAGCAGCATCTGATTCAGCGCACTGGAATGCATTACGTCTTTTCATGCTGGTGTAAGCTGGACTTGAAAAGGTCGCATTTGATGGATTCCCCGGCCAATCCGCTGGATCGGGGTTCGGATCTAATGAATCACACCAATCATCGAAATGTTGTCCTAGATTTACCGCAATACGAGACCAAGCCTTTTGAAATATCTGCATGTTCGACATTGTAAGCATAGAGTAGTGAGGGCTCGCCAAGTACGCTTTTAGCGCGTCATCATAGAACCCATACAGAGTCAACGTATTACCGATATGTACAGCATTTTTCGAATCTCTCGCGTGAGCAATAGCATTGTTGACTTCTTCCTGGATCATTTCAGTCCATTTCTTGTTCTCTGATCGTCCATTGGCTCGAGCTATTGAGTCTCTCCATCGATAGTCACGAGTATTCTTTTCGATTAAACCGATCAGCTCCGATACTGGATCCTTCCAGCCAGCTCCCTCTCCCTCGTGGCTCTCAAATGTTCCCATCTCTATCCGCCTTTTGAGCAACTGGATTGCTGCTAAATTAGCGAACAGCTTGCGATTTTCATCGAGCGATTCTTCGCCATCGACAATCATTCATGTAATGTTCGGCAACCCTATAGGGGTGGTAATAAACACTCGCATGTAATTCACACGTATAGTCGGACTCAGGCGGGAAGCTGGGGGTTAAACCCGAGTATTGAAAACACAGCATTTCGCTAAAATTTTAAGAAATATATAATCCTAAAGCATGACTACACCCACTCCAGCTGAGCCAGTCAAACGCCGGTGAGTGTTGATACCACCCGAGATTGGCGGTGTGTTCCAGTTAAACAGGTTGTAGTGCAAGACACCATCGCCGGGACGGAAACCCATCGACTCCATGACAAGGGGGTTGTCCATGACCGACAAGGCATTGAGAACATCGTACTCAAGACTCTTGAGCTTGATAAGCAGCGCTTTAAATAACTCTTCAAGACGCGGTCGCATGTGAGGCGGCTTGGCGGACGTAGCATAGTAGAATGTATACGCCACACGAATCGATTTATGCTTGGCATTACCCATGACAGACGACTCAAGCCCGAACGCGCTGATAAAGTCGGTAATCTTTCCGTTTCTATCCTCTACAACGTAGGCATGCAGCATCTTGTCTTCCGGCTTAGGTGACGCAAGCCAGTGCACCAGCTCCTCCTTGGTGAACTTCGAATGCATGTCGAACTTACTGAGGTAGCTGTCAAGCAGCGGGAGAACCTGATCGATGTCTTCCTCTTTCAGATCGCGGAAGCCTGGAAGCTCAACCTTGGAGGGAACCGCGGCACGTGCGACCTCAAGTGCAGGAGTGCTATCCTGATCGAGCTGGGCAAACCCGACATCATAGAGCTTAGGCCAGTTCAGAACACGGTGGAAGTAGAGAGCGGTAGCCACCGGTGTGGGGATGAGTGCACCAGCAGTGAACAGCGCCTGCCAAACACCCGTAAGGTTAACGCGACGTGTAACCTCACGAATGAGCACAGGAGCCATGCGCTTGGAGCGCAGCTGTTTATGAACGCACAAGAAGTTGATCTCGACGATTTTGATGTCCTCGCCACGCACTCGCAATGTAGCGGGAATACCACTGATAAACGCCAACAACTTGCCTCCCTCGGCAGCACGAATTCCAACAGTGAACTCTGGATTCCAGCCAGGGGGAGTAAGCGCCCACTTGAGGAAGTTCGGAGAATATTTGAAACGGAATTGCTCATCATTGTCCTCCACGTAGTTTGCATAGAGCAATTCGTAGAGTTCTTTGAGCTGAACAGCATCAGTGATATCCACAGTGGACCACACGAAACCGGTAGGTAACGACTGGGGGGTGGGACTGACGTCGGCAATGGTCTTCACCTGCAAGGGTCCTTGTTTGAACTCTGAGGTGGTTTCCGAGGCCGCGGCATTAGTAGACTTACCAGTGGCCGCATCTGCAGACGAAGAGGGCTCTTTCACTTCTGTGATCTTAGCTTCTCCCTCCGCATTCTTGTTCTCCTCTTCATCGTCGAATTTCTTGACGGGCTGGGTATTCCAGAACTTGTATTCGCTCATCGGCTTATGCTGGGGTTTTTCCTCAGTAGCCTGAGACTGCATACGCAGCTGCTCAATGAGCTTCTTGATATCTACTCCAGGCGGAAGACCCGTCGGTTTCTTCTGTTCGTCGGGCATGTTTATCTTTGATGTTTGGCGACTTGTGGAGAAAGCGCGGTTTGGTCACGGTAAGTGTGTTTGACAGTGTTGTAGGTTTGTGGAGGCTTCTGATATCATGCTTGGGACTTGTCCGAAATCCACACCGAAAGTGTTTGAAGAATACTGAATACAAAGTTAAAATTATTTGAATCGTAATCTAGACATGAAAATTATCAATTATAACCATTCTATCATAGACATAGAGACTTTTCCACGCTCTCATGCAGATCTGCTTAAGATCACTTTCCATGGCAGGCCGATGCGTCTCCGTACCCTGAAAAGAATTGAATAATGAGAAAAATCTGTGGTAGTGATCCACCAGTATTAGGGATTGCCAAACTCTGTAGCAGACCAACTTGACCCAATGATCTCGGCAACGAAGTGGGTCCCTCGCGGTGCCGCCGCTGAAAATCCGAAAAGGGCAGAATTCGATGAGGCCGAAATGGCTCGAATTTCCGAGCTTTCCAAGTTGGAATTGGCGGAGGCTGAGGATGATCTGGCGATCGCTCAGGATTCAATGGCACACCCTCCCGTCGCTGGTACGTCGGCTGGAGCCAAATCCGAGTCTAAGGCTGAAGTCAATGCCACCATGAGTGATGATGACGATGACCTGAAAGAGTACAACATGTCTGACTATGACGATGAGGTGGAAAACCAGCAGAACAGCACCATCGCTGGTGTCGAGGGTCTGGCCTACTACGGACCTGACGAGGAAGATGAGTACTTGACCCTTCCGACCGCCGAGGATCAGGCCGAAGAAGAGGCTGAGTCTAAAATCTTTGCGTCAGACAACCTGTTGCTTGCCGCGAAGACGGAGGACGATCTTTCACTCCTTGAGGTTCACGTCTACGACGATAAAGAGGGTAGCCTCTATGTGCATCATGACTTCATGTTGCCGTCATTCCCATTGTGTATGGAGTGGCTTCCCGTGCGCCCTGGAACAACCGAGCAGGGCAACTTTGTCGCTGTTGGTACCTTTGAACCCGAAATAGAGATTTGGGATCTAGACATCGTTGACGGCATGTTCCCCACAGCCATCCTTGGCAAGCCTGACCGCCCTGAGGCACCTCGTCTCGGCACTGGAAAGAAGAAGCGGAAGTTGAAGGTTGCCAACGATAGTTATCACGTTGACGCTGTTCTTTCTCTCGCTAGCAATCCAAATCAGGTAAATCTATTGGCTTCAGCCTCGGCGGATCAAACGATCAAATTGTGGGACTTGCACCTGGCTAGTACCGACAAGGCGGCCCAGTCTTTGAACAAGTACCACACTAGTAAGGTGAGCAGCGTGGCTTGGAATCCCACAGAAGCTAGTGTTCTTCTTAGTGGTGGCTATGACAGTTATGTGCGTGTTGGTGACGTCCGCTCGGCTAACATATCGAAGGATAGCCGCGCTTACAAGGTCGCTGGCGATGTCGAAAACATCCAATGGAGTAGTGACGGTACCTACTTCTTCGCCGGTACTGACAAGGGCGTTGTATACAAGTTTGATGCACGAACAGCGAATAAGCCTGTGTGGACGCTACAGGCACACGACTCGGAGGTCACGTCCTTCGCGGTGAACAACTACATAGACAACTGCATGGTCACGGCATCAAGTGATCACCAGGTCAAGCTCTGGAACCTTGCAGAGAATAAGCCTTCAATGGTTCTGTCCCGCGACTTTGATGTTGGTAAGGTGTTTAGCGTGGGATTCGGCCCTGAAGCCGCTACCAAGACCTTGATCTCTGTTGCGGGTTCAGAGGGCAAGCTCAAGGTGTGGGACGCATTCTCGAATCGGGCAGCACGTAGTGCTTTCGCCAAGACGGGTGAAGCCAAGCCTGAGAGTGAATCCAACGAGAAGCTGATTGTCGCGAATGACGATTCGGAGGAAGAGAGCGACCGCGAGGTTGAGGGAGACGAGTTCGATGAGGACGATAATTGACCCCTTTATAATTATTTATAGCGAGGCGAGAGCTTCATCATTTGTATATTGAAGATTATTCAGTCTAATATGTAAAAGTAAGTCCACTACTGATCAGAATCGACTGTACAATGTACGAAACATAGATCATTAAAAATGGTCATAAGTTTGCTGCATGATTAACATCTCTATAAAATTATATAGCTATATGGCTAATTTTGACACACGATCATTTGATCCACCCTGAAACATGAATAAACACACCGTTGGAAGGTGCTTTTCTTAGATGAACGCTGTAAACGCCGCACGTGCGTCACACCCCGCACGATATGCTAGACGGCGGATGCTGATGCTGATGCTTTTGGATGTGGCGCTAATAGGGTCAATTTAGCGAATCTGCTGCGCTCGACTTTTTTCTGAGTAAGCTAAGAAACGCGGAACAGGGTGATTGGCTTCCCGGATATTAGGGTCTACGCATACTTTCTTGCCTATAGATAAGTGATAAGAGGGGTCCGTCATCGGCATGGCACCCACCGCGGCAGGAGGGTAGAGGCACGTTGGAGCCGCAGCACACTGTTAATCAACGGGGTTGTGTTTTTGGAGCGAGGTGGCGACTGGGAAAAATGATTACGATTCTCTCAGGCGGTTGAATAATTCATATTTTGGACATTTGGGGTCCACATATTAGTGATATTGTTGAAACAACTTCCCGATGCTTTTCCTCAGCGTGCGAGGTCGCAGTCCGCTCGCCGATCCGCGGCGGCTGCACGATGATTGCCTGCGCTGCTCGGCATGTGCCACTCACCAGCAAGTTGCAGCTCTGTGAGACGAAATGGCTTGTGTAAGGGTTTTTTAGTGAGCACTCCGCCATTAGCCCTGGCGCCTAGGGGCACGAAGTCCCCAGCGGCCCGAACCTCTATTGCATTGGGAGTTATTCCATTGGCAGATAAGCGATGGTCCGCGCCGCTCAGGCAGCTTGAAAATTCTCTTTGACTATGCGCCTTGCCCTAGATGCAACCTAAGTAAGGGTAGATTTAAAACCCACCGACCACGCTAACCCCCCTCCTCTTCCTCTTCAACCAATTGGTCTCGTCTCGCCTTTTCAATTGGATTCACCGCAACTCTTCAAGCACGGAGCGGTTGTATTGTGAAAGCATATTCTAAGACGCAACAGTTTACGGCATAACCAGCTCAGGATCGGAGGTATCGACTCGTACGACCAAAACTAAGCACAGAATTGTACGCAGATCTCCTACTACCGCATCTCAGTACTAACTTCCGGTACCTATTTTGAGCAGTATGTCTGATATGGAGGACGACAAGCACCAATATGTTCCCTACGCCTATGACGAGGGCGAGTCTAACCGCTCCTGGGCGAACTCGCTCCCCGTGAAGCAGGGATTGTACGATCCCGACTACGAGAAGGACGCCTGTGGTGTTGGTTTCTCGTGCCACATCAAGGGTGAAGTTTCTCACAAGATCGTTAGCGATGCTCGCTTTATCCTGTGCCACATGACGCACCGTGGCGCCGTGGGATCTGATGCCCGCGACGGTGATGGTGCCGGTGTTATGACCTCGATTCCGCACAAGCTGATGAAGAAGGAGTTTGGGCTTCTTGGCGTTGATCTGCCCCCTCAAGGCCAATATGCCGTAGGAAACTTGTTCTTCAGCAAGAACGAGGATGTTGCCAAGAACTCCCAGGAGACGTTTGAGCGTATTGCTAAGACTCTCGGCCTGCGCGTGCTCGGCTGGCGTGAGGTACCCAAGGATCCCTCTCTCCTTGGACCCGCTGCTCTGAGCCGCGAGCCGCACATTATGCAGCCTGCTGTCGTTCTGGAAGCCGCAACCGGCTCCGAAGGCGCTGACAGCAAGACCGGTGCGGTTACTGAGTCCGTCTGGGAAGAGAAGTACACGAAGCTGTTCGACCGTCAGCTGTACGTGCTGCGTAAGCAGGCTACGCATGCCATTGGCTTCAAGAACTGGTTCTACATCTGCTCCCTCACGAACAAGAACATCGTCTACAAGGGTCAGCTGACGCCTATCCAGGTTTACCGCTACTACTACGATCTCATGAACGTCGACTACGAGGGCCACTTTGCCCTGGTGCACTCTCGTTTCTCGACGAACACGTTCCCGAGCTGGGACCGTGCCCAGCCGCTGCGCTGGGCTGCCCACAACGGTGAGATCAACACCCTGCGCGGCAACAAGAACTGGATGCGCGCCCGTGAGGGTGTGCTGCAGTCCAAGGAGTTTGCCGACGAGCTCGATCTGCTCTACCCCATCATCGAGGAGGGTGGCTCCGACTCGGCTGCGCTCGACAACGTTCTCGAGTTGCTGGTCATCAACGGCGTGTTGTCGCTGCCCGAGGCCGTCATGCTCATGGTTCCTGAGGCCTGGCAGAACAACCCGAACATGGACCCCAAGAAGCGTGCCTTCTACGAGTGGGCCGCCTGTCTCATGGAGCCCTGGGATGGCCCCGCTCTGTTCACGTTCGCCGACGGCCGTTTCTGCGGTGCGAACCTCGACCGTAACGGTCTCCGCCCGTGCCGTTACTACGTGACCGACGACCACCGCATGATCTGCGCGTCCGAGGTCGGTGTGCTTCCCATGGACCCGGCGACCGTCATCCACAAGGGCCGTCTGCGCCCCGGCCGCATGCTGCTCGTGGACACGAAGCTCGGCAAGATTGTCGACGACCGCGAGCTGAAGCAGAAGGTGAGCGAGCGCTTCGACTTCAAGTCGTGGCTGACCGCGAACCTCATCAGCATGACGGACCTCATGGACCGTGCCTTCCGCAAGGGCCTGAACCTGACTCCCGAGATCAACCGCGAGATCACGGTGCAGCGCGACCCGCGCCTCAAGGCGTTCGGCTACACCTACGAGCAGCTGTCGACCGTGCTCGCGCCGATGGCCGCGGAGTCCAAGGAGGCGCTCGGCTCGATGGGCAACGACGCCGGCCTGGCGTGCCTGACGCCGCAGCCCAAGCTGGTCTACGAGTACTTCCGCCAGCTGTTTGCTCAAGTCACGAACCCCCCCATCGACCCCATCCGTGAGAAGATTGTCATGTCGCTCGAGTGCTACGTCGGCCCGCAGGGCAACGTGCTCGAGATCAATCCCGCGCAGTGCAACCGCTTCCACCTCAAGAGCCCCGTCATGTCGCTCGAGGAGCTCGCGGCCATCCGCACGCTGCCGCAGTTCTACCCGAGCTGGACGATCGGCGAGATCGACATCACGTACGACCGCAGCGAAGGCGTGCAGGGCTACACTGCCGCCCTGGACCGTATCTGCCAGCAGGCGCTCGACGCCGTCGCCAGCAAGCACAAGGTCATTGTGCTGAGCGACCGCGGCTGCGGCGCCAGCCGCGTCAGCGTCTCGACGCTCGTGGCCGGTGCGGCCGTGCACCACTACCTCGTGCGCCAGAAGGAACGCTCGCGCGTGGCGCTGTTTGTGGAGACCGCGGAGGCCCGTGAGGTCCACCACATCGCCGTGCTGCTTGGCTACGGTATCGACGGTGTGTGCCCGTACCTTGCGCTCGAGACTCTGGTGAAGATGAGCGACGAGGGCCTGCTGAGCACCGAGCTCAGCGACATGCAGATTGTGGACAACTACAAGACCGCCATCAACGAGGGCATCCTGAAGGTCATGTCCAAGATGGGCATCTCGACGCTGGCCTCGTACAAGGGCGCGCAGATCTTCGAGATCCTGGGTATCGACAACAGTGTTGTGGACCGCTGCTTCACCGGCACGGCGTCGCGTATCCGCGGCGTCGGCTTCGATGTGCTGGCCCAGGACACGCTGTCGCTGCACCGCCGCGCGTACCCCGAGGCCCACGGCTTCGTGGCCGGCCCCGAGACGCTGCAGGAGTCTGGTGAGTACCACTGGCGCGACGGCGGCGAGCCGCACATCAACTCGCCGTCGGCGATCGCGCAGCTGCAGGACGCCGTGCGCAACAAGAACGAGAAGGCGTACGACGACTACGCGGCCAAGGAGCTGCAGGCCATCCGCGAGTGCACGCTGCGCGGTCTGCTCGACTTCGACTTCGAGAACTCGACGGAGATCCCGATCGACCAGGTCGAGCCGTGGACCGAGATCGTGCGCCGCTTCGTGACCGGCGCGATGTCGTACGGCTCGATCTCGATGGAGTCGCACTCGACGCTCGCCGTCGCCATGAACCGTCTCGGAGGCAAGTCCAACACCGGTGAGGGTGGCGAGGACCCCGAGCGCAGTGTGGTGAACGAGATCACCGGCGACACGATGCGCTCGGCGATCAAGCAGGTGGCCTCGAGCCGTTTCGGCGTGACGTCGCTGTACCTCAGTGACGCCGACGAGCTGCAGATCAAGATGGCCCAGGGCGCCAAGCCCGGTGAGGGTGGTGAGCTGCCCGGCCACAAGGTGTCGGCCAGCATCGCGCGCACGCGTCACTCGACGCGCAACGTCGGGCTGATCTCGCCGCCGCCGCACCACGACATCTACTCGATCGAGGATCTGAAGCAGCTGATCTACGACCTGAAGTGCTCGAACCCGCGCGCGCGCGTCAGCGTGAAGCTGGTGAGCGAGGTCGGTGTGGGCATCATTGCCAGCGGTGTGGTGAAGGCCAAGGCCGACCATGTGCTGATCAGCGGCCACGACGGTGGCACCGGTGCGTCCAAGCTGACCGGTATCAAGTACGCTGGTCTGCCCTGGGAGCTCGGCCTGGCCGAGACGCACCAGACGCTGGTGCTGAACGACCTGCGTGGCCGTGTCACCGTGCAGACGGACGGCCAGCTGCGCACCGGCCGCGACGTGGCCATTGCGTGTCTGCTGGGCGCCGAGGAGTGGGGCTTTGCCACCACGCCGCTGATTGCGATGGGCTGCATCATGATGCGCAAGTGCCACCTCAACACGTGTCCCGTGGGCATTGCGACGCAGGACCCCGAGCTGCGCAAGAAGTTCGAGGGCACGCCCGAGCACGTCATCAACTTCTTCTTCTACGTGGCGCAGGAGCTGCGTGGCATCATGGCCAAGCTCGGCTACCGCTCCATCGACGAGATGGTCGGCCACGCCGAGAAGCTGCGCGTCAACGACAGCCTGCGCACGCCGAAGACCGCGAACATCGACCTGAGCCCGCTGCTCACGCCGGCGCACACGCTGCGTCCCGGCGTGGCGACGCGCAAGGTGCGCAAGCAGGACCACCGTCTGCACGTGCGTCTCGACAACAAGCTGATCGACGAGTCCGAGATCACGCTGGACCGCGGCCTGCCCGTGCAGATCCAGACGGAGATCCTCAACACGGACCGTGCGATGGGCACCACGCTGTCGTACCGTGTGTCCAAGCGCTTCGGCGAGGACGGCTTGCCGGACGACACCGTGCACGTCGACGTGGCCGGCAGCGCCGGCCAGAGTTTTGGCGCGTTCCTGGCTCCGGGCATCACGCTCGAGCTCGAGGGCGACGCCAACGACTACGTCGGCAAGGGCCTGAGTGGCGGCCGGATCATCATCTACCCGCCGCAGGTGTCGCCGTTCAACTCGGAGGAGAACATCATCATCGGCAACACGTGTCTGTACGGTGCCACCTCGGGCACGTGTTTCTTCCGCGGTATTGCGGCCGAGCGTTTCGCCGTGCGCAACTCCGGCGCCACGGCGGTTGTCGAGGGCGTCGGTGACCACGGCTGCGAGTACATGACTGGCGGCCGCGTCGTTGTGCTGGGTCCCACCGGCCGCAACTTCGCCGCCGGTATGTCCGGCGGCATTGCGTACGTGCTGGATGTCGCGCAGGAGTTCACCGACAACGTGAACAAGTCGATGGTCGGCCTGACGCAGGTGTCGGACCCCGCCGAGATCGCGTTTTTGCGCGGCCTTATCGAGGACCACCGCCACTACACCGGCTCGACGCTGGCCAACCGCGTGCTGAACGACTTCAACCGCATTCTGCCGCTGTTCGTCAAGGTGCTGCCGCACGACTACCGCAAGGTGCTCGAGGAGGAGGAGCAGAAGAAGGCCGCCGCGCGCAAGCGCGAGATCGGCGGCTTCATGCACCCGTACAAGGAGGACCCGAGCGCGGATGCGACGAACGGCGAGATTCTGCGCATGACGAAGAGCTCGCTGGCGCTGCGCGAGCAGCTCGACCATAACTCCGCGGCGATCGCGGCGGGCCACCAGCACCGCCACGAGCCCAAGGTGGACGACGTGGAGGACGCCGTGCTCGATGTGAGCAAGGCAAAGTCGGCGCCGAAGCTCGACAAGGTGAAGGGCTTCATGAAGTACCAGCGCCGCAAGGAGGCGTACCGCAACACGATGACGCGCACGGACGACTGGGCCGAGCTGTCGCAGCGCCTGTCCAAGCAGGAGCTGCAGTACCAGACGGCGCGCTGCATGGACTGCGGTGTGCCGTTCTGCCAGAGCGACTCCGGCTGTCCGATCTCGAACATCATTCCCAAGTGGAACGAGCTCGTCTTCAAGGACCGCTGGTACGACGCGCTGCAGCGCCTGCTGATGACCAACAACTTCCCCGAGTTCACCGGCCGCGTGTGCCCCGCTCCCTGCGAGGGCGCGTGCGTGCTGGGCATCAACGAGGACCCCGTTGGCATCAAGTCTGTGGAGGCCGCGATCATCGACTACGGCTTCGAGCAGGGCTGGATCAAGCCCGACGTCATCACGAACCGCACCGGCAAGCAGATCGCGATCATCGGCTCCGGCCCCAGTGGCCTGGCCTGTGCCGACCAGCTGAACCGCGCCGGCCACTCCGTCACTGTGTACGAGCGTGCTGACCGTTTCGGCGGCCTGCTGATGTACGGCATTCCGAACATGAAGCTCGACAAGCGCATTGTGCAGCGCCGCGTCGACATTATGGCGGCCAGCGGCATCACATTCGTGAACAACACGACGGTGGGCGAGGACATCGAGCTCGAGGCGCTGAAGAGCGAGAACGACGCTGTGGTCCTCGCTGTCGGCTCGACGATTCCGCGCGACCTGCGCATTCCGGGCCGCTCGCTGAACAACATCAAGTTCGCGATGGAGCTGCTGAAGTGGAACACGAAGTCGCTGCTGGACGAGGAGCTGCCCGAGGTGCGCAAGTTCATCGAGGGCAAGCACGTGGTGGTGATTGGCGGCGGTGACACCGGCAACGACTGTCTCGGCACGTCGGTGCGCCACGGCGCCGCGTCGGTCACGAACTTCGAGCTGCTGCCGCAGCCGCCCGCCGAGCGCGGCCGCGACAACCCGTGGCCGCAGTGGCCGCGCATCTTCCGCGTCGACTACGGCCATGCCGAGGTCGCCGCGCACTACGGCAAGGACCCGCGCGAGTACTGCATCAACGCGAAGGAGTTTGTTGGCGACGAAGAGGGCAATGTCGTCGGCATCAAGACCGTCCGCGTTGAGTGGAAGAAGAGCGAGAGCGGCGTGTGGCAGATGAGCGAGGTCCCCGGCTCCGAGGAGTTCTTCAAGGCCGACGTCGTGCTGCTGTCGATGGGCTTCGTCGGCCCGGAGACCGACGGCCTCACGAGCGTGCCGCGCGACCCGCGCGGCAACTTCAAGGCCTCGCCGGCGAGCTACCAGGCCGAGGACAACGTGTTTGCGGCGGGCGACTGCCGCCGCGGCCAGTCCCTCATCGTCTGGGGCATCCAGGAGGGCCGCCAGTGCGCGCGCTCCGTCGACTCGTACCTCGAGGGCACCTCTTACCTGCCTGGCAACGGCTCCATCGTGCCGCGCAACGTCAAGGCGATGTCCACTTAAACTGTTAAAATACTTAAATCAATTACCGTATAGATTATGAATACTATGAATACTATGAATGCTTCTTATAAAAACTGCTATGAAATGCAAAATGGATGGTGGTGATGGGGGGATGCTCAAAATGCTGGACGCTCAAAATTCTGGACGCTCAAAATGCATACTTGCGTGCTTGCATATTGTTTGCGACCTGCTCTGAAATGCGGAGACGCATGGCCTTGTTTTTTTTCACGTTCGTCATGTAGTCGGGGCGCGAGGTACTATCGTAGCCCAAACACTCGATGCCCAGCTTGGAGCACGCCTCGCAGACGGGCTTGACGAGATCGCATCTTTTGCGCCTCAGCTTACATGTCCAGCATGCGGGCGATAACGGCCTCGGTTTGGGGGCAGTGGGAGCCCTGGGTCCCAAGGGATGCTTCCGCGGTCGGCCCGCTCTGCGTTTGAACACACTTACCTCCGGTTCCACTGGGCTGGCATCAGGTGAGCCGGTGCTGGCAGCTGAGCTTGCAGGCAAGCTGGATTCATGCTCGATCGACACATGCTCGTCTAGCACCTGCTTGACCGGCTCATGCGGGCTGGATTGATCCATGCGGGCGTGATAGCGCTCGTCCTTGAGGCACTGCCGCCGCATCATCCGCAGGGACCGCTTGAACTCAGTAGGACTCGAGGCGGAAGCATCCGAGGAACCTGCCTGCTTCTCGTCCTCATTTTCCTCATTGACCGGGGGGGCTGGCTGCGCGGGTTCTTCGAGCCTCGGCTCCTCGGAGGGCTGGAGAGTGGAGCGAGGTATCTTGAGAATAATAATCATCGGCGTTTTGGCTTTCGACCCCTTGCGTGCTTTGGAAACGGGCTTCAAAGCCTTGCTCGACTTCACACCTTTCACCGCTATCTTCTGAGGAACCGCCCGCGGTTTAGCACCATCACTACTGATTGGCTTGGGATACAGAGTTTCTAGCGGCATGCGTTCGGCAACCTCGGCGAGCTCATGCAAGGAGTTCCGTTGATTCGTCTCCGCAAAGCGGACTTGCTTGTGGGGGTGCTTCGGAGACGGCGCATGGATGAAAGTACCCACCGGGGGCAGTACAGGCACTCGCGTAGGTGTCTGCTGTTTCATAACAAATAGAGACGAAGCCGCTTCCGCCCGACGGGGCGACATCAACTCTACCACTCCCCGTTGCGAAGCCCCAGCCGGATCCAGCACCTGCCCGGTTGAAGGCATTTCAGCATCTGAAGACGAGCTGAATACATTGCGTCCGGAGGCTCGCTCTTCCTGCGAGGACCACGAATCCAAACTCCAGCCCCGGGAATAGTGCGCGGGCGGTGTGCTCTTGACCGTGTCAACTGTTGTCAGCAACTGGGGCCACGGCATAGCTACATCGCGGGACGAGCTTACATTCCGGTCTGAGCCGAACGAATCGACCATCATACCCGCAACCGTATTCGAAGGCTTCGGGATCATCTGTTCGACTCGTGGGAAAAGCGGTTGTCCGAACGCACTGGAAGATGGCGGGGACGATATGGGCACGCCAGACGATAGAAGCAGTCCTCCGGGAGGTGATAGCTTCAATTGACAGAAGGAAGCAAAAGACGGAAGTCGATTGCGCTGCTGCGTGCGGACGGAGGGAGTGCTCAAAGCCTGCTGGTTCAATCCCTCAGGTGAGTCTCGTTTACCCAGGCCACACTGGATGTCGTAATTGGGATTGACAGTATCAGCATTTCCCAAATTGGTGCTCACCTGTTGATCAACCAAGCCATGGGCTTGATCGAGAGGACTCGTTGAGGAGAAACCTTGGGAATGAGACGACGCACTTTGAAGTGGACCGGGTACCGTGCCCGGACCCGCCGGGAGCCACTGCCCACACTGAGAACTCCAGTAATGATTGGATGAAGACGGCCCACCCAGAACCGCTGGTTCTTGTACAGACTCATTTGAAAGTAGCGCCAATTCCACAGTCCCGGAGACTTGTGGTGTTGCGAAATTGGGTTGCTGCGCATAGCCTGCCAGGTAGGGCTGGTGTGGTGTGGCAACCTGTGGTTGAGCACTATGCGCGGCACTGCTCAGACCGTTATAAACCGCGCCATAATTCAACATGGACCCATGAACTGATGACTGTAATTCTGTTTTGATGAAGTTTTGAGTTGTATCCATGCCTTGAATATCATTAAGCGGTGTTTCGTACCTGGTGGAATACGGGGTGGTTAATTCACAATCCGGTGTTTGGGTACTCCGCAGTGCTGAGAACCTTCCCGAGTTCAAGACAGTGACTGGATTCAATGGATCAAAGACTTCTGGCTTCATATGAGCTGTTTCGCTTTCCTGCCCGAAATATCCTGGTTCACCGATGGTATAGTTGGAGTTTACGCGGGGACTCGTTACGCGCATTGGCGAGTCTTCGAAATATGAGTTTTCCATTTGGAGTGTTTCATCCGACTCCTCCGTGACCATATCGCGCTTATTGCCGTCAAGGTGTGCGACTTGTAGTAATTCACAGATAAGACGGGGAGGTTTATGTCCGTGTGGTTTTGGACTGGCGGTACACTCGCGCTGGGTCTGGTCGTAGGGTTCTGTACGGGATAGACAGCGGGGACGGGCGTATTCGCTAGGGTGCCCTGTCTGTGGCCCTGAAGCTCGCTCTTTCCCAGGCTTGAGACCTCTGGCGTTTATTACCCTAGTCCAGCGGTAGTAGGGTTCATCCACTAATACATTACACGCCAGATAGGCACCACACCTCATAGTCGAATGCGCACATTAAACAAGCCGCGGTTTCTATAAATGAAATGGGATCCTATGTTCTAGAGGAACACGGCAATATTCTATAGAGCTTTACGCTTATGATGCTTTACATAAGATCTACATAGACTCTTAGGCTTCTTTAGCTTCGTTAGCATCCGAAGATTCCTTAGCCTTTTTATCGGCCTCTTTACGAGCTGTTTCCTTTTCTTTCATAGCAGGAACCTGATTTTCATCATCAGAGCTATCCGAGCTGTCAGACAAGGGAAGCATGACATTGGGAACGCCGTTGGGGTTGTTATCCTTCCAGTTTGTGTACCATGCCACGATGCGGTCTACATTACTCTGAACGTCATCACTGCTGTTGGATTCCAACTCAACGATAACCTCTTCTTCGTACTGCTCGCGAGCATCATTCAGCACAACCTCCATGATCTCAGCATCCAAGTTTTCCTGGATCTTGTTGTCTTCGTAGCCGCGCTCCTTGAGGCGATCGTAAAGATTCTCACTGGCAGCACGCAGAACCACTACAAGGTCGATCTGGCTTTCAGGGAAGGCATCACACACATGCCAATCCACGATCAGGCCACCTTTGTCGATCTTGTCCTCCAAAGCATCAACTACACGGTCCTCGTCCACAATTTGGGACTTGCGCTCATCGTCGTATCCAATAATGCAGTTGTTCTCCTTAGCAGTCTCAAGGATATCAATCAGCTCCAGTTCACTAAGTTGTTCCTTCAGGAGCTGGGCATGACTTGTTTTTCCCGTACCGGGCGTGCCAGTAATTATGATGTTAGCCTTACGGTTGAGGACCATTGGTACAGAATGAGTTCAGTAAAATCCAGATCTACTACCGGGGTTGATATGCTTTCGCTTGGATGCTTTCGTGCAAACGTCGGTTTGAGCGTTTATTCTAGAGTCCGGCGTGTTTCGATGATTTTACGCCGTTCTCTAACCCTGGGTAAGGGGTCATCTGACGCGCAGATGGGTGGTCAAGCGATTATACACGGGCGGCATACATCAAGCCTGATTAGTCGTTGTATGCGCGGCGTGCGGGGTGCGCGATTATCCATTGGATCGCCTTTCATGAGACTGATTGAGACTTTCAGAGAAGGTGTTTTTAGGTTAGAGTAAGTGTTCGAACTATTACAGAATAAATAAGTACTAAGATTTAAATGTCATGCTGGTAAATGCTATTGTTCTGGTCCTGGTGATTTGCTAATGCGTAGCCGATTCATGAGCTTCCTCACGGATCCTGGCTTCATTTTAGAAAAATCGCTTGAGGTTTTAGACTCAGATGCACTTGGTGGCCGGCCGCTTCCATTAGACGCTAAACGGTTTCCAGCTGGTGATTGAATTACTGAGATGTGCTCGAGGAGTTCCTCATCCAGCCCAAATAGGGATTCTTTGATTAGAAAATGGGGTGCAGGTGCCATGACGCTGTCCTCAAACGTATCCGCATTATCAAGTGATGTGAGGAGTTCATCCAGCTCAGCAGCAATTTTGTGGCTGAGTCGTAGAACCTCATCAACCACTTCATCAGTATTCTTTTCGCCATCAGCACAACATTCACGATCGATTAAGGATGACAAGTCCGAGCATATGACGACAGGGTCGAGCAGCGCCGGGCCCGATATATACTCACCCATGAAGGTTTCGCTAGGTGGTTTCCACGGGATCGGCTCTGAGGTGGGAGGAACTGGAACACGCCGTATAGAACCTGGCTTGCTTATGGGTGGGGTCCGGTTGTCCCTATAGATTCTTTCGTAGAACACAGAGAGCTCGTGCCCAAAGTCCACGATAAATCCATTCATTGGCTTTAGCCAGGCCTCTTTAGTTCCAAACTGGACTTTATTAGCAAAGCTCTGGAGAATTTTTGCAGCAAGGACTAATATGCGACGATTGCTACGGTCAAGAGTTCGTTTAGTCAAATTTAGAACCTCTGGATTGGTCAGAGCTGGACAGTAGAATCGAAGGAAAACAAAGGCTGACAAGGTGCGGCTCATCACACGATCTATCTGGACTTCGTCGAGACCGCGGCTTTTCAATTCGTCTGCCATGTGACGGAATATGACCTTGGCGTAAGGGGGTACTCCTTCGAATTGGATGTATCCCCATAATTCGCGCATATGATCATACATCATAACCCGATTCGCCATGAGTTCAGAATCATTCACGCCTTTACTAGGGTCTAGTTCCAGGCGGACATTGCTGTCGCGTATCTTTTGAATGAATAAACCAATGGTGCGATTGAGAATGCCGATACCCTGCTGCTGTAAAAGGGATTCCATAGATTTCACGAAAAGCGAAGTTCCTCGAAAAAGGGTATCACTCTCCAGATCCATCGTTCGAATTTCTTGCGAAGCTAGACGGCGCATCCATTCGAGCTGTTGACCATGCGCTCGATAAAGCTTGCAGAAAAGCGGGGCTGCGCTAGGAAGTATGGACGGGTATGCTCGGACCAGTCGTGAAGCTGCGTCCAGTTTCAAATCTGTGAACTGCGCTTCGAGGGCTTCATACTTCGTTGAATGCATAATTGCCGTTGATGGTGATGTAATCTGAACCTGAAGCTTGAGATTTGAATCGCTTAACGTTAACCACTGCCAAGAATCTCTAGGTATCGTTGGGGGGACTTCGACAAAACCAATCACAGAAGGGTTACTATGATGAGAGATCTTGCGATTCAACTTCAATGTGAGTCCACGGAACCGCTTAAGGTTGTACTGGGGACGGAAGCCAATTGGATGTAAACCGTCGGACTCAACGTCGTTAAATTCAAACGTCTGATTCCAAATTGCTGTGGTTCGATCTTCATTCAGGTTGGTTCTCGCGAAATTCCAACCATCGAGGTAGATGTCAACATATGTGTCAGAGATATCACTCGCCTCTGGCTGATAGGTTGACCATTCCGGGTCAATTTGCTCACAAGAACCTATTTTGACAGTGAGTCCATTTATCCAACGGACAGACTTCTTAGGATCTCTACTGAGCGGAGCAGTAACGGTCAATCGACTCATGATCTTCAAAGTGGCTGCCCAGTCCTCATACTCTTGCAGCTCATCGAATTTTAAGTAAATGGCATCTCTTTCACCCGTATCTGGGAACAACATTATAACGCGGCTGTGAGCAAACTCAAGCGAGGGATGAACCTTCTGGATCTGTGTACTTCGCATGTTGTCTAACCTAAGCTGTCTGGTATCATGATCGCCATTTTCGTCGCTTTTTCTGAGCTTCAAGTAGCCATCTGTATCCAAAAGTACCGTATAATGAGCCCATGAAGGTCTACCATCATCAACACTCAAATAAGCCTGCACTTTACTGGCATGTAGTTTATGGTCGGTCTCTGCTCTTATTTGGGGTGGTGGAGGATACCAAATCTTTTTCGGAAGTCCTTGGGTTCTCATGCGACTCCAAGTGAAAAAGGTGGCACATACCGGAGCAAATAGTTCGCTGTTGATGAAGAGCTCCAGCAGCATGTCACCTGGTCCTCGTACTTGTACAATAGATTTCTTCGAATCACCTACTATTAAACTCGAAGGGAGAGAAATACTGGCTAGGTGTTCATTATCCTGCGTTCTAGAAAATAGCTGTAGTAGTCCATCACTACGAACTATGCCGATCGCATTAGTACCGGGTGTGTTGGACGGTCCTAAAAGAATACATTCGAATTGGTTCTGAAATTCTCTGTTATCAAAAGCAGCCTTAACTTCGCGTGGCTTTTTGATCCATAAGTTAGCCAAGGAAGTATCACGACGTTCCACGGCAAATTCCTGGAATTCCTGAGATGGATCAGATCGGATCGAACTGCTAGACATGCTCATGGCAGCGCTTCACTCACTCGGCTCCAGAGGATAAGCACCACTATAGGGAGCAACTCCAACGGAAGGTTTTTGCAAGAAATCAAGTGAATATATTCCGCTCCAGTGCAATCAATCCTCAGCTCGGGGTAGCTTCTTTAATTCTGAAGCCGCCACCCTTACCCGGTACTTTATGTATATATCACGTTGAAATCTTTACGCGTCTCTCTCTCTTCCGCGAGGGTTCCGAAACGGGCCACTCATGGTAGTTCCCTGCGTGAGGCGCTGAAAGGCGCGCCCCAAGGAACAAGCTACCCTTCACCTACATGCAGACTCTGTCATACGATAACTATGCATATTTGACAAGATTCACTGCACCTTAGCGCGGAGGCATGCATGTGCATGCAGGAGAAAAGCCATGCGTCCTATTTAAGTACGATAAATAATAAGTCAACCAATGTCAAAATGCGACGAATATTAACCTGTATTAATAGATTTCGGCCAATGTGCCTGGGCGGTTAGCGCTTGCATATAGGGAACGATATGAATCGAGTCTAATTGGAGTGAGGACGAATTAAACAATGACGAAACGTTATAACGGCATAAAAGAACATACATAGTATTTATATAGATAAAAGTCTAAGTATTCGTAGACATAAACATACAATGCCACTATTTCGCAGTGCCTGAGACCTATGAAAATACGTTGATGACAAGGGTTACTGCTATCCTCGAGATACGTAATTTAGATACTATACATCAAGACCATTCTTGACCGATTGTATCCTGTTTGCAATTCGACATCTTCCAAGAGCTAATGAGACAGAGAATGCAGTAATGTTATGACCCTAGATCTGGGTAGCGCAAATCCTCGAACCCGGCCCTACTTTCGTAGCCAGGAGTGCCATCCATGCTGCGACGGAACTTCCGTCATGTAGTGACACGTTCATATTCTCAGCGAACAAAGAGACTTGAAGTCACTTTCGATGAGCGGAATGATTCCTTAAAAGTTCTACCCAGATCTTTGCAATACCCGCTTTTGACTCAAAGATTTCAACGAGCACCAATCGAGCGCCTGAAGAATGTAGTTGAAACCTACGAAGGGATTGATCATACAGATTCACCTGATACTCCTGAACTCGAAGTTAGAGGTCGTGTGAAGAAGGTGAGACAAGCAAGCCGGGGCTTGATCTTCATCGATCTAACTGAAGGAGGCAGCGACATTCAAGTGGTGATGAACTCGAAAAAGCTGAATACAGAATTGGATACTGAGAGGGCAAATATTCATGGTCTTATCCGTCCAGGAGACTCCATATCCTCTGTGGGGCGACCATGGAGAACAAAAGCAGGACAGTTGTCTGTTCTTTCAACTGAATCTATTCAGATGTTAAGCCCATCTTTGCATCCTCTCCCCACTTCGACAGTAGGCCACACGCTTCGGAAACACAACCGCGTGGCTGAACTGAAATCTTTTCTCGAAGCGAGATCTGTTCTACTAGCGAAGAGTCTCATCGTGTCGTCAATCACAGAATTCCTCCAAAAAGAGGACTTCGTGATGATGAGCACGCCTCATCTATCCATGCAAAAGGGAGGTGCTGCTGCCAACACATTTGATACCAAGTTGTTAGATGGCAGAGACCTGCACTTGCGTGTCGCTCCAGAATTGTGGCTCAAGAGGCTAATCGTTGGCGGCTTCGATCGAGTATTCGAGATTGGGTACTCCTATCGTAATGAAGGCATTGATGCCACTCATAACCCAGAGTTCACCACATGCGAATTCTATATGTCCTTTGCGGATCTTCCCGTACTGATGGATTTAACTAAGAGAATGTTACACTTTGTGGCTGATCGGGTTGTGGAAAAGTTCCCTCAGTATGAAGACAACTGTCGCGTACTGAAAATGCCATGGAAAGTCATTGATTTTGTGGATGAGATACAAAAGCTTACAGGCAAAGAACTTAAGCTAGACCGTGACAATCTAATAGCTTTATGTCGTGAGAATGACGTCCAGTTAGCGGCGGACGACGATATTCCCAAGCTGCTGGACAATTTAGCAGCTCATTTTTTGGAACCGCAAAGTGACACGCCTATGTTTCTGCTCAATCAGCCATCTGTTATGGCACCATTGGCCAAAGATTTCCAACGAGACGGGATGCTTCTCTCCAAGCGGTTTGAGTTGTTCATCCAAGGTAAAGAATACGTCAATGCATACGAAGAAGAGAATGACCCCTTAGTGCAATATGAAAAATTGCGTGCCCAGGATCCCGAAGTTCCTGACAAGACGTTTGTTAATGCCCTTGAGTGGGGTCTTCCGCCGACGGGTGGATGGGGTCTAGGTGTCGATCGCTTGGCGATGCTGATCACGGGAAGTGAACGGATCAATGATGTTCTTCCGTTTGGTGACCTCAACCAAGTCCAGAGGCTATAATATATATTTCAACGCTGTACATAATTAAAACATCCAACTTTCTAGTCTTACTATAACGCGCCTGACCTGACCTCTTCCTCTAGGGTTGTGTAGGTTCCGCACGGATCGCGTCTTTCGCGCACAACAACACACGGACCTAATTAATATGGCCGCCGAAGCTGTTGAAGATAAACTATTCGTGGCACCATCTCTTCCATTAGAGAATAAGCTTAAAAGTCATACTTACCACAGCCGCCCGGAGTCATTTGGTAATGAACCTGTAGCTATTGGCGTCGATGAAGCCGGTAGAGGACCCGTTCTAGGTCCGATGGTCTACGGAATAGCGTACGCTCCACTGTCTTACTTACATACACTGAGTCAGCATGGCTATAATGATTCAAAAGTTCTCAATGCTGACGTTCGCCTAGCATTTTTCCAAGATCTAGTGAATTCTTCAAAGAAAGACCTGATCGGCTGGGCAACCACCGTCATGACTGCTCAAGATATTGGAGATGGTATGCTCCGTCCCAATTCTCCTTATAACCTAAACGATCAAGCACACGATACAACGATAGCTTTGATTCAACTTGTATTGGACTCAGGCATTGAGGTCGCTGAGTTGTACGTGGACACAGTGGGCCCGCCTGACAAATATCAGAGAAAGCTGGCAGATAGGTTTCCCTCTATATCCAAGGTGGTTGTGACGAAAAAAGCAGACTCGTTGTTCCCAATTGTGAGTTTGGCTTCGATTTGTGCAAAAGTCACTCGTGATTTGAGCTTGGAAGATCAGATCACCGATGATCCTGGATCCGGGTACCCTTCCGACCCCAACACAGTGCGATGGCTACAAACAAATATCGACAAACTCTTTGGATGGGGCCCGTTAGTGAGATATTCGTGGGGTACGGCTACCAAGATGTTGGATACGAACGGCTATCCACTGACCTGGAAGTCAGACATTGATGAGGGCGATGTCAAGAAGAATTTGCTGATTTACGGGCCCAAAAAGAAGTACAAAAACGTGCTGCCTAAGATTGGGATGGCGTCTTACGGAACGCCGATATAGTATCTATTTATTAATCTAAGAGTACCTCCTAAGACTCAGACCTGCATAGTCTTACGTCTTCATTCTGAGGAGACCTCAGAACGTTCACGTATATAGTCCAGTGAGCGACAATTAGAAATTATTAGTTGTTGTGGCCGCGTCTCGACCCTCATGGGCCCTTGATAGGCCGCAGATAAGAGGCCTAGGTGTGCGCATAAGGGCCGGCGAACCACCGCTGCAACCTCAGGTTTCGAGTGTGAGCCCTGGAATTTCACTGGGTACCCGACCCTGGATGACACTTCATGCGCGCGATGAGTGGGAAATCGGACCGCCTAATCGCTGGTCAGGACTGAAAAGTTATCACGTGAGTGATATTTTCAGGCGGTCCTAGGTTTGTGACCCCCAAGGGCACGCGCCCTGCCCCAAAAAGAACCACAACGGATCGCGTTGTGATCCCACCTGGGTGAGGTTAGCAGCGTCTTAAGGCAGAGAGCCCATCTGTTCTTAGCTATTGTTTGGTGGGCTAAGGCATGAGTTCCCAGCTTCCCACAGGCGTAGAGCAGTCCCAACGGCGGAGCTAGGTATTGCAGAGGTGTTAAGGTATATACACCAGATCTACCCGGATCAATTTTCCACCCACCCAACCTGCCCCTCACTTTAGGAACCAGAATGAGCAGCCTTATTCGCAGCGTTCGCGCCCTTAAGAGCGCCCGCAACCCGCTGCGTGTGGCGGGTGGCAAGATCAACTTCGCCGCGGCTTTCTCTGCTGGCGCTGCACGCTTCAAGGATTTCCCGGCGCACGTCGTCATCGATATGCCTGCCCTGTCTCCGACTATGGAAGCCGGCAATGTCGGTGCTTGGAAGAAGAACGTCGGTGACAAATTGGCTGCGGGTGATGTGCTCGTTGAGATCGAGACCGACAAGGCCACCATGGACTTCGAGTTCCAGGAGGACGGTTACCTGGCCAAGATCCTCTTGGCCGAGGGATCGACCGACGTGCCAGTCGGAAAGCCCCTTGGTGTCTATGTTGAGGACGAGGCTGACGTTGCTGCCTTCTCCGACTTCACTATTGAGGATGCTGGCGGAGCTGCTCCCGCTGCTCCCAAGGAGGAGAAGAAGGAGGCTCCCAAGGAGGAGGCTCCTAAGGAGGAGAAGAAGGAGACCAGCAGTGCCCCTGCGTCCAGCGGCCCCAAGTCTGCTCCTTCTGGCAAGATCTTTGCTTCCCCCCTTGCCAAGACCCTGGCTTTGGAGAAGGGCATCAAGATCACCGACGTCAAGGGCACTGGCCCCAACGGCCGTGTCATTGCTGCTGACATCGAGAAATACACGCCTGCTGCTTCCGCTGCGTCTGCTGCCGCTTCGCCTGCCGCCGCTGCTGCTGCCTACCAGGACGTCCCCATCTCATCGATGCGTTCGACGATCGCCAAGCGTCTCCGCCAGTCCAAGAACGAGGCCCCCGACTTCATTGTTTCGTCCCAGGTCTCTGTTTCTAAGCTTCTGCAGCTCCGTGCTAGCCTGAACGCCTCGGCTGACGGTGCCTACAAGATCAGTGTCAACGACATTCTGATCAAGGCCATGACCATTGCCTGCCGCAAGGTCCCTGCTCCCAACACGCACTGGCTCGAGAACGAGAAGGTGCTGCGTGAGTTCCGCAACGTTGATGTCTCGGTCGCCGTGTCCACCCCCAAGGGTCTGATCACCCCCATCGTGGCCAACGCCGAGAGCAAGGGTCTTGCCGAGATCAGCTCGTCCGTCAAGGATCTTGCTGCCCGTGCTCGCGACAACAAGCTGAAGCCTGAGGAGTATCAGGGTGGTACCATCACCATCTCCAACATGGGCATGAACCACGCCGTGTCGATGTTCACTGCCATCATCAACCCGCCCCAGAGCGCCATCATTGCGATCGGCACTACTGAGCGCAAGGCCATTGAGGACCCTCTGGCCGAGAACGGCATCTCATTTGACGACGTTATGACTATCACCGGTACCTTCGACCACAGAGTCGTGGACGGCGCTGTTGCTGGCGAGTATATGAAGGCCCTCAAGACGGTCATCGAGAACCCGCTGCAGCTGTTGCTCTAAGGGGACATTGCCTTAGATTTTTTAATTGTTACATAGACTTCCAGAAACAGCCTGAATCGAGGTACTCTTCTTACCCAATTGTCTCGCTTTCTCCCCTCGATACCTTTCGGTACCTCTGAACACAGAGCCATTACCACGAGAGAACTAGGCACTACTCGAAACCGCCTTGGTTTGCTCGTTGCTCTCTATTTTGCACGATTAAATTTAGTTTAGGTGGTTTAGGCTGGACCTTTCAGTCTCAGAGCTTAAACCATGTGTAAATGTACTCGCGATCGCCTCATAAGTTTTTTCTTGTCCGATCTCACAGTACTCCGTCGTAAGTCCCGATCATGGCTTTTCGTCGTCTGTGTTCGCGTTTGTATCGACGTAAGACCCCGCAGCTTCAAGATGACGCTTCTCTGGAGAAAGTGTGGTTTGCCTCTTGTGATGGCCAGTCCGGCCTGATCGCCCCCGAGGCTTATCGCGAGCTCGAGTCTTTGACTCAGAATCCAGTGATTCCAGATGAAGTCAAACGATTCGTAGGTCTGTATTTGAAGCACCACGCTCCAGTGGAAAGTTCTGACGAGGTGGAGGAGAGACCGACAGAATGCGTGTCTCCTCTGGTTTTTGAAGAACGATCTATCACACGTCGCGAGGCAGGCCCCGAAGTTGACGGTGCAGACAATCTCGAGCTCGAGCTAGAGATTAAGGATGATGGTGCGATTCAGCCTGTGATCGACAACGGGCTCAGACCTGAAATTTGTGCCCAGGCTCAAGAGGATGAGGCTGATACTGAGTTGGAGTTCGACGAAGATGCCAAATTGAATCCCGATTCCATGTCTGCCGTCATTCGCTATGCTTTGCCAGCCGAGAACCCTGCGGCTTCGTCTAAGTTGGGACCTGTGCAAAACGTTCAACGTTCTTCAAGCGTTAAAATGGATACAACAGCAAAGAGACTTTCGCAGATCAATTCATTGGCCAAGCTAACTCGTGCTTCGATGCTGAATGGCCCGCCAGGTGTTCACCGTGTGACACATAGCCGCCTGATGCAGCCTCGTTTACAGGCTCGCATCAACAGCTGGCTGGAGTCTAACTACATACCGTCGATCAAAGATATGAGTCAAGATCAGATTAAGGAGATTCAAACTCACACTCTGCCGTGGCAGGCATCGAACGCCTGTGCCCCTATCGCGGAAGAAGCGCCGGAGATCTCAAGCTTGAAGTTAACTCAGTGCGATATGCCCGAGAATACTGCTCCCAAATGCCCCGCCACTGAAGTGGCTGCTGGAAAAGAGGAAGAGCCCATGGAAATGCCCGTTGTGCTGCCTCTGGAAACGCCAGTTCAAGACTTGCCCGTGGCTGCATTGGAAGACATGTGTATGTCTTATTCCCCGGGTGCTATCTTCCGCAAGTCAACTTGTTCGGACGACACGATGTCTTTGGTATCCAATTCCGCATCGTCGGTGATAACTGCGAGCTCTGCCAGTAGCTATTCCGTGGTTACTACGACGCAAACTAGCGTGGGGAAAGCTGCTTACAATGTAAACAATAGTGCGATGTCGGCAAGTTGCCGATTGAGCCTGGTTCTCACTGAGTCTGTAGTGCCTCTAGCTCCTGAACGCCGAGTGAACTCGGTGAGACTTCGCCATGCACCGTGTATGGGGCCGGCCACTTACACGAGGTCTATGCCGCCGTGTGCTCGTCCGAGCGTTGCTGATGTGTGTTTGTCAAAGCTCGATATCGTCCCCCAGGTTTCTGCCCCCAACTGCTACTCCGGATCCCAAGTGATGTCGGGACCGTATCCGGCTATTTCAAGCCGTCCTCGTCGTCACTCTTTGGATGAAGTGATGGAACTGGATGCTATCGATGAAGTTTGACCGCATCTAGCTGATTATTATTATTATTATCATTGATTTTATTATTATTGTAAACATACAAGTATAAATTTTTTATAAATAATCTTTCCGGTTGGCCGTACGCACAAAGCCCCGGTACTGCCACTCAGTATCGGCGTCCTTCTGATCAAGGGTGCCCAGCGTCAAATTAAACAGCCTCATCTCAAAACGCGGTCCGATCTCAGCAAGCTCCACGCCTTCTCTCGTTCTGACGTACAAATGCTGGCGAACGCTGATAAAGTCGTGGTTGTTGGCGAATGTGATAACTCGTGGAGAGTCCTTCTTGACTCCAGGTGGGAAGAGGTGCTTCAGAATCTTTTCAACACGCTTGCCGAGGGGCGATGTGAAGTTTTCGAAGATCAGATGAGGATAAGCTTCGGAGATATTGCCGGGTGCCGCGATGTCATGTCTTAGGACCACGTTGTGAAGGGAAAATTGGGCAGTAGGGCCGTACGGGAAGTGTGACACTGTGATGGCAGTGGGAACACCACGATGCTCGTGAACCAACAGCATATCAGTAGCAGCGGTTCTCTGACAGGCACCCACCAACGCAGGCAGTACCGATCCACCACGATTGACTCGTACCGATGTGGGGAACATCATTTTGATCTCTTTGGCGAACTGAGCCAGTTTCGAGGAGGGATTGCGACTCGTGGTCACAATAACCTTCGGGTCCTGGATGCCACTCATCTCGCTGTATTCATCGTCAATATCTTCTTCCAGACCTTCATCATACTTGAAGTCTTTCTGCAATTGTTCGTCTTCGGCAATGTCTTTCGAGAGCTGCTTGCCTGACTCGATCGCGCTTCTCAATTGCTGTCTCTTTTTCGCAACAACGCTGTCCTGCAGACGTTGAGACTTCTGAAAGAGATACTCACGGCGCTCTCTTGCTCTTCGGCGCAACATTTGTATGTGTTATCGGGTGTATACCTTCAATATATTTTTTTATTTCACCCACACAAAGAAATATTTACCCAACCTCTGATCTAACATTATCCGGCTATCAGATTAATGGCTGGAAGATTGGGAGAAGTATATTATCTAAGCACAGACCTCGATCCTACGGCTCGATCTCTGGTTCCGGCGGTTCGATACTCAGCGGCGGCCAGCGTGGAGAAACTTGTAATATAGTAGATAAATAATAAATGGTACATGGGTATTAAATATTGAGGTTCCATGACGCAGGATTTGAGGTCAGTCGGTTTGAGGTCAGTCAATTTGGAGGGTAACGCTTCGAGACATATTCTCGACTTTGTAAACACCCACCAACCGTGACGCGAGTTCGAACATATTGTTGCGCAGCGAAATGACGATAAATTGGCCATTTTTCGTGCGTTCCTTGATATAGTTCGCAATAATGGACACGTTTCTGAAATCAAGCGCAGCATCGATCTCGTCCATAACATAGAGCGGGGTTGGCTTGTAGTGATGTAGCGCGAAGACCAGCGCCAATGAACTCAGCGTCTTCTCTCCACCACTCAAGTTCGAGATATTCCGCCAGGACTTCTTGGGTGGCATGACGCTGAACAAGATTCCTTCTGAGAACGGATCCAAACTGTCTACGAGTTCCAGTTCCGCGTTACCACCCAACGTGATCAACTGGTACAGCTCCTTGAGTTTGCTGGAAATCAGCTTGAAACCGGTCATGAATTCAGTGTGGCGGCGACGTTTCAGGTTCTCTGCCTCCTCCTTGACCCGGTCGAAATCAGAAAGTGCTTGGTCACTGATGGCTCGGTTTTCCGCATAAAGGTGGTACTTCTCTTGGTAGCGCCTGATGACGTCCATATCTAGAGTCGTCTGACTGCAGTCCGCATCCGCCGAACGGATGTCGCGCTTCAGTGCCGCTTCGTCGAGTCCTTCTATCTCATCTGGGCTGAGGTCGGGCAATATCGCACTGCCGGCCGGCAGGTTATGTAGATCCATCTCGGCGTCATCTTCAGTGGAACCCGGCTGGGAGTCATCGGCGGTGAGACCAAGTATGGCGGCTTTGGCCTCGGCGAAGTCAGCGGTCGTCGGCCGGGACCCCATTTCGACATCGTTTGCAGGTGTCGGTATAGCTGGGGTGACGTCTCGGTCGAGGCTGCGGGCCTCAGAGACGTCATGCAGTTGAAGCGAGGCAAGGTCCTCCTGTATCGCCTTCAGACTGGCCTCTTGCTCGACAAGCGACGCTTGGGACTTCTTGAGGCGGTTATGCAGGTCCTCTTCCTTGGCACGCGCCTGCTCAATCTCAGCGCGGATCACGTTCACCGCCTCTTTCAGCGCCTCCATGTCGTTGGCATGCTTTTGCAGCAGCGCCGAGAGCTCGTTCACCCTGGTCTCGAACGCGGGGATCAGCTTCACCTCCTCCGGAACGACGCTCTGCTCGGCGGACAACGTCTCGATCTCCTTCTCGAGCGCCGCAATGTCGGCCGTCATCTTCTTGGCCTTGCTCATCTCCTGCGCCGTCTTCTGGCGGCCCTCGCTTAGCTGCGTCTGGATGTGGGCGAGATTGTCCTCGAGGTTGCGTACCTTGCTCTTCTGCTCGCGGAAGCGCAGGCCGCCGACGTTGAGGATGTCGGCCTGCAGCTTCTGGATGCCGTCCTCGAACGGCTTGCTCTCCGCCTCAAACTCGCGGCGCTGCTCCTCCAGGGGCGCCTTCTTGGCCACGGCCTCGGCGTCGTAGGCCGCCGAGCGCTCCTCGAGCGTGCGGATCTCCTGCTTCATGCCGCGGCGGCGCTCGCGGATCTCCAGCATCTTGGTCTTCTGGACCTCGAGCGACCGCGTCTCGCGCTCGGCCTCGCTCCTGGCGCGCGGCAGCGCGGCCTCAAGCTCCTCTTTGCGCTCCTGCAGTGCAGCCACGCGCGTACGTGCCTCGGCGAGATCCATTTCGGCGCCGCGCAGCCGCTTCTCGAGCGCGTCGAGGTCCTCCACGGACACCGCCGCCACCGCACCGGACATGTAGCCGCGCGGCGGCTTGCCACCACCGCTCATCTGGCCACTGCTGTTGAACACCATGCCGGCGAGCGTCACGACGCGGAAGCGCCGCTTGCCGCCGAACGCCACGCGCGAGCCGTTCTCAGGGGTGTCGACCACGAGCGTATCGCCCAGCGCCGACGCGAACGCCTTCTGGAATGACGGGTCGAGCGGCTTCACGAGGTCCTGCAGGCGCGGCGCGGGGAACTCGCTGGGGCTGGCCTGGCGCGGCGTCGACAGCTTGTCGAGCACCATGAACTTGGCGCGGCCAATCGAGTGCTTGCGCAGCTCGTCCAGGCACCGCTTCGCCGTCTCGACGTCCTTGACCACGAAGTTGTTCAGCTCGGGGCCGGCCGTGCTCACCGCCACGTCGTACTTGTCGTCGATGGTGCCCAGCGAGCCGAGGCGGCCGTACAGGCCCGGGATCTTGAGGCTCATCAGCCGGCGCTCGATGTAGTTGCGGTTCTGCGACGACTGGCGCGCCTGCTGGGCCGCCGCAACCTCGGGGCGCAGCGTCTCCAGCGTCTTGGCGGCCTTGGCCTGGGCCTCCGTCCCCTGGGCGAGGTCCGTGGCTACCTGCTGCTGCTCTGCGGTGAGCTGTTGGAGGCGGGCATCGAGCTCCTTCACGAGCGCATCTGTCTTGGTGCCCGTGGCGATCATCTCCTCGGCGTGCTCCTTGACCACGGCCTCCTTGCCTTTCATTTCTTCTACTTGCGTGCGCAGCCGCTGGCCGGCGGCGTCGATGGCCGCGATCTCCTGCTGCTTCGCGGCGATCTTCTCGCGCCACGGCTCCGCCTGGGTCTGCAGCTGCTGAATCTCGTCCTGCAGGCCCTTCGTCGCGCCTTGCAGCTCGCGCTGCATCTCTTCTAGCACGCGCTTCTCGCCCTGCTCCGAGGCCGCCAGCGTCGTGTGCCGCGCCTGCAGCGCCTCGCTGTCTTTCTCGAAGTTGCGCAGCCACGTCTCCGCCTGGTTCTTCTCGCTGCGCGCCTGCGACAAGTCCCGCTCGGCCTTCTTCAGGTTCTTCTTGCGCTGCTCGGCGCGCTGCTGCAGCTGGACCTGCGTCACCTTCGCCATCTTCACCTTGTCTTTCGCAGCGGCGAGCTCCTTCTTCATCTTCTGGACCTCGCCCTCATGTTTCGCGGATTCCTTCTGCCGCTCCGCGATCGCGGCGCGCTTCTGCGCGATCGCCGCCACGGACGCTTTCAGCTCGCGCTCCACATCGGCAACATCGGCTGTGCTGGACGCGCGGGCAATGCCGAGGCGGTACGCATACAGCTGGTAAAGACTGCTGCGCGCCATCGTGGCGGCGTTCTGGCGCACCATGAACTGCTCCATCTCGGCGCGCTTCTTGTCGAGCTGGCGCACCTCGGTCTCCAGAAACTCCGTCACGTCACGCTTCGCGTTGAAATCCTCGCGCAGAACCTCGCTGCGCACCACCATGTCATCGATCTGGCCTTGGTACCGCGACGTGCCGATGATATCTTCGAGATACTCCAGCAAGCCGTCGCTGCCGTCGCCATCGGCCTTGGGCGGCATCAGACTGATGCTCTCGACCTCGCCTTGCAGAATCAGAAACCGCTTGTGGCGCAGATCGATGCCGCGCGCCTCGAGCAGCTGCGCTACCTCGGCATACGAGTGGCGCTTCTCGTTGATCGCGTAGAAGTTGCTTCCATCCCGGCGGACCTCGCGCGCCAGCCGGAGTTCGGAGTCCGGCTCGCCCACCGTCTCAAAGTGGATCTCAACACGCGCGAATCCGAGGTTGGGATTGTTTTCGGAGCGGTGAATGAGCCCCGTAAGCTTGTCTTGGCGCATCTTCTTCGCGCGGAAGCCAAAAGCAAACAGGAGCGAATCAATCACGTTGGATTTGCCACTGCCATTGGGGCCCACCACAGCGGTAAAATTCTCGTTGAACGGACCTATTTCCTGGCGGCCCGCGTACGACTTGTAGTTAATCAACACGAGTTTGCGGATCACGAGACGCGGCTCAGGTGGCTCCTCATCCTCCATTTCAACATCCTCTGCGGCGCTGGGGAGCGGTGAGCGCAGGGGCGAGCCAAACTGATTGGGCTCGTGCGCCCATTGTCCGTGTTCATTGGGGCCGGGGCTCTCAAGCATTCCTGGCGAGCGCATGGACGGCGAGAGCGGCGGGTTCGTCATCGAGCCCGGTGACAACCTCAGCGGGGTGCCCGGGATGTCCGGAATGTCGGAGGATTCCATGCACCTACCACTGTTCTGTTCTTCAAAGTTGCTAGGTTCACAACAGCGACTCAAGGTCGTGGTGCCAGATTAAAGGTTGTTTACGCGTCCGTGTTGTTTTGGCTGGGTGTGCGTCGCTGATGCTCAGGGCAGAGGGTATGCGAGTGATATTCAGATATAATCACAAAAATGTGGTTTTAACGCCCGGACCCACTGCAGCCAGACCCTCCCAACCCGGCCAAATATCACGGGTGAGTAAGCACATCAGCACCCCACAAGTTCGCCTGATCAAAGTGCCCATAACGCTGGGCCGGAAGCAGGCTGAAATATATTTTTTGAGTGATTGTGTAGTGAATTTCATGATTTTAATATGTATTGATGGTGAATCTATGGTATATAATGCAGTGACTTATGACTTGTACGGCTCGTCATGGTCCGTGTCCAGGTTCGAGAACTCGCCAATCTCTTCAACAAATCCTTCGGAAGGCGATTCGGTGTGGCCAATGTCATCAGAGTACGCCTCGTCGTCCAGACGCTCAAGCTCAAGATCGATCATAGCGTCCACGGCGGCAGCACGCTCGCCGGTGAACTCGGTGCCCAGAAGGTCGCCGACCTTGGCACGCAGCTGCTGTGGCGTCATTGTGTCTAGATCCGTGGAGTTCAGGACCTGCTGGATGGTATCGCGAATCTGCGCGGCCGTGCCAGCATCGAAAGGCAGTGCGCCAGATTCCATGCCGCGTTTGGCCTGGCCCAGCGAGTAGACTGACTGCGGCCGAGTTCCCGGCGGACCAACCAGGGTTGATCGGCTGTCGTACGGACTGGTTCCATCCTCGTACGGTTCGAAACGGGCAGGGTCCTCGAACACGTCGCGTTCGATCCGGCCCTTGCGCGGGTCGAAGATGATCGCACGCTCGCGGCCAGGCAGGCCCTTACGTGTGGCATAGGTCGACCACGGCTCGAAAGGCACGGACTTGGGGTCGTAGATATCCTGGTCGTCCTGGACCACCACCTTGCGGCCCTTGGACTCGTCGACAACGACACGCGTGTTACCCCACGAGAAGTCGTCCATGTACCAGAACGAGTAGATGGGCAGGATGAACGAGTGGAACGGGTACGCCGCGATGTACACCAGCATCCAGAAGATGTGCTGCCAGCGGCGATGCATGATGAACACGAGCGACTGCAGGCCGTAGACAGAGCAGATGAGCACGATGGAGATGATCGGGAGCGGCTGGGAGTTCGACGCCAGGACGTAGATGAGGTATCCGAGGTAGATCACCACGGACGGCAGCATCATCGTACCGACGAGATCGGTGAACACTACGCCACGCATGCTGAACATGCAGAAGCCACACATGGTCTCGAGGTACAGCAGCTCGCTCAGGTTGTGCACCGTGGAGTTGATCCAACGACGACGCTGGGACAACAGCACGCTGAACTGATCGGGCACCTGGGTCAAGCACTTCGCGTCTGCCACGAACTTCGTCTTCATTCGGGGGAAATGTTTCGACATCAGCGTCGTGAGGTATCGGTCCTCACCGAGCGAGAACAGGTTCTTCTTGTGCAGGGTATCGACGTGGCGCAGCGAGTACTCGCGAATGACTTCCGACGAAATCAGCAGCGGCTTACCGCGCTGCACGGTCTTGAGGCGGTACAGCGAGAAACATCCGGGCAAACAGGTGACGGTGCCAAAGAGCGACTCGAACGCTTTCGTGAGATGGTGACTGATGAAGTATTCGTAGACCTGGATCATGGTCGAGAGGCCCTGCTTCTCGTTCTCGATGCCGGTCTCGCCGCAGACGGCGCTGATGCTGTTGTCGGCCTGGCACGCCGCGACGAGGCGCGTCAGCGAGTCGGGGAAGACGCTGGTGTCGGCATCGATGGTGAAGATGTACTCGAAGCGCTCGGGCTCGACGCCGATGATGTTGTTCATGTGGTGGAAGATCTCGAGGTCGAGCGGGCACATCGGGTCGCCGTAGTGCACGCGGTTCAGGAAGTTCATGATGATCAGCTGCGAGTCGCGCTTGCCGCGGTTGCCCGGGCGGGACTCATTAGGAGCACCACACTTGACAATGCAGATATAGGGAACCATGTCGCCGTCGTGGTCGTACAGCCCCGAGTACACCTTCGCGTAGTTGAGCTCGCGGGAGCCCTCGGCAATCGCGTGGTATGCCTTCGGCTCCGGATCGATGCGGCTGTCGTCGACGCCAAGCACGTCCAGCACAATCTGCGGCGTGGGGCGGTCGTTGCCGGCACCCGTGATCATGCCGTCGCACAGCAGCACGAGCAGCTTGCGGCGGTTGTCGTACTTCAGGTTCGTCAGCGAGTCAATCGCGAGACGCATGTCGTCCTCGCCCTCCGTGTAGATGGGCACCTGGCAGATCACAAAGCGGTCCTGCGGTGCCGGCATCGGCGCCGAGCCGAACCGCAGCGAGGCCAGGAACTTGATGACGGTGATGCTCGTGAGCACGCCCGCCATGACCAGCAGGATGACGTTCGCGGCCTGGCACTTCGCGGAGTGGCGGAAATCGAGCTCCGCGTACACGAACATATTGTTCATGCACTCGAGCGCGTTGGCGCGCGTCTTCTCGTCGAGCGCGTGGAACTTCTCGGTGATGTCCATGCCCTGGTAGTTCATGAACAGGTTCGACACCGACGTCGGGAAGAAGTTGTACTTCTGGAACGTCGGGCTGTCCGCCGCGGGGTACTGGTTGATCGTCTGCATGTAGTTCGACATGTCGTAGATCGTCTTGTTCATGATCACAATATACCGCGACGGGTCCGCGTCCACCATCTTCGAGATCTCCTTGGGCGTCTGCACAATGCGGCCCTTGTAGTACTGCTTGATCGCGGGCTGGAACACCTTGTGGTACCAGGTGATCTCGTGCAGCGCCGTGTCGTTCTTGGGCTGCAGCTCGGGGCCGCTCGTGTGGAGCGCTTCCGTGTATGGGCTGCGCGTCATGTTGTACATCAGCGTGAAGTTCGCGTCGTTCGTGCCGACCAGCGACGGGCACGCCACCGACAGCGGCGGCGGGAAGTAGTCCGAAAGATCGAGGCCGGCCATCGGAAGCATCGTGGCCGCCGACGTCTTGATGCCGTTATCGCTGTGCTGCTGCGTGTAGAACTTGGAGATGTCGTACACCTTGCCGTGGATGCCGACGTAGAAGTCGTTCGTGCCTTGGTGGTACGCCAGCTCCTTGTGGTTCCACACCTTCGCGTAGTCTGGGCAAATGAGGCGGCCGAGAATGATCATGTAGAACACGACGCCGCAGTTGAGCAGGAAAATCAGGAAGAAGATCGTCAGCTTCTCGCGCCACGCCAGACGGACGTCGCGGCGCTTCATGCCGCCGAACCAGTTCAGCAGCGGCGACGGCACCCACCACGTCAGCAGCCACACAAAGATGACCCACGCCTTACGCCCGCGCGTCTGCGTGTGGATCTCGATGTGGCGGCCCTCCTCCAGGCCCTTGAAGTCATGCAGCAGCTGGCCGTCCTCGTCGTTCATCTCGAGCGGCTCGTCGTCGTTGTCGCCGTTCAGGAACGAGCCTTCCTCGAACTCAGGCTTCACGTTCTGCAGCGCCGCCTGCACCTGCGCAGGCACTTGGTTCGCCATCGCGGGCGGAGGCAGCTGCGAGACCACCGACTTCTCGTAGCCCTCGCCCGAGTAGCCGCCGATGCTGTGCGCGCCAAGCGGCGGCGACATGTCGCCGCGCATGCGCGACTCGAACTCGCTCCACACAGCCTCGCTCAGGTACACGCGCTCGTGGCCCTGGAAAAAGTCCGGCGCGCGGTACAGCGACTCGGCCCAGTTCGCCAGGTCGGCCATGCCCAGTCCCGGAGGAAGTAAGGGCGCAAAACTCGTGAGGAAGTCGCTCGTGTCGTAGTCGGCGGTGTAGTCCACCAGCTTCGCTCGAGCAATCCACTCAGTGACGTAAAGGTCGCGGATCTGCGAGCTCACCACACTCGTGGACCACGTCTTGCGGTCGGCCACGAGCTTCGCCTTGTCGGCGGGAGCCAGGCTGAGCAGCGTCCACACGCGGCTCGCCATGATGAGGCGCTCCACATCAAGGAAGTCGACGGTGGTGTCCTGCTGGAACCACTCGACAGTGGGGTCGAGCAGCTCGCCGAGATTAGTGATGTAGGTCGTGGGGCTCAGGTTGCCTTGGCGCTCGAGCTTCGTGAGGTCCTTAATGATGTTCGACGGCGCCTTCGGAATGTTGATGCCGTCATTGATCATCTCCGAGTTCATGGCGTAGTTGTTGTCGAACTGAGCGCGCAGCACGTGGTACTTGTGCAGGTCGTTTGGCGTAAGCTCGACGAGTGTCACAACCGAATAGATGGAGTCCAGGTCGTTGGCCTGGGACTGGAGGTCCAGCGAGGCAAGGTAGCGGTTCAGCATCGTTTCCACCGACTCGATCAGCGACACGTAGGTAGCCTTGATGAGCTCGAGGGGCTTGTGCTTTTTGGCGGACTTGAAGTCGAGGCCAATCAATGCCGCGCCTTCGGCTACATCGCTCGGGTTCGACTGGTTACCCATCAGCAGAATACCGCTCAGGATCATCATTAGCGAGCGCTGGAAAGAGCGCGGGAAAACCTCAGCTACGGCATCGCTCCAGTCCTTGGCCAAAGCATAGTCGTCAGCAAACTTGACCCAGTCGGGCAGGAACGTGGTTCCGCTCTTCCGCAGCAGCTCGTAATCATTGGCGGTTGGCTTCAAACTCAGCATTCGGACACGACTCGAGTCCTCGAGCTGAGAGTAAAGCATGTGATAAAACACGTCAAATGCACGGTATCCCTCCTGCGATGGCAGCTTCGTAAGTGGGTCGATACTCAGAAGTGATTGGGCTGAGAGTTTGAGGCGCATGCTTACCACCTCACCTTGAGAATTGAGGCTCAGGTTCGCGGAAACACCGTTGTGAAACTTTTGATTCAGGTTCTGAGGTGTCATCGCGGTCAAGAAGGGCTCTAATACCACAAGTGCTGTGAGCATACGGTTGTCAACTCCGGGAAAGTCGCCCAGCGCCTCGAGCATGAGTGAATTTGCGGCATTGTGTGTCGGGAAGATCATCACCAATTCATCTTCACTCTGGCGGTAGGCGTGCTGCCACACTTTCCTGATGAACCCGTCCGGAACAGCTTTGCTAGCACTCAAAGATGTGAGGGAACTGAGGTCTAGCGTGACCTTCTTTCCGTCGCTGAAAAACTCATGCAAAGATTCCAGGATGGAGGACACGCTCCTATTTTTTGGACTTTTCGACAAAGGCGGTTGCCGGACCATGCTGAATGCTAGATTTTTGACGAACTAACTTGCAATAAGAAATCACGTCGCGAGAGCGGTTTGGCACAACTCGTAATAAAACCCGGGCCTCAAGCAAATACAGGAGCCCAGTCCCAAACACCCTTTAGTAACGTCAACAAACACCACCCGTACCCTGCTCTTACCCTGTCTGCCCCGCGTCTTTCCATTCCACCTTGAGGTTAGGTCGTTACGCTAGATAGCCATGTTTCGTAGCCTCGCTCAGGGTGTTCCGGCCCTCGGCCCCTACTTTCACCGTACGCCCAGTGCACCCAGCGCATCCGGTATATTACCATGCTAAGGACGTGCATGAAGTCATGCAATATGTGCGAGAAACGACGAGGTGCATTCGCACTCATGCACAAAGACATTTCCAAGTCGGCGGCAAATGAGCAAGAGGGAATACTATAAAATGCGTAGAAGATACGAACGTAAATAAAGCAGTAAGGTGAAGTCAGGCTATATTATATATATATTATTTTTGACCGGCATGTACAATTCCGTCCCAGTTCCATGCCGGTCCCCTCTGCCGCCGAATATTTCGCTGTTTCCTGGAAGAGTGTGTGTGTAAGGTGGCGGTTCCACACGTTCTGCACGGTAGATTGGATCTGGTATTGGGCTACTGCTCCTAGTTATTACCCAGTCCCGCTGCGGGTCTCGTGAGCCCTGACCTATAAATAGAATTTTCGCTCAAGTGAAGATAGGCGAATGGCTTAGACTCGACGTGCGTTTTGTAATATACTCATCGAACCGCTCAACCTTTTAAAACTGATTTTGAACTGGTTCTTGACATTAAATCTCGAGTTCAAAGCTTCTCCACCATCAACCCAGGTAATCGATAGCAGCCCAGGAGAGTAATAGGAACAGTTAACCCCCCGTTCCAGCGGCTGCCGGGAAGAGTTCCCGCATCGCAGTAATTTCGCCCTAGCCCCAGTAGGAGCCCTTTCACAACAAAGCCCGTCTCAACATAACTGTAGCAGAGTATCGAGTGTTATAGAGGGTACACACACTTTCAGCTTAACAATATCGGTTAGCCGGCCGAAATAGAGCCCTCCCATTTGAAGGTCTGTGGATTAACTACATCACAGAACTGCCCTTGAACTACTGAATCTAAGTGAGAAATAATTCTCTAAATTCAGGCAAAGCCAGGGATCAGCTCGAGGCGCAGGATCGAAAGATCTCGCTAAACCACCAACCAACCTCATCGGCTTCGGTCGCACCTTCGGCACCCCTGTCAAGACTAGGACAGCACCATGTCTGACCTGTCACAATTGCCGGCTGCCTCGCTCACTGAGCGCGGCATCACGGCCCACATCGCCTCTCGATACCACCAAGGCATGCCCTTCTCGACCATCTCCACACGCACGCTTGTGGCGTTAAACACATTCACTAATGAGCTCGACATCAACCAGGACCAGGTCTTCCGTGACCTCGCGACGCGTATCCACCACCGCATGAGCGTCCGCCTTGAAGGCCAGGCCTGTGTCTTTCTGGGCGAGAACGGCAGCGGCAAGTCAGAGTATGCCGCGAGTCTGTCGCGCAGCCTGCTCACGCTGGCAGGCAACCCCCTGAGCACGCGCTCGCGCTCGTTCCAGCCTGTGTTCGACGCCTTTGCGACAGCCAAGACGGGCTCCTCGCTGGCCAGCTCGATGGCCGGTCTGATCCGCGAGTTCCAGTTCGACAGCGAGGCGAACTTCGTGGGCTTGAGTTTGTACGACTTCCGTCTCGAGAGCCAGCGCGTGACGCGCGTGGGCACGAACGAGCGCAACTACCAGGTGTTCTACTACATGCTGAACGGCTTCAGCGACTCCGAGCGCCGGCACCTGCACCTCGACGGCGAGGAGTTTCGGTACCTCGGCCACCGCAGCCAGCTGCACCTGCCCGGCATCGATGACCGCGTGAAGTTCAAGCAGCTGAAGATGGCGCTGTACGCGCTGGGCTTCAGCCGGTCGGACCTGGCGAACATCTTCCAGATCCTGGCGGCGGTGCTGCATCTCGGCCAGATCCAGATCCGCAGCGTGATGAGCGACGCGTCGCAGAGCGCGACCGTAGCCGTCGAGATCGTGAACACGGAGACGGTCGAGCTGATTGCGCAGTTTCTGGGCGTGCAGTCCGAGATCCTGACGAGCTCGATTGTGGCCAAGACGGTCAACGTCCAGGGCGAGCGCGTGACGGTGATGCTCGACCAGCGCGGCGCGCGCAACCAGATCGACTCGCTGGCGCGCACGCTGTACACGATGCTGTTCAGCTACATCATGGACCGCACGAACCAGGCGCTGGCGCTGGACTCGGCCGACGAGCGCATTGCGGCGAGCGTTCTGGTCGCAGACTTTCCCGGCTTCCAGCCGGCGCAGGCGCAGGGCAACTCGCGGCAATTGCCGCACCTCGACCGCATGCTGCACAACTGCGCGAACGAGATGCTGTACAACTACCTCGTGCATGTCTACTTCCGCGCGCCCGAGGACATTCTGGAGAGCGAGGACGTGCGGCTGCCTGTGACCGAGTACTTCGACAACGCCGAGACGGTGAAGATCCTGGCGAAGCCGCACACCGGCGTGATCCCCGTGATCAACGACTACGCGAAGCGCGACCGCGACGCTGCGAGTCTCGGCGAGTCGCTCAAGCGCCGCTTCCCCGACTCGCTGGCCGTCAAGACCGAGGGCAGCGAGTTCGTGGTGAACCACTTCGCCGGCGAGGCGCGCTACGCGATCGACGGGCTGCTCAGCGGCGCGGACGAGTCGCTCAGCAGCGACATCGTCAGCCTGTTCGGGCAGTCGACCTACAACGACTTCCTGAAGTCTGTGTTTGTGTCTGCCGCCGTGCCCGACACTACCGTCGACAACGTCGTGGTGGAGGCGCACCTGCACAACGAGCCGCGGCGCCAGATGTCGGTGCGGCGCCAGCCGTCGATGCGGCCGTACGACGCTGGCGACAACGCGGACGGCGCGGGCCCTGGCGGCAGCACCGGCGCGGGCGTGGACGGCGGCGTGAACAAGTCGTTCGGCTCGGTGCGCCGCTCCGGCAGCGTGCGCGCCGACGCCAAGCTGGTGCGCCGCGTGTCGAACCCGCTGTACAAGCGCGGGCGCAACGGCGCGGACGCGGAGGACGGCAAGAAGCTGTCGAGCCTGCTGACGTACGTGCAGTCCATCGACACGGCGATCGACGCGATGGAGAGCGACCACGCGTACTTCGTGCTGTGCCTCAAGCCCAACGACAACCACCTTGTGGCGTCGCTCGACGCGCGCTGCGTGCGCCAGCAGGTGTCGGCGCTCGGCATCCCCGAGCTGTCGCAGCGCACGAGCCACATGGACCTGTCGATCTTCATGACGTTCAACGAGTTCCTGCGCTACTCCGCGGACGCCGCAAACCTCATCGACACCGGCGAGTCCGAGCGCGAGGCGGTCTCGCGCGTCATCGAGAACAACCTGTGGGCGCCGCGCGACGCAATTGTCGGCATGACCGGCGTATTCCTCAGCGAGAACAGCTGGATCCGGCTGGTCGACCCCGAGCTGAACTTCGTGGAGGCCGCCGCGCGCAAGTTCGCGCGTGCGGCCGAGGACGACGGCGACGGGCTCGTCGGCACGGACATCGAGACGCGCAGCTTGGCCGGGGGGTTCGGCAACATGTTCTCGTTCATGGAGAACCGCACGAACAAGTACGAGGCCGTGGCGAGCGGCGCGGACCTGCCGCCCGACGCCGTCGACCAGACCGCGCCGCCGCGCGAGTCCAGCGAGCGCAAGTCCTGGATGGCCATCGTGTGGCTCTACACGTGGTGGTACCCGACGCTGTTCATCCAGGGAACGTTTGCCAGCGTCAAGATCGCGTGGCGTGAAAAGCTCGCAATCAACATGATCATCTGGGGCATCTGCGCCGGCTCGATGGTCCTGCTCATCGGCATGCCGTACCTCGTGTGCCCGATCCAGAACATCATGAGCCAGGGCCAGCTGGCGGGCCACTCGTACGACAACAACGCCGACCACGTCTACGGCTCGATCCGCGGCACGATCTACGACATCTCGAAGTTCGCGTCGTCGCACTACCCCTCGATTGTTCCGCGCCAGAACGTGCTGAAGTACGGCGGCCAGGAGTTCGGCGACCTGTTCCCCGTGCCCGTCTCCGACGTCTGCTCGCTAGTCACAAACAACAAGGTCGTCATTGGCAACCCGTACAACTACACCGACCCCAACGCCCAGTACCACGATTTCCGCGCCACGACCGACGACTACCGGCCCGACTGGTACCTGCAGAACATGTACATGTTCCACCAGAACTACCACAAGAGCTACCTGGGCTTCACGCCCAAGACGCTCACGGACATGGTCGACAAGAAGGCGGTCACCGTGTTCAGTCTGAACGGCTACGTGTACGACGTCAGCGACTACGTGAACGGCAACATCTTCGACATGTCGAACAACTCGGCGTCCACGACCTCGGACGACACGCAGTTCTTCGACACGAGCGTCATGAGCGTGATCCAGGAGAATGTGGGCCGCGACATCTCGCACAAGTTCCACAAGCTCGGGCTCGACCCGTCCGACCAGTTTGCCGTCGAGCGCTGTCTGCGCAACCTGTTCATGATCGGCAAGCTCGACACGCAGGGCTCGGCGAAGTGTCTGTTTGCGCGCTACTTCCTGCTGGGCGTGACGGCGTTCGTCGTGCTGGTGATTGTGGTCAAGTTTTTGGCCGCGCTGCAGTTCGGCTCGTACGAGTACCCGGACGACCTCGACAAGTTCGTGATCTGCCAGGTCCCGGCGTACACCGAGGACGAGCACTCGCTGCGCCGCGCCATCGACTCGCTGACGCGCACGAAGTACGACGACAAGCGCAAGCTGCTGGTGGTGGTCTGCGACGGTATGATTGTGGGTGCCGGCAACGAGAAGCCGACGCCGCGCATTGTGCTGGACATTCTGGGCCACCCCGAGGACGTGCATCCGCCGGCGCTGTCCTTCGAGAGTCTGGGCGAAGGTGACGAGCAGCACAACTACGGCAAGGTGTACACCGGCCTGTACGAGACCGGTGGACACATTGTGCCGTACTTGGTGGTGGTGAAGGTTGGCAAGCCCACGGAGGTGTTCCGTCCCGGCAACCGCGGCAAGCGTGACTCGCAGATGCTGCTGATGCGCTTCCTCAACCGCGTGCACTACAATGCGCCGATGTCGCCGCTCGAGCTCGAGATGTACCACCAGATCCAGAACGTCATTGGCGTGTCGCCGTCGTACTACAGCTTCCTAATGCAGGTCGACGCCGACACTGTGGTGGCGCCCGAGTCGCTGGCGCAGCTCATGGGCGCGATGGTGCGTGACGTCAAGATCCAGGCGATCTGCGGCGAGACCGAGCTGTCGAACTCGCGCGAGTCGCTGATCACCATGATCCAGGTCTACGAGTACTACATCAGCCACAACCTCGCGAAGGCGTTCGAGTCGCTGTTCGGCACCGTCACCTGTTTACCGGGATGTTTCTCGCTGTACCGCCTTTACGAGGAGGACAACGGCCGGCCGCTGCTCATCAGCCACCCCATCGTCGAGAGCTACGCGGAGACGCGCGTGCGCACGCTGCACATGAAGAACCTGCTGCAGCTCGGTGAGGACCGTTATTTGACGACGCTGCTGCTCAAGCACAACCCCCAGTTCAGCACGAAGTTCCTGCGCCACGCGCACGCGTACACGGTCGCGCCCGACTCGTGGTCTGTGCTGCTGTCGCAGCGCCGTCGGTGGATCAACTCGACGGTGCACAACATGGTCGAGCTCGTGCCCATGGATCAGATGTGCGGCTTCTGCTGCTTCAGCATGCGCTTCATGGTGCTTATCGACCTGTTCTCGACGTTTCTGCAGCCGGTGACGCTGGCGTACATCGCGTACCTCATCTACCTCGTGAGCGCGCGCGGTGGCACGGTCCCGTGGTCGTCGATCGCGCTGATCATCGCCGTGTACGGCCTGCAGGCGATCATCTTCGTTCTGCGCATGAAGTGGGAGATGATCGGCTGGATGTTCGTGTACCTGCTCGCAATGCCCATCCACAGTCTCATGCTGCCGCTGTACTCGTTCTGGTACATGGACGACTTCTCGTGGGGCAACACGCGTATGGTGGTCGGCGAGAAGGGCAAGACCGTCGTTGTGAACGACGAGGGCCACTTCGACCCGGCCGACATCCCGATGAAGACCTGGAACGAGTACGAGGACGAGAACTGGAACCACGAGGCCGAGCTCGACATGGCCGAGCAGCGCGACGCGTACGACGCCGCGAGCATCGCGCCCACGACGGTGTTTGTGCGCTCGAGCGAGAGCCCGTTCCGCGACCTCGCGTACGACGACGCGGCCGCCGAGAAGCGCTCGCTGCTGCCCCAAGGCAGCGGGCCGTCGGACCTCGAGGTCACCGAGGTGCTGCGCGAGATTCTGAACGCCAGCGACCTGAGCCAAATCACGAAGCGCGGCGTCCGCCTCCAGCTCGAGAACTACTTCGGCCAGAGCTTCGAAAACCGCAAGGAGTATGTCTCGTGGGCCATCGAGTCGCTGCTCCGCCACGAGATCTAGCATTAGCATTACATTACGTATCATACCAATCTACAAAGCACACAGAGAGCAGATAAACCACCCTATGTAAGGCAATAAGCCAGACCATCTGGCTAAGCCATACCATCTGACCAACAACAATCAATCCGTGATACAATAAGCCATAACATATAACATATTCATATAAGATACTCTACAATGCGCTCGCTAGTCCTCGCGCTTCCTCAATATCACCACACCCTCGAGCGTCGACGTCAGTGGGACGTAGTCGTCGTCCTCGAGCTCGGCACGCTCGCCCGCAGCTAATAGCACGGGCGTGTCCTGCGTGACCCAGCCCGTGATGCGCTTGGGTTTGCCCGCCTGGCCGACAGTGTCGACGGCCTGACCGACGCGCACAGTCACCTTCAGCGGCTCGAGGTTCTCGTCGACAGTGACAAGCATGCGCGGCTGGATCGCGAGCGACAGCGAGTACAGCAGGCTCGGGAACTCTGAGATAAACAGCTGCTTGCCCGGCGGCATGAGCAGCGCCAGGCTCACGGTCAGCAGGCCGGCGATCGACACGGGACTCATGACCTGCTTCTCGTGCGAGAACGGCGAGAGGGTGAGCGTGCCCTTGCCGAGGTTCACGAGACCCAGGGCGAACCGCGCCATGAACGTCAGCTCGTGCGAGCGCACGTAGAATTCGTCGAGCTGCCGCAGCAGCTGCGCGACGCGCGCGTTAAGCGTGCCCGCGCCCACGAGGCCCATCGCGAAGATCGCGTTGTTCGCCACGTTCGATTGGATCTCGTGCGAGTAGCGGCTCAGCGTCTCGTAGATCTTCATCTGCGGGTTCGACGTGTACAGCAGACCCATCGCCAGAGGCACCGCCTGCTTGATGTGCGAGTCGCCGTAGTGCATAAGGTGCTCCAGGTGGCGCACCGCCATCTCCTCGCCGGTAGACTCGCCCATCGCAATCAGACCGATTCCCAGCGCGCACAGACCCTTCGCCTTGGCAGACTCGCGTCGCGTCGCCGCGTCCTCCTCGGGCTGGTCGCTCTCGTCGTCGCCCGCGTCGGCCATGTCCACGTCCTGGCTCATTTCCAGCGAGTCGCCGGAGTTCAGCTCCGACGAGCCCGACGCCAGCGCAGGATCCAGCGACTCCGGCGCGTTCTGCGCGTCGGCAACCTTCTTGATCGCCTCCACAAACGCGCTCTCAGTGCCGCCCTTCACAACCACGTCGTCCTCGTCGTCGTCGTCCTCTTCGTCCTCGTAGTGCCGCGTCACCGTCTCGCGCAGCAGCCGCTGGATCTGCAGCACGTCGCCCGTGCCGGCGTAGGCGCAGATCACCAGCAGAATCTCGATGCTCTGCGCAATGGGGTGCTCGATCGCCTTCACCGTCTCAACAACAGCGTCGATCTTGTCCGACTTGCCGAGGTACAGCAGGCCGAGACCCAGACCGAAGAAAATCGCCCAGGGGTTCGCGAGATCCTCGATGTCGCGCTCCATCAGCGCCTCCAGAATCGTCGTCGTCGGCAGGCCGCCGGTTCCGACGAAAATCATGCCCAGCGACAATGCGGCGATGGCAGACACCTCGACGGGCAGCGCGGGGTTCGTCACGAGCGGCTCCAGCAGATGCATGAGGCTCTCCCGCGACGTACCGATGTACGCAAACCCAAAGCCCAGAATGGCCGACGTGTTCACAGGGGACGTGGTGGTCGACGCGTCGACGATCCGCGGAGCCAGCAGACCCATGGCGGCGTCGGTCTCGTCGTGCACACCGGCGGTCGCCACGCCGACGCCCAGAACGGCGCCGGCCGCCGTCAGCTGGTCGGGCGAGTCCAGGTACGGGTCAAGCTGCTGCAACGCCTCCTGGTAGTCCCACAGGTAGCCCAGACCGAGCGACGTGTGGACGGCGGGCACGCTCAGGTTGCGCGTGCGGTTCGAGGACTGCGCAGACTCGGCGAAGGTGTTGAAGTCCGCCGCCATGTTGTCGTAGCCGGCGTTCAGGAAGCCGCGCACAAACACGTTGGCCAGCGTCGACTTCGAGCGGTCGCTGCCGCTCTTGAAAGACGAGTCGCTGCTCGAGCGAAGCACCTCCTGGGGCGACTTGAGCGCCTCGAGGTTCAGCTCCTTGGCAAGGTAGCGGAAGTAGCCGGACAGCTTGAGGTTGCGGATCTCGTCGCTGATGTCCTCGGGGATGTTGTCGTCCTCGAAGTAGTCGTCTTCGTCCTGCTCCTCATCGGCGTTATCCTCCATGGCCTCGCTGTCCTTTTGCTCGCCGCTCTTAGGCGACAGGTCGTACAGGCGGCGCTGGCGCGCAACGATGAAAGCCAGCTGCTTGCGCAGAACGGGGTCCGTGGTGTCCTCGAAGACAGAACGCACCAGCGCAGCATCGTCCAGGCGCATGGCCAGCACGAGCGCCTGCGGCATGTCGTTGTTCTGCTTGTAGATCGTGTACGCCGTCAGCAGCGCCGCCGCCCGCGACTCAGTGTCCAGGTAGGCAGAGCAGGCCACAAGGTACTGGCATGTGCGGGGGAACAGCTCGGCATCCATCAGCCCATCCTCGGCCAACCGCTCGATGCTATCCACCTCCAGAAGCAGGTCCACCGCATCAGTCTCGGCATTGTGTTTAAGGAAGTAGGGTGCGATGCGCAGCGACAGGTCCAGCAGATCGTCGGTGTCGGGCTCGTTAGAGTCCTCCGCGTCGGCCCGGCGGTGGTACTCGTCGCCGATCTCGGACGCCAGGTGGCGCAGGTACTCGTGGCCCCACGCAGTCAGGTCGCTCGACGAGTCGTGGGCGTCAACCAGCAGGCGGTAGTGCAACGCAGTGCCCTGAGTCATGCCGAGCACCGACAGAATTGCACCAAGCTGCTGCTTGTTGTCACTCTGCGGCCATTTGTCGTAGATCTCCGCCATAAGCTCGTAGTGTGGTTTCAGGAACTTCAGCGGCTTCGGCACGGCCGTCATGCTCGACGTCGAAGTGCGGATGAGCGAGACGAGTGCATTCAGTGCGCTCGGGTAGAGCGAAGTGTCGGACTCTCCGAGGCGCTCTACGAGCATCTCCAGCTCGTCCTTGAGTTTGAGATCCTCTTCGTTGAGCTCCTCCTCGTCAGAGGCCTTCTTGTCTTTTTTGGCGGCATCTTTTTTGGGCACGTCGCTGTCATTCGACTTCACTGCCTGCTTGCCGTCCGCAGGGGGCGCTGCCTTGTCGCCTGTGGCCGTCATCTAGTGAGTGGTTAAAGGTGACTAGGTAGGTGGGTCCGAGATAGCTGGGTGGTCCTGGTGGTTGTGGGCTGTGGGTGTGGGTGTATAGGGCGAACGCTAGGGCGAGCCACCCGGGCCCGACTGGGTGAGCGCCACCACAAGTAGAGTGAGGATATGTGATGATATTCCACATATTTCAATATAATTTTTAATGCTATGTCGTTTTAAATGAAGTATAGTGCCGGATATTGTCATATTTCATATCGATATGATCGGTGCGAGTCCGCACTCGCTGAAGACCACGTCAGACCAGCTGAGCGTGTCCACCTGTCTCTAGAATAGGTCCTCCTCCCAAGTGCCCTAGCGCCTGGGATCTCGCTCTCCACATACTCCTCACCCAACCACTACCGCTATCCAACGGCACTCTAAACACCGCATCACGCTACACGAAACACATCACAACACCACGTTTCACCAGGCCTATCGATGTCCATCCAGCTCGTGTCCACGCTACCGTCGCAGCCCAACACCGAGCGTGCGCGCAAAACGCCGCTTAGCTACGCACCTAAAGAAAAATTGATCGCTTATGGCAGCGGCAAGCTGGTGATTGTTCGATCCATCGCGGAGCCCGAACGTGCTGCCGTTGTCTACGACGAGCATCTATTACCCGTGACAGCTGTGGCGTTCAGTCCCTCGGGGTTCTTCGTTGCAAGTGGCGACCAGAGCGGTGCCGTGCGGATCTGGAACACCAGTGGTGAGGACACGGTTACCAAGGGGCCGTACCAGGCCACGAGTGCCCGCCTAAACGGGATCGACTGGTGCTCCGAGTCGCAGCGTGTGTTGGCCGTCGGCGACGGCAAAGAGCGTTACGGCCACGCATTCACGGCCGATTCGGGCAACACCATTGGCGAGATCAGTGGCCACTCCTCAGAAGTCCACTCCGTGGCCATCAAACCGAACCGTCCGATGCGTGCAGTCACTGTGGGTGAGGATGGCAATGCTGTCTTCTACGAGGGCCCGCCGTTCCGCTTTGCCCGCTCGGTGTCCCCGCACACCAGTGCGGTTTCAGATGTCGCCTACAGCCCTGACGGAGCGCATTTCGTCACGGGCAGCTGTGACCGCCGCCTCGCCCTGTATGATGGTAAATCTGGTGAGTTTGTGAAGTGGCTCGAAGCTGGTCACGAAGGCATGGTGCTCAGCGTGAGCTTCGCGACGCCGAAGTACGTGCTGTCGGCTTCCGCTGACTGCAGCGTGCGGATGGTGGACTTCGAGACGAATAAGCTCGTGCACAAGTGGCAACTGCCGAAGACGCTTGCCAACCAGCAAACTGCCGTGCTTGCAGCCACGGGCGCCACAGCTAGCGGCAAGCCTGATGAGTTTTTAGTTATCTCGGTCGGTCTGAACGGTGACATCTATTACTGGTCGGTGGACGACGATTCCAAGCCTGAACGCGTCGTTCAGGGTCACCAAAAGCCGGTGACTGCCCTGGGTCTTGATGGAGAGGGTGAGCTGTTCAGCGGATCCGTGGACGGCTCTGTCGTCGCGTGGTCTAAGAAAGGCGATGGCTCGCGTCTCGATGAGTCTCAGCACGACGGACCAGTCAGTGGCTTGGCCGGTGCTGGTGATCTTTGGAGCTCCGGTTGGGACTCCAAAATCGTCAAAGTGGGTGGAGGCTCGACTACTCTTAAGACGGAGTCGCAGCCGCACGGTCTCGCTAAAACTGACAAGTACACTGTCATCGTTTCGGACGACGCTTTGGAACTTGTGGATACCGGCAATGGTGGTAAATCTGTGAAGCTCGATGATAAAGGCTATGCAGTTCATGTGGTTGGTGACCTGTGCGCTGTGGCCGTGGGTGACCACGCCGAGCTATACAAGCTGCCGAGCCTTGAACGCATTCACGCGTTTGATAAGCGCCAGTCGCAGGTGTCTGTTGTGTCAATCAGCCCTGACGGAAAGCTGGTGGCAGTTGGTGAGGCCAGTGGTAAAATCGCGCTGTATTCCACGGAGTCGCACGAGATCGTCACGTCCCGCTGGACTTTCCACACTTCGCGGGTTACGTCAATTTCATGGTCGAAGGACAGCAAGCGCGTAGTTACCGGTTCATCCGACACAAACATCTTCATATACAATGTCGAGCGGCCGGCACGGAACATCAAGGTGCTGGGTGCTCACAAGGACGGCGTCACCCAGGTTGCATGGACCTCTGATAAGGAATTTGTCTCGGGTGGTGCTGACGCGGCCGTGAAAAAGTGGCTTGTATCTGAGTGAACCCAATCAATACTGGTTCGAAATATATACATTTGTTCTCATAAGATTGATTAAATAAATATATGTGAATGTTTGTTGGCTGTCCATGAGCCAAGCCTTGGCGAGCGGGTGAGTTTGGTCTCAATTAGTTTGCAGTGGCAGTGATGATCGCCCCTTTCTCTGAAGAAAGGTCTCTGGCGAGCGGTTGGCGAGAATCCTTCGTCGTATCATGTGCGGCTTACTTCGTTCTCATGCAGCTGATGTTAGATAGACGCTAACGACGACTATCGACGGAAATCTCGCGTGCGACGCGAAGCATAGGTGGTTTCGCTCTGCAAGGAAGTCCACGATGAGTAAGAAACTCGTCTTTACCAGCCAGGCCAGATCCAGCAGTGGTGGGTCGATCCGAGGGCTCGAAATACTCAAGTGAGACCTTTGGTCGCGGACGAAACTTAGGAGAAGATACGGGAATGTTGTACAAGCAATTCATCGGGTAGATCCACTTTTTCCGAAGATGGATGTTAATGGATAGATCTGGATATGAAGATCGTGATGGTGATCGATAGTCTGTGTGTCTCGACCTCGGTCCCGTTTATATACTGCTCGAGTGTCCGTCTCGCAGGTTAGACTTCCAGTGTAAGGCTCAAGTTATGCGGGGTATTAGCAGCACGATGTTTTTAACTTGCCTGCTGCTACGTGACGGGTAACCCTTACCCGTGACCCGAAAAGGGATTCTAAGAGGTGCTAATGGCTGGTGGCACTGCTAGACCGCAATTTGATAGCTGCGTTACGCACCACAGTTCACTGGTAAGGTAAGGGTTTACCAGGCTTGCCAATTTCTTCTGCTCATGAGGTCCGCCCCAGCTTGAGAAGTCCCAGCCTGGAGACAGTATGACGAACCCCGCCTTAAGGCACCTAAGGCATCTGATCTTAGAAACATGATACGTCTACGTGGATTTTGCAGTGAATAATTGACCAGAGCCCGATCCACATCATCCGAGGCGCCGCCAGGAATCCACTGATAAAATGTTCCCGAGTCTCGCCCGCTACGGCGGCTACTTGTGGAAGATTCCGTACAAAATGAGCCAGCCTCAAAAGGCACGACAGCGAAAGCGCCTGAAGGCTGTGGATCAGACTATTGCGACCGTCGCTGCCAGCCTAAAAGGAGAAGGAACCACTATACACAAATTGAACTTTTTGGACAAGACTTTCCCGAAAGAACACGAGATGCCGTCCCGAGACAAATATTGGATATTTGCTCGCTATGCCCGAGGATATCGTAAGGGTGCCCATCGTCAACCTAAATTCACGAAGATCTCAAACCGAACCAATCCCACTGGCTTCTAACCACCGCAATGAACTATGCATGTACATATTTAATTATTTTTCATTTTGTCAACTTTCTGTGCGTCACGGACTTGTATGATTCGCTTAAATAAATTATCTTGTGGATCTGGCCTCAACGCTTACGCACGTTCAGCCACTCGTATGTTATGCGTCCCTCTGCGTCGACCCGCTTTCTCTTAGATCCCTTCTTCATCAGCTCGCGTTGAAGATCCACCTCATGGCGGAGTTTGCTAAGCTCTTTGGAGCGATCTACTCGGCGCTTCAGTTCCTTGAGGTTCTCCAGTCTCTCATGCTGAACTTCTGGATCCAGAGTAATTTGTCTATAGTCGGGGGCCTCAACTTGACTTGTTCTTTGACGATTTTGAGCATTACCAACAAGCTCCCCTGGTGTGTCGAAGTGATCAGCGGCATTCCAATTCTTCAGCGCTTTTTCGTCATCCACGTATACAGTGTGTTTACCCATATTTGGCATAAACATAGATTCAGTTGCTCGCTTAATATGATTCTTCTCCTTCATCTCGAGCGTTCTGATATATCCTTCGTCTTGTGTTTTAAGGAGTCTCACGGCATCATTGCTCAGAGCTTGCGAAGTTTCTCTCTCCTTAATTTTCACTCCGTCCTTCGTTTTGCCACGAATCATGCCATAATTGAACTCATCGTCATTGAACTGCGAGGCTTTTGATTTGAGGAGCGCCAAGTGAGCCTGCTTCTTGTGATAGTCTTGTGCTCGCTGGCGGTAGTCCTTCTTCTTCTCTAGTAGACCCCATTTGCGGCGCTCAGTCGGCTGGTGGCGCTCTCTATGCTGCTTTTTCGCAATATCGTGCGCTTTGAACATGGTTCCATCAAATTAGTGCGTTATTCCCCAAGCTACGGTCTCAATTGAATCTTATCACGACTTACTTTTTATGACTGGATCCAAATAGATCACACCCTTGAATAGTGCTCGTGGAATTTTTTTTGTATTACCCTGGCAATATCCTGTGCACCTGCCATTAAGCCCGCCCTGGGCTAACAGTATTAGGGCCAGCCTTCTGTGGAGTGTGTGCGGGCGTTAGTATAGCAGCAGTTCAGATCAAATATAACAAATCGCATGGCAGGCCTCAAACAACCGGTGAACACTGTTGAGACACCAGTTCCGGCGTGGGTGCTTGCGCCTTATGAAGAGAAGGCCATTCGCCTCGAGCTACAAGAGGAGACCAACAACAAATGTGCCAAACAGTTCTACAAAATGGGCCAGTGTGTAGCTGATCATCAAGTTCTTTTCTCGTACTACTGCTCTGAGCAGAAAAAGGAGCTGACTGAATGTGTAGGCTTTTGGGGCTCACCAAAGCAGTACGAAGTCATGCGTGCCAAGTACATTGAAAAGAAGCGGGATCTTCTTCGTCAAGAAGGAAAGCAATAGTTGAATCCAGTCGGTGCTTCTTATCGCACCCCTAATCGTGCTGTCCATGAACAATAGGAGCATGATCTGTACATATTATATTATATATTAGCAAGTGATTAACACGCCGATCTATTTTGTGCGATAAACATACAAGTGAGTGATTTTGTTCAGGTATTGCATAGATAAGCTGAGAATCCTATATACAAAAACATGATCTGATACATTCCGCATTCAAAGCGTTCCATGTATGCTTAAGCATTTACCTTTTATGTGAAAACATGGCATGAGTGGAAAACATGCACAGGGTCATCGTCTTAGCATACGGACCCTGGACCCAGGATCCTCGTTCGCTGCGCTAGTGACTATCATAGTGTGCAGCGGCGGCGGGTACCGCGCAGCAGCTGCCGTCTCGAACCAACTTGGGCGTACTAGCTGGGCACGGACTTTGGAATAGTACCACTAATTGGGATCCCACCGAGGTCCAAATTGCGCCACTTAGCTTCTCAAGCTGGCGGGGATGGGGTTCGGACAGGTTTGGATCGCCGGGCACCCTGCCCTTGAAGACGGATCACTTCCGCTTGGCGTGGGGCTCAGTTATCCATTGGAGCAGCAGCGAAAGGGCAGGGGACCGTTGCAACCCTACCGCATGGCCCTCCATCGGCTGTCGGGTCTCCCAGCCACCTTAAAGCACACCGCATTCCCAAAGGGAGGGAATCCTCGACTTAGATCACACCTACTCGAATACCATTGAGCACTTGGCACCACCGTTATTTGACTGTGGCAATTGGCCTAGATTCTGATTTGATTAGACGTGGGCTGGTTGTATCCTCTAAGGTACTGTAGCTTAGATTTGATTGGTGAGCGGTTCAAACAGACTGATTAACTTAGAACCTCTGGTCGCTAGTGTAATTTGTGTGTTCAACGACTGAAGGGAAAGCATGGCTGTGACACGTAGACCTGGTAGAAAGACCGGTACTGGTGCCGTCGTCCAAAAGGCGACATTTGACACTGGTCGCAAGAAGGAGGTCGGCGTCGCCGATCTTACTCTACTGTCATCGGTGAGCAACGAGAGCATCACCGACAATTTGAAGCTACGTTTCGAGAATGGCCAGATCTACACCTACATCGGGCATGTGTTGATCTCGGTCAACCCGTTCCAAGACCTAGGCATTTATACCGACCAGATCCTTGAAAGCTACAAGGGCAAGAACCGGTTGGAGATGCCTCCTCACGTATTCGCTATTGCTGAGTCAATGTACTACAACATGAAGTCATACGATGAAAACCAGTGCGTTATTATCTCTGGCGAATCTGGTGCCGGTAAAACGGAAGCTGCTAAGCGTATTATGCAATACATTGCTTCCGCCTCTGGCCAGTCGACCTCGTCGATTTCGCGTATCAAGGACATGGTGCTGGCCACTAACCCTCTGCTTGAGGCTTTTGGTTGTGCTAAGACGCTGCGTAACGACAACTCTTCTCGTCACGGTAAGTATTTGGAAATCCTGTTCAATCAGCAGAGTGAGCCTGTTGGAGCCCACATCACCAACTACCTGCTTGAGCGTAACCGCGTGGTTGGTCAGCTGCGTGGCGAACGTAACTTTCACATTTTCTACCAGTTTACGAAGGGTGCGTCCCAGCAGTACCGTGATCAGTTTGGCATCCAGATGCCTGAATCGTACACGTACACGAGCCGCTCGCAGACAACGTCTGTGCCCGGTATGGATGATGTCAAGGAGTTCAACGAGACTCTTAAGGTCATGGACATCATTGGTTTGAGCCAGGAGGAGAAGGACAACATCTTCCGCATTCTGGCCAGTATCTTGTGGATCGGCAACGTCGACTTCATCGAAGACGACAACTCTGTGACTACCGTTGCTGACCCCAGCGTCCCTGCTTACGCGGCCTATCTGTTGGGCGTTCAAGCGCCTGATTTGGAGCGTGCTCTGACGACCAAGGTGGTAGAGTCCCGTTTTGGTAACAAGGGCGGTGAGTCGTTCGAGTCCCCGCTTAACCGAGTCCAGGCCCTGGCTGCGCGTGACACACTGGCAAAGGCGATCTATAACAATCTGTTCGAGTGGATTGTTACCCGTGTGAACCAGTCTCTGGTGTCTCAAGGCGAGTCGACGAAGTCCATTGGTATCCTCGATATCTATGGCTTCGAGATCTTCCAGTCGAACTCGTTCGAGCAGATTTGCATTAACTACGTTAACGAGAAGCTTCAGCAAATCTTCATCCAGCTCACGCTCAAGACGGAGCAGGATGAGTACGTTGCTGAGCAGATCAAGTGGACGCCTATTGACTACTTCAACAACCAGGTAGTGTGCGATCTGATTGAGGAGCTGCGTCCCCCTGGAGTATTCGCTGTGCTGAATGACGCAAATGCCACTGCTCATGCTGACTCCGTGGCGGCTGATCAGAGCTTTGCCATGAAGCTTGGCATGCTCGAGAACAATGCGCACTTCCAGAACCGTGCGGGTAAGTTTGTGATCAAGCACTACGCCGGTGATGTCACCTACGACATCGAGGGTTTCACCGATAAGAACAAGGATCAGATTAGCAAGAGCATCAGCCGCCTGATTACGAGCTCTCAAGATCCCTTCTTCACGCACACGCTGTTCCCCGATGCCTTCGAGCCTGAAGACAGTGGTGCTGGCCGTCGCCGCCGGCGCGCCACCGCCTCGGACAAGATCAAGCAGAGTGCTAATGACCTCATGGAGACGCTTTCTCGTGCGCGGCCGTCATACATCCGTACGATCAAGCCGAATCAGAACCGCAGCCCCAGCGAGTTCGATCAGCCTGCCGTACTTCACCAGGTCAAGTATCTCGGTCTGCAGGAGAACGTGCGTATTCGCCGCGCCGGTTTTGCGTACCGTGCTCCGTTCGAGAAGTTCGTTGAGCGGTTCTACCTCTTGTCGCCGAAGACAGGCTATGCTGGTGACTACATCTGGGAGGGCGATATCCGGGAGGCTGCCATTGAAGTAATGAAGTCGAGCGGTGTTCCTACTTCGGAATATCAGTTCGGCACGACGAAGATCTTCATAAAGACTCCGGAGACGCTGTTCGCGCTCGAGCACATGCGCGATATGTACTGGCACCGCATGGCCGCGCGAATCCAGCGCTCGTGGCGCCGATACTACCAGCGCCGTGTCGAGGCTGCCGAGGATCTTCAGCGCACTGCCCGCCGCTTCCTCGGTACGACGGTCACGAGCGACATCCCGCCGCCGGAGGACGGATATCTGGGTGGCCGCAAGGAGCGCCGCCGCTTCTCGCTGCTTGGCCAGCGTGCGGCATACGGTGATTACCTCGACGCGAACAACCCGCAGAGCGCCGGTGGATATCTGGTGTCTTCGGTCCACATCCGTGGCCCGATCATCTTCTCGTCGCGCGGCGAGCAGCTGTTCTCGAAGCTCGGCCGATCGTCGCAGCGCCTGACGCGTACGTTCATCCTGACTCAGGGTGTGTTCTACACCGTGCGTGGTGACCTGGCGCAAGGCCGACTCGTGTATTCGATCGAGCGTACCGTCGAGCTTGGCGCGATTACCGGCATCTCGATCAGTCCTTTCCGCGACGACTGGCTCTTCATCCACACCCAGTCGAGGGAGACGTCCGATATCATGATCTGCACTTTGTTCAAGACCGAGCTCATCTCGCTGCTCAATCGTCCCGTCAACGTCAGCCCGACAATCGAATACATGAAGAAGCCCGGCAAGCGTGCCAAGATCACGTTCGTGAAGGACCAGCCGGCGTCCCAGCTCTTCGACGTGTACAAGAGCTCGTCCGTGCACATGTCCCCTGGCCTGCCTGGAAACTCGCCGCGTGAGGCGATTCCCCAGAACAATAAGCGGGCAGCCAAGCCGGCGGCGCCTCGTGCGGCCACCACCTCGAACGCGGCGGCGCGGCCGACCCCGCCTGCGGGCCGGTCGTTGAATGTGCCCCAGGTGTCGGACAACTACATGCAGACCTCGGGCAAGCCGCCGACGATGCCAGCCCGTGTTGGGCCGATTGAGGCGAAGCGCTGGAGCCAGCAGTCGCAGCCGCAGCAGCAGCAGTCACCTGTTCAGCCTCACGCGCACCAGTCGCCCGCCCAGGCTTACTCGCAGCCCGCCCAGGCCTATTCGCAGCCGAGTGCTGCGGCCTCGGCGCCGTCGGCTCCGCCGCCGCCGCCCCCTGCGCCGGCCCCGCCTGCTGTGCCGACCGCCAAGGCGCTGTACGCTTTCGCAGGCTCGAACCCGAACGAGATGCCGCTGCACCTTGGTCAAGTGGTGTTTGTGGACCAGGACTCGTCGAATGGTTGGACGCTCGCTCGCACGCAGGACAGCTCCCAGTCCGGCTGGGTGCCGACGAACTACATCGAGATGCAGAGCGCCGGTGGTGCTGGAGGCAATGATCTTGCCCAGAACCTCGCTGCCGCGTTGAACCAGCAGCAGCAGCAAGGCGACGCCATGGCGTCGAATCTCGCTCAGGCGCTGAAAAATATGTAAACTAACCAACTAAAATCAGGTGACAATAATTATAATGTTCAAATCATACGTGTTTGTGTCATTCATTATATCTAAATCTTTTTTAATTTGATTACTATTCTATATACATACCCATCACAACTACTTCTGGCGCGACAGCTCGGCCTCCACGAGTGACGGACCAAAGCTTCCAAGGGAACTGTCCGTGCCAACGGGCGTCTCGATCAGGTCGAGACTGGCGAGCTTGTCAAAAGTGACCGGCGCTACTGAGAGGTTCAGATTGTTCTGGCTCGGCTTATATTCCACCCATTTCTCTACAAAGAAATCAACGCGCGCAGGATCGTCGCACGCACGGGCCAGAGCGAGCCAATCGAATCGGTCAGGCTGGTTGAGCGCTACCAGGTGGTCCCAGTACTGCGCCACACGGGCAGTGTCCACCTGGTCACTCGTAAGTGACTGGCACGCGTTGAGCGCGACACGCAGCGCTACGAAATCAAGTTTTTCGGGTTTGAAACACCGGTTAAGCAGCTCTACGATGTAGTCCGAACCCAGCCACGACTTGGACGTATAGCTCATCACCGTGCTCACGCAGCGCTGGTTCTGGTCCACTTTCAGCACGCGCTCGACAAGCGCTCGTGCTTCCGGCGTCGCGCCATCGAGCACATAATGCTGCTGGACTAGTGCCTTAATAGCCTCGGAGGTCATATTCAAGCAGTCACTCTTTTTGAAGCGAAACTGGTCCATTCTCTGGCCTTGAATCTTTTTGAACGCTCGCTCGTAAACAGTCACCACTTCCTCGGGATCGTGGGTCTCCGCATAGAGATGCTCGATGTAACGCGAAACGGCGCTGGGATGCAGCTGCAGTTGCGAGTCTGGTGCTACACCGAATTCAAATATTCCGCGCACAATCTCGATATTGGTGGTTTGCGTGATGATCTGATTGTACAAACGCATAATCGACGTCTCCCAGTTACTCCAATCATATGAGTCTAGAATATCCGTGAACAGCGCAACGGCATTTTCAAAGAGTCCGAACTTGAGATAGCTCGTTGCCAGTGCTTCATCGGTCAACAGGTGCCGTCCGTGTGCGGCCACCGTTTTGCTGTGCAGCTCTTCTAGTTCCGCGATGCTCACGATCTCAGGGTCAGCGATACGCAGAGCCGCTGACACGACCTTAGGGTCACCAAGACTCTCAGCAAGCGTTCCTGCTTCTGGGTGAAGGCTGTTGTCTACAAGACGCTTCCACGTAATGGTTGCCTGTAGGTCATTTTCCATGGTACCAAAGGCAGTGATCAAGTACGCCAGCGCAAACCGTGACGCATACGAGCGGCCATTAACTAGATCGTCTGTAATCTCATTGAGGTACTTACCCAATATGAGATTCTGCGATCCGAGAATCTCTTTGCGGACGCCAGAGATGACGGGACGCAATACACGAGAACGCTGTCGCAATGTTGTCAGAATGGCGTGGATCGCTGCACTCGCATTCAAGATAGGAGGATTATTGACTCTAACTTGCTGTCCGGGAGATTCTTTAAAAGAGATCTCCGAGCTAACGCTGCTGCTGCTACTAGCACTGCTAGCACTGCTAAGAGAAGAGTCTGTGCTCTCTGCATCTGAGGTTATGCTTTCGCTTTCATGCGAGGGAGTCGCGGCTCCATCAATTGGCTCGGTTGTTTTATTCGGGCGGGTTCTTGACAACTCGTCACGATATTGGCGGTACTTCTCCATCATTTCATGGAGCGAAGTCAGCTCCTTCATCTCTTCCACGTTCCGTGGCTTATTGATCTCGCGTAGCATTCTTTCCAGATCATTTCTCATCTGCCGACCTCGCGCGAATATCGCACGGTCGGTCATTGTCGCCAAATCTCCGCTGGGTTCAGCATTAGGCGAAGATTGGGTGGAAGGAGGCGTGTATAGCCTTGCTCGCGAGACTCCTTGTAATGCGGGTATCAAAGGGGTCCTGAAAGAGCGATACATTTTGACTATCTCAAAACAGTAAACTGCCTCTGCTCTTACTCAGTGGCACGGCTCCCTTCCACTCTCAGGTAGGGATCGGGAAAAGTATGGAGCGGTGGTGATCTGCTTAGTAAGTCTCTAGAGGCGTTGGTACGTGAACTTTTCAACAAATTCTGTAGCCTGATGTAGAATGGGTAAGAAAAAATCTGGGTGTTATCTTTTAATGAAGGATATTTTTGTATATGTAAAAAAGAATCGTTATCTTAAGATGAAGTTAATGAAATAGTGACATATGCGCAACTACACTTCAGATTTTCAGAGCCGGAAATTTGACAACGGTTCGCCCTGTGATCTCGAGCCGTGTATAGCCAGTCGCAGCAGAAAAAGTCGCGCGCCACATGCTAGTTCGGTGTCAGAAATCACAGGACGAAGTCCACATTGCCAAATATGTTGAAAGACTCATCAACCACGCCACAGTCACCATTGTGGTCGTATGAAGTGGACGTCTGCTCGTGAGCATCAAAGCCCACGGCATCCACACGGATCTCATCAAATCCCATGAGCTCATCTAATGACGCTGCAGGTCAAAAGAAATGGAGGTGAGCTCGATAGACTTTTCACACGTCATGTATGAGTACCTCTGACTGAAATTCTGGGTCAAAAAGAGAACGCAAACTGGGCCAGCCTAGTTTGTATGAGTGAAATGAGGTTCTCTCCAAGCCACAATGGAGCCAAGGGTTAAAATGCAAGGTAGACGTGTTCAGAAGTCTATCGAGAGTGGCGTCACAACTGCTGGATGACGCGACTTCGAAGAGCTATCGGAAAAGTTGAGAGTGCCCGTGGTTGCCTCAGATAACGGATCCAGGCTGAAGTTAACCATGCCATAGATGTCTAGGTCAACATCGGTAGCATTGGCTCGCTCCGGGGACAAAGGAGACCAGACGTCGTCAGGCTCCTCGGACTTGATGACAAGAGCATCAGGACTAGCGCAATCGTCTTCAAGAGATGGTGCTGGGGAACCGCTCGGGTAGTTCGAGACGGGCTGAGCAGAAGAGCGGTCAAGAAGCGATGCAGGTAACGCGGTCGGAGCCTCGATGTGCGAGGAAGCAAACACAGTCGAAAGTGCGCCAAGATCACCAGAGCTTTGTGCCAACTTGAAAGCGGCCTCAGCCTGCTCCAGGCGCAACTTGTAATCGCTCTGATGGTCAATGACCTTTCGAAGCTCTGCGTTAGCACTTTCCAACCGGTCACATTTAGCCTCGAGAGACTCAAGATGTTTCCGCTTCCGTTCACGAGAGGCATGCGCAGCCTGGCGATTGCGCATAATTCTCTCGATACGACGCTGCTCCTTCTCCTCGTCAGTTTTCGCACGCTTGCGCGGGGGCAGCGGCGACCCAGGGGATTTCTGGTCAAGTGGTGAGTCCTGCTCATCAAATGATTGACGCTTTCCCGTGGGGGACGAAGAAGATTCATCATGAGTGGAGGAACTGTCGAGACTATCATTGTCAAAATGATCGCATGTCATTGGAACCACATCACTCACCTCCGACTTGATGTTGAATTCCTGCTCCATTGTGACGTTGAATGAGTCCATAGATTCAGTCTCCTACTCGAGAGTTGTTGTTATTGATAAACCGCTGTATTCAGTTTTGGATAATTCATGGGCGAATTCATGGCCCTTATAAACAGTACGCTCACCCCACCATTGGTGTGTTATGTAATCAGATGATCAAAAGCTACTGAGTGACCATACGCCGCCCGATGCATGAACCCCTTGATGGCACATGCACGAGCACTGGAGCGCGTGGGTTATTTTCGGACCAACGACGCCTAACCCAACTTTCGTAAATACGAGGCTTGATCTATGCGACGTATGCCATGTTAACAGATCGAAGCTTAGCAGAATTCGACGTAAGTAGAATAATTACCTTCTTATACTTAATAAATATATAACTTGATTATATTATCTCTTTTTTCGGTCGTGTACTTGACTTATAGCCGTGTAAGTGAGCCTCATACCTCAGGCTTTAAGAGGGGAGGAGGCGCTTTGGGTTGTGGCCGCTGGACTAGCAGCTTCGGAGCCAATATGAAGCTCAACCCTATCTAGCAATTTACGCCAGTCACCTGATGTACAAGCCTGCTTAACCTCTACCCAGTCGTGTATTCATAGGCTCGCTTAATGTTCCGCACAGAGGAAGAGGGGTGGGAACCTGCATCCTGCACTCAGCGCGCGTCGTTGCTTGCAGCTCGTTCGATGAACAAATCCACACCAGATTTTACGAGATATTAACGAGTGAAACTAATTATGAAAAAGATATAGTAAATAATATCGCCTCGCCCGGTGGGTGGTTGGAGCGGGCCGGCAACAACGGGTGGCCCACCATTTCTGTTCGTGCGTTAGTCTAAAATTAATTACTTCCCCATGAACGCTGAGAGTTAAGCCGCCGTTCAACCCTCTCATTCTTATCGCCCTTGCCCCGTAAATGCATTACAATGATGCCTCGGGTTCTCACGCTAAGTGATCATAAATCTTGCCATCCCATGTTGATCAAATAGAGTGTCACCACGGTATCTGCAATGCAGGGAGAAGAATCAGGTCGAGATCTCGGTCGCGAGAATTTTGATGACATCTAAAGAGTATTTTATTTTCAACTACTACAAGTTTTTCACTTGGCGTATTCATTCCTTGCAAATTCCATAGATATGAGACTAAAGACATGTTGAGCACGTGACCATTGTTTATTATGGAGATCCAAACATCGCGAAATCGACCCGTAAGACGGATTACAGCCGGTACTGTTCACAACATAGCATAGCAGGCTGGATATTCGGGACACTAAAGAGAATTCTGTACGCCCCGATTATATATCCAGTCAATCAATACAAATCTGAAGGGTGGTATCTCACGGTTGAGATAACGCACTACATATCCATATGGCACCTGATGGAGGTGAGTCAATCAGGCTGGGGACGGACTCATCGACTTCGTCAATCGTGAGTCCAATAAGGAGAAGTCCGTTTCTTGCCACACCTTCTGGTTTTGATGACACACCAATACTCCCTAGTAGTCCACTGGAGTATCCACTAGCTCATCAAGTGCCGGCAGGGCCCGCACCGACGACCCATGGATTCGACTTACTGGAGGACTCGTCTGATGAACTGGTAGAACCAAGTCAGCACTCCCTCACGTCATCAAGCGGAGTAACTATGTACGCAGATGCTACAGATGACACAACGAGGGTAAATCGTGTGAACCCAAGTTTACACCATTTACGCGATCACATGAATTCTCGAAGGGCTTCCTCAATGAATTTTAATCCCGGTTTGATCCCAGTCCGACCCATCAGAATACCATATGGTAATAGCAAGGTGCGAAACGACTCGTTCGATTTCGGATTAGGTGTAAACGCTATGGCTCCACTGCAGTCAACTTCGTCACGTTCTGCGGAGGTTACAAATATCTCGCGCCCTAGCTCGGGACGGCTTAGTTCTTTACTTGCTCTCGATCTAAGCTCCAACGTTGTGCCCCCTGATCAAGAAGAAGGAATTTCAAGCACATATTCACCAAGGACACCAAGGTCAAGGCGGGCAGCTCTCAGTGAGCTCAGTAGCAGTCAGCTTAATATTCGAAGGTCACGACTCGATCCAGATGAGTTAGGATCTCCGTCGGACGCTACACCGTCCCGAAAACTCCTAAAGCAAAAACGAACAAGAAACTTGCACACAACCGAGCCAGATCGTCCACTACAACTGACACTTGGAAGGCCACGGGATTCCAGCAATAATAGCTCGGCGAATCAGCAAAGTCAACGCAGTATAAGCTCAGACGGGCGTCTTGAACCAGATAGACAGGTGAGTGCTACTCGAATGAGTTATTTACGTCGCGCTGGCGCAACGAACCGTACAAACAATGCCTTTCTAATGGGACTCCCTCACCTGCCACACATGCCTGTCCGACAGATGCCACTAACGTTTGACGAAAGACCAGGACTAGTGGTGCCGCTACTGTCAGGGGATGTGGCCCGTGATATATGGGGTCGACCACTCGCTGGCCGTGCCAAGTCTTGGCTTATTCTGTTAGTGTCTGCACTTTTTCCACCCTTGTGGTTATTTCTGGGGGTGGGTTACCTAGATCAAGTGGCCGGGACCATAGAACGGTCTGTGAAGATCGCTGCTTTGTTTCTTGCGAGTCTAACCATGGTGGTATGTATAGCACTTGTGGTTGCATTCGCCATTTTGCGCTGGTAGCATGTATTCTTAGTATTTATTTATATAATCTCGCAAAGTGCGAGAATCCCCATTATTTATTGGTCGTGTACTCCATATTTAACTAAGATCAGGTTTGCTAGTATATATTATATTCAGCCCACGAGGTCGTTTGATCTCCACCACCGGGAGCAACATTAATCTTAAGCGGCTGATCGATGGTGTCCACTAGCCAACTCGCAAGCGGTACCGTTCGGGGCAGGGCCTTCAGATCAGAGTGTGCCTGGCGGCTACGCTGAGGTGGTCAAGAACCGCTATTAATGTGGCTTGTGGCTCTCATTCATTGTACCCTATCCCCGTGCCCAGTTGTTTATGCATGCTCATATTATAGCTGGAGATTGCCTCCAAATGGGTAAGGCGTTGGTGGGGTAAAAGGCTGACACACCGTAGGCGGATAGCCTGACATGGCTGCCTTCCACTTATAGGCTAACCTCTATGATAGCGAGCCCCGAACCCTCGGGCCGAAAAGATAGACCATATAATTCCGCTCCCTCACCTTGAGAGTAATCAACCTTGCGTATTTTGGTTGGAGTGATCCCAAATCGAGATGGGCAACACAGTTACCAAGGAAAGTGGAGCAGGTTCTGGATCATTTAATGCAATAGGGTCAAATACCACAGGTGATCTACCAAGAAATTCTCAGAGAAGATCAGGGACATCTGGTGATCAGCAGTCTTCTTCTCACCATTCATCACATCGACGAACCAACCGACATCATGGTCATAGCGGCTCATCTCGGAGCAAACGCGAGGGATATGAAATGATAAAAGATCCTAATGAGACGGTCGATGGTGGTCTGTTATTTCCGCTTGGCGTCTATCAAGGTGGCCAAGACTTTAAGGTCTCAGTTGTACGAGAGATGATAATAAAGCGGAAGATGGCACCATTCTATCGAGGCCTCGATTCTGTTGAGCCCAATTGTACTGATGATGAGCTGCTGGAGGCCGTAGATTTCAAGGAACCCGAAAATGAGCCGAAAGAAGGTCAACCCGGTCCGCCCACCAACACGCAATTAATCTGGCTATATCGCCACGTCCACGAATGTCCCATATGCTTCCTAGACTACCCAAGACTCAACAGCACGCGATGCTGCGCGCAGGACATATGTACGGAATGTTTTGTGCAGATTAAGCGTAACCCGCCCCATCCACCATATACATCAGACACTGAGGCCACTGATGTGTTAGACCTCTTATCTGAGCCTGCTGCGTGTCCATATTGTGCCCAGCCGGATCTTGGTATCATATTCGAGGCACCGCCGTTTGAGTGGGGTATGCCATCCAGCAAGGTCGGCAGCGCGGCTCCTATCCTCACTGCGAGCAAACGTGATGAAGAACAGAGTAAGTCTGCTATTTCTACATCGGCATCGCAAGATCTTCCTCTCGCCACTAAAAATCCGTTCAGAGCCTCTGTGCCTACAACAATAGTCTCCGATTCATCCCGCACCAGCCCTGGTGATACTGGCGGTTCGGGCCCGAAGACTCAAATATCCCGTAAAAGGAGATCCTCAGTTCCAGCAAACCACGATTCTGTGGTCACTGTGGACATGATTCGTCCAGATTGGGAGGAAAAGTTAGCATCTGCGCGGCGCCGCTTGGCCCGCAAATCTGCGGCTGCGCGTGCTCTTCATGAGGCAGCACTGATTCCCAATGGTGGTAGTAGTCGACCCCCCAGCAGTCGATCAAGTGGAGTCTCAAACCCTGGTCAAGAAAGCCCGCGCACAAGTAGACGGGCCCATGATCCAGCAATAAGCAATCTGATTCGAGCCACACGACACATGAGTGTGGAACAAACTCGAGCACTTGAACAAAAGATGATCGAGGACGCTATCAATGCAAGTCTTGCTCAACGCTGAGTATCATTCAGGCAAAGAGATGAGCGTTTTCGAGTCTTCTAGAGTTTGTTCAAGAAACTTGGGCACACTTCAAAAGCTCAAAATGGCTTCTAAAATTTGCATCGTAGCTTCTATGTTTAAATTATAGTTTAAAAAGTTTTAAAACCAATTATTTTCCAACATGAATTATGTAAAATTGTAGTCTATAGGAAGGACATCTGGATCCAAGGCATCTTGATCCAGATGCCCTCGTTTTCAGCTTTCGCCATTAGTAGTTGATTAAGTGAATCTCGCGATCAAATTGCAACCCTGAAAAGCCATACCTTAGTCGTGGTATAGTACCGTCGATCTATTAGTTTGGTCGTGCATATTCATCGCAGTTGCGTCTCAGAGGAAGTAATGGAATCGTTAACCCTTTTCACATGCATCCTGGGGTCACTGTGGAAGTGATGCACGTGAGCTTGCGCACAAGGCGGTCCAGCCCTTGAGCCGCCCTTGTCCTGTATTAACCAGGCGAACATCAGATAAGGCTGGATCAAGACAGTCATGAAAGCATATATCCACGATAATATAGAGGGAGACCAGCGTGATCTTCACGACTCGGGCACTCTCGTTACTGTGAAAGAACTTAATCAGTCCGGGGTTCAGTATTTCGAGTGTGAAACTCAGGAGGAAGTCGATCAATTGGCCAAAGCCCGTGGATACAAGAACCGTGATGTTGTATGTGTAACAGAAGCAGGTCTAGGAGGCAAGGAGCAATATGAGCAGAAACTCAAAGTATTCTATGGTGAGCACCTGCACGAAGATGAAGAGATCAGATACATCCTCGATGGTGAGGGCTATTTTGACATTCGTGACCGTACAGATAGATGGGTAAGAGTTCTTGTGGAAAAATCTGATCTACTCATCGTGCCAGCTGGAATATATCACCGGTTTACTCCCACCAGGCTCGACTACGTCAAAGCACTCCGGCTTTTCAAAGATGAACCTAAATGGGAGGCTAAGCCTCGTCCGGATGCAAACTCGTCACCTATCCGCGCTGAATATTTGAAGAGTGTATCTACTTAGTTTTTCATATACTGATATCATCAACGCTGCAGCTATTACAGCATTTCGTAACCTGAGCGAAATGTGCGGCTTTTCTCCGCCCTTGATCCAAGCACTCGAGCGAGATGCATGCCTGCTCATATGGACTGCATGTCTGACTCAGACGCGGAGATTCGGTACGTATAATACACTCGCAAGTCTTCAAGAGAGGTATGCGGCTGAAAAAGCCGCAAATCAAACCTCTGTTTACATACATGATGAAGTCACGTGAACGTATAACCCTAATATGACAAACGTTGCAGCGGACTGAATATTGCCCAGGTTGTACCGAATACGCTAAGAAAATTGATTCCTGGCGGAAATTTGCGACGAAAATTTGACGCTGCGTTGTATTCTTTCTATCTAACTTGTTACAGTAGTGCTTTACTATTTGTCAATAGTTTATGCTCATAACTAGAAAGACGCGCTCATGAACTTGCTCATCGGTAATATGCATGCACACTTATGTAAGGTTTTGCGCTTTTAATTTGTCGCGAGAGAGAAATTTTGCGCGAGTCAATAACTTGCTACAGCTAGGACGATTTCCATCTAAAAGACTCAACAAAGCGAAATTTCGATTACTATTTCCATTGGAAGTCCACAGCTGCCTCCAAACAGATAAAACTAGCTGGCCCATGCATATCTCTGTGCAGTTCGATATCCGCTAGAACTGATGAGCTTAGGGTTATGTGCTTATGTAGCTTGCATGCATTTGGCGATTCATCCAGAGGCTCAGCCCTTAGGTCCCGACGCACAATTTACAGAGCGCTAGCAGGAGAGAGCCAGGGTGGCAAACATCTCGAGAATACTCAGTGTGATGATTGTTGGTTGTCTTCATGACTTCGCAACGCTTCTATAGCCCATTTACGACTGTCAAACGTCAATAATCAAATGCCCAGGCGTCAGACCATAATGAACATGGGAACTTTGTTCCATGGGCCATATATCCCTAGCTCATCTGTCTGGGCTGGGTTATTGGTGTCACCTAACCCATTATCATGCGGACTTTTGAACGGTGCGCGGAGTACACGACCGTGCCTGATATAGAGGATCCAAAGTGCCTCATCTTTACTCTATCTCGAATATTGTACTGTCCTAAACATCCTGTTGTATGTTAACTGATTAAGACCAAAATTAGTCGAAGCCTCGCATAACGGATTTGAACTTTCACTTATTTTTGGGAACTTTCAACGATGCTTGATTCGACTACCGGACATATCTTCCGTCAGTCGAAGCTGGCGGAACATGCAGAGAATGACTACAATAGCCACAAGAACACTGTGAGAAGTCTGACCAGGACAGATGACTCTAGCCCAGAGTCTATCAGCTCTGATGACAGTGGGGGTCCACCCTCGAAGATGTCTAAGATCAACAGAAGAGAAAACGACAGAGCGCATTATGACATTGACACCAACAGCCTAGCGGCAGATAAACGTGGACCACTCACGGCTTCCCTTAGTGCGGATGGGGAGGATGAGCACCCGCAACCATCAGAAGATAATGAGTCGGAAGAAGCACTCATTTCTCCTACCACCAATAAGATTGCACCCAAAGCTCCAATCCCCAGGTTTGATGACCGACGTTCGTCAGCAGCAGGACATGTCCCGTCACATGGACCTACAGGAGGCAGTGTGGTTTCATACACTCCGTCTGGTGAACAGGAGAATAAGAGTATTGCTGGTGCTGTCCTAGACAGAGATCCTTCACGCAATGGTGCTCAGCTCACTCCCCCAGAACATGCGTCAACGACTGAGCGTTCGGCTACCTCTGATTCGCATAGGAGTGCCGAGCTTTCTGGGCCCATGGAACCTGTGGGTCTCAATTCAATGGCAAGAACCCGGTCGCTGGATGGAACCTATCGCTCGACCTCAGATCAGCACCTAGGTGGACTTCCAAAGATCATGGACTTTGTGGATGATGCTGCGCAGCATTCACGAGTCTACAATGGAGCCAGTGTCGGTGATCAGAATCCAGTGCCTGGTAACGTTACTAGCCACATTGATCATAATGACTCGCTGCAACATCTTCCTTCTTTGTCAGAGGATTACCGATTCGCGAAAGCGCTTGAGGCTGATCCTGCCGTGAGCGAGCGTTACGTGAGCCACCATCAGAACATGCGCTTCAGCGATCCATCCATACATGGTCATTACAATCCTGTATCAAGCAATGGAACTACGACAGTTGGTCCTTTATCTGGACTCCCTATAAGTGAAACTGATGGCGGGCACCACCAGTACACACCGGTTTCAATACAGCATCGGACTCAAGTTCATCAGCCTACTCTAGACCCGCAAGTCTCCTCCCACGGTCACGCGCAGCCTCATCCAGCATACAACACCTACACGTATCAACCGGATGGAAAGCCACAACAACAGCATTTCCCATCGATGGAACTGCCACCGGTGGCTATTCCTCAAGACCGTACCTATGGGACGCGGTCGTCGCGGGGTACTTTGAACGAAAGCTATGGAGCACCCTCAGCGTTGTCACACGCGGGTAATGTATCGCGGACTCAAAATGGCCATGTCGCCAGTGGGCAGGTACCAGTGACCTACGGCTACGCGCCGGACGCGTACAGTACTCACCACAACAGTTCGGGCCAGCCTTATGTGTACTCCAGTGGCCGCAATGATGTTTCCAGCCCTCTTCCGTCCGTGCCGGCGCAGATGAGTGGGTTTCAAACGCAGTTAGCTGGGCCACCAGCGAACCCTTCCCATCATTCTCCGCCACCTGGTCATGTTGCTACGGGTCACCCATCTACCGCCCCTCTTCGGGACCACAGTCATACAGGATCAATGCCCACATTGGTTATGCCTCCGACTGGTATTCATAATGGTAATAGCACCGCACCTACTAATGGAACAGCTATACCACCGGTTGTGCCTGGGTATGATGGCAGCTCGCTGTACTCATATGGTGCCCCAGCAGCAGGTATGAGCACCGTCGCGAATGGTATGGCTAATGTCGCCAATGGCGTCAATAGCGTCAATGGTGTCAATGGCATACAAGGTATTCATAGCGCAGTTCCGACGAATGGGCTGCATACTGGTGTTCAATCTTACGCACCCGGTCTTGATGCTAAGCCTCAGGTTATGGCATACCCAGTCATGGTAGACATCGCGTCGGACCTCAGACAACCAGGTCACAGTAGTCATCCCGCTGGTGCCTATGATACCCAGGGCCGCCCGAACTATTCCTCAACTTTGCCTAAAATGCCTGACATGACGCAAGATCACAGCCACGACTACAGTTACCAGCATTCTTCATTGCCGTTGCCTAATGGACAGCATCTTCATAGTAGCCATCCCGCTGGAACCCACATAAATGGACATCCTCTGGCCCAGATGAGCCACACTCGTCAACTAAGCAACGGCAACCCAGGGAGACAACGGGAAACCAAATTTCATCGTTGCACTTACCCGGGTTGTCAATGGTCATTTGTGAGATCTAGTGATCACAAGCGTCATATTCGCTCTCACGAGAAGCCATCTTTGCGTTGCCCGTACTGGCAAATCGAACCCAGCTGTAATAAGAAGGCGGGGATGTTCTACCGCCTTGATGTATTAAAGCGCCATTTGCGATTAGTACATTTGATCCGGCCCAATGATGGCTCTCAGGAAGGTGGTCGCTGTAGAGTCTGCATGAGTGTTTTCACCTCAACGCGTGCGTTTATTGATCATTGCGACCAGTGCGCCAAAGATCATCAACAGGTGCCTGAGGATAACGCCGAGAAGAAACCTGATCAGTCATAATAACATAAGATCATTTTATATGTATGGCTTTTTGATTCTAATTGTCCTTTTAGATATACATATACATATTCTGTAGACTAGGTTACCTGTCATAACTCTAGTCCCAGTTCTAATTACCACTTTACTTCGCATTACTTTTAATATAAGTGTTTAATATATCCATAAAGACACATTCGTTTCAATATTTCAATTTTTGTTTTTCTCCATCAGCACACGTGCTTCATCAATTGATCTCGTCCGACCGCGGCGATGCGGTGAGAATGATGCGAGAGAAGTGACGATCCGCTGAGAGCCACCCAAGCCCAGTGGAATTTGATTTTCAAAACAACAACAAATACTAGCCCTCACCCTGGCAACATCAGATACCAGCTAGACATCAACTGTGTGCAATTACGGCACGAAAAGTGCAAATAGTCTCACCGAACTTTGATTACATGGCATCTCATGAGTTTAAGATTGCCTTGTTTGGCACCAGCCACGCGGGAAAATCCCAATTGGTCGCTAACTTCCTGAGTGAGCCCTTCAACCCGAGCTATGAGCCAACCATTGAAGAGCGATACACAAAGGAAGCAACTGTTGATAACCGGTACATTCAACTTAAGATCCTTGATACGCAGGGATTAGAAAATTTTAAGGCTATGAGAGAGCTTTACATCAATCACTCGTCTGGGTTTCTTCTTGTGTACGATGCCAGTGGAGATGATACACAACTCACACAACTAGAGGCTTTGACTCGTCAGATTCAAACTTTGAAGACTAACAGCATACCATTGCTTATTGTTGCCGCCAAATGTGATCTTCTCGGAAGCTCGAACACGAAACTTATCAAACAAGGAGAAAAGCTGGCCACAAAATTAGGCAAAGTTCACGTCGTGACAAGCGCCAAAAATGGCCAAGGCATTAATGCAGCGTTTTCCATTATTATTGCTTCTTATCAAAAATTCCAGGCTGCTAAGAAGTTATCTGAAAACTTCGATACGCGATCGACGATGTCAGTATCATCTGTGGACGGATGGTTATACAATCCATCGGAGAGAGTCAAAGCGAATCATCCCCCAACGCTCAAGAAATCGATTTTGAAGCTCCGTAAGTCTGTCGTGCAGCTTAAACAGTCGACCTCAATCCGCAATATTCGTAAGGTGGTCTCTAGTGCATCGTTCTACCGACCCAACCCAGCAGCCGGTAATCCTCGGGAACCGCCTCTTCAATCCCGTCAGCATACCAAGCATGCACAGCCCAGCACTATGAATACACCCACGGTGCAGCCACTGTCAACAGCTGATTATATGGCTAGCGACCCTGCGGCTCCTAAAGTTACCTTAGTGACTGATGACAACATAAATGACATGCTCGACTTCGAGGAGCTCATTGACGCTTCCATCAGTGACCCAAAGAATAAAGGCGTGTGCTCCATCATGTAGGCATTCGCGACTGCGTCTAGCCGCAATACAAGCTCCCTGGACGGATCAAGGGTTGCGTGCATATGACGCATTACGCGTTCGTGATCCGGCGACAACCCAAGAGATGTGGGGAAAACTCGATCCACGGGAAAGGGTACCAGCCATTAAATGGACTAAGGCGCCTATGACATCATCTTCACCCGTGATCTCTTAATTTACCCTAGCCTACATATATTTATTACCCTTGTTCCCGCCCATCTATTATGGCAACAATACTAGGGACCAATTAAGCGCCGTAGCCCACCCGGTGGTTTATTTTTATTATTATTTCCGCCCGCTGTCGGTAACAGTGACTGAAAAGTATAAATGATTAGGCCACTTGGAAATAGAATTATTGAGCTCCAATATTTCATACTTCGCTGCATACCACTCTTTTTATTCTCCGTGTTGGCGAGACAGGTTCTAGTAAGTGAAAATCCAATTAGACTTCTCCTGACTATGAAACGAAGACCCAATTCACCTCGGAACATACACCTTACCCTTCGAGTCCAACGCGATTAGACCTTGCCCAGTATAGGTGGATTCTTGCAGCGCCTCTATTCCACCTTTTCTAGGGTTCGTGAACTCCGATCCTAAACTAAATATAAACGGCAAATATTCCCCCCGCTGCGGATCAGATTTTGACTCTAATCATCCGCATCGAGTTGCTCACAATCTCTATGTTGTCAAAGCTACAAGTTGTCACTGCTGTGGCAGCCTATGTCCAGTACGATTTCAATATCAAGAATGGTGCTGCTGATACCCCAAGAATAAGTTCGTTGCTCCGACGTTCGGAGGCGGACCTCGTTGCTCTAAATGACTCAGTAGAGCCTATACTCAACGCCTCTTTAACCTCTGGCTACAATTTTTTCCACGGATCAATCTTCGTGGGTCAACCCCCTCAAGAGATTGAAGTACTTCTTGACACCGGCTCCCCTGTTTCCTGGGTATACGGCCCAGAAGGTTCTTACAATAATGCTACCAGGTTTTTCAGTAATGAATCGAGTACATTTAAATTGAAGAATGATAGCTTCAGTGCTGAATACGGCTCTGGCGAGTATCTCGGTCATTGGGGTTCGGACATGGTTTCTGCCCCTCAGTTTGTCAAAGACTCGATCGTTCAGGATGCAGACTCTCAACTAGAAGTTTCAACTGGTGTGCCCTTTGATTTCGGTATTGTTAGCAGCTTTGCTACTTCGGCTGGATCACCCGGTCTCCTTGGCTTGGGACCTCATATCGAAGCAGCAGGACCCTCCGACTACCAGAGCTTACCCGAAGCATACGCCAAGTATAACGTCACAAGCTCTCCAGCATTCAGTATGTTTCTGGATGGTGATAAGGGGCGCTTCCTCTTTGGTGGTGTCGATACCCAATTCTTTGATTTCCCTCTTTACCGATTCCACCCTAAAAGTGCTCTCACAGGAACTCCATCTGGTCAGGACAGTCCTGTTTCTGCGGGTTCCTGGGAGATTTTCCTCGACGGTGCTACTTTGGATAATGGCACCGACTACATTGTTCGCAGCAATGTGGTTTTGGACACAGGATCCCCGGTGAGTCTTCTTCCCCCTGGGTTCGTGGATGCTGTAGGCAAGTCCCTGGGTCTCTCCAAGTATGACAAGTATGAGACCTACTTTGTCAACAAGACAGTTAACGCCACGCTTCCCGAAGGTACTGTTACTTTCAACTTCAACGGCTTCAAGATAGATGCTGATATCTCAGCCTTCCTTGTTCCGGGAGAATACATTTGGCTCGACGATGGACCCAAAGACGTTACTGCTCTTGCTTTCATGGGCTCCCCCAACTACCTCCTCGGCGACGGATTCTTCCGCAGCTCTTACACCATATTGGATCCATCTTCTGGAGATGTGATCCTTGGCCAGCGTTCTGTTCTGACCCTAAACGAGTCAAAATACAGCAATGCTTCTACTGTGATCCCTCTGAGCGATCTCCTTACTAACAAGTCTGCCATTGTTAATGGAAGCGCATTGGTCCAGAGTTCATCACTTCCTGGAGCCCAGCCTGGCGGTGTTACGACTAGTCCTATCGATGGTGCAACGAATACACCTGCTCTGGTTCTTGCTAATCAGTACGTTGGCACGGTTCCAGCAGACAAAGCAAAATCTCTTACTAACAATGTCCAAACGACTGGCACTATTAGTCCTACTGGCGGCATCTCGACCGTCTCTGCAACTAGCAAGTCGACTGTCTCGTCCTCATCTGACTCGTCTTCATCTTCTTCCCCTTCTTCATCAGGATCCAAAAATTCTGCTAGCAGTACCCGCCCCAGCTTGTGCCTCATTTTGACTGCAGCACTTGTAATGGGTTTCAATGCTTGCAACTAACAATAATCATACTTCATTCTTACAATTATATCTTACGATCATTCAATATTCTGTAGCTATTCTGTAGCTAGCTATCCGCGTCGATATGGGGCACGGGCTGGCTTACTTGGGCGAGGTTGAGATCTCCGTCGAAGCGGAGTCGATTCGGAAAATGAGCAGCTCAAAGATAGAATCTGATGCTGAATTTCAGCACCTAGTCAAGAATAGTATCTCTGCACTAGAATTATCAATCCAAAAAGACCCTTCAGCCCGTGAAGCACATCTAAAAGCACTGGAAGGAATACAAAAGACCGTCAAGCAGAGACTAGACTCGATATCTCGCTACGACCAAGAAAAATATGAAACTGCTCTACAAGGGATACGAGAAAAGATTTGGAGTCAAAAGAAATCTCAAAAATTCAAGTTCAACTCACGCAAAATTACCTCTTCAAAGCCAAGCGTACCCCCAACGCTTAATCCAGACACAACCAAACTCGCGGAGGAGGCTCCAAAAGATCGCCGGAGCGGTATTATTCAGATCCATGAGGAGACTTCGATCAATGCTTCGATCAAAGATATGCAAGATTCCATTGTCCTTTATCGAAACGTTGATGGATCTGCCTACATTGATTACGTCCAAAACTCCAGAATATTGCTCAGGAGTAACCAATGTCGAATCCATAGTAGCCAAAATCTCATTGTTTGGCTTGAGAAGTGCATAGCTCCGGTGTTGGAGAATTGCCAAGGGATTCACTTTCACACATCTGATCCAGAAATGCGAGTTTATGACTTCACACCGGCTTCTACGCCAAATTTTGAAGTGACTGTCATACCCATTGAGGAATGGAAACCCATTCAGTCCATAGACGCTAGCTTGTCGAGTCTCAATAAATTAAATAAATAGTATATGGACACAAGAACAGCCCAATCTAGATTCCACGGCTCTCACGCTGTCGCGACCACCTCTTCCTTCGCATCTTCTGTCTCATCATCCCTCGGGGGAGGTACAAACCACGGGATACGACCACGGTTGAAATCATTCAAGACAGACTTGGCAATGGTAGGCTCATCAGGCTCTCCGCCCTTCAGAAGCTTACCCGTCTTACGGGCAATCATTTCCAAAAACTGAGCTGAATCTTCCCACCCTTTAATCTCGTAGGTTCGCTCCAAGTACTTGCGCTCACAACGGTCGAGTAGGGCCGGGATGAATTGCTCAGGATTAGAAACGTGCTCGACTCGGACAACGCCCTTGAATAAGATATCAGCCTCGGTGTCTTTAAGGCTAGGAGGGACAATACCAGGGCAGTCGATCAAGAAGATGCGCTTCATCAGGGTGATATACTGCCATACCTTGGTCTCACCAGGAATGGGGGCCACGTTGCACACCTTCTTACTACGAAGTGTGTTGATGATAGACGACTTTCCTGCATTGGGATACCCAATGAGGCCGACGCTGATCTGCTTGCGGTCCTTGTGAAGCGAAGCAAATTGACGCAGTACGTTAATCAAGCTTCCTTTGCCGAAAGAATTGGTGATAGATGCATGGAACGCCAGCGTGGGGTAGTCTTTTGACAAATGCTTAACCCAAGCAGCCTGTAATGTGTTAGTAATGTTCTTTGGACTCCTCAGAGACAAAATAATATGATAAAACAAGATTTTCTAGCGCAATCGAGTTGAAATCTTGTAAGAATGTGTGGATTCTACTAAGAGTGTCGCCATGAATCTCTCCAGATGGAAAGCACGATACTCTACTCAAAAAGAATCCAGCGCTGTTACCCAGAGAGGTCCAGAACGGACCCCAAGGCCCAGATAAACAGCTTACTCTCCCAGAGTTGTAACAGGATCCCATACATGGAAGCACAGGCCCTTGACTTAACAATGGGAATCTGAAATTTCAACTTGATCACACTCAATTGTACCAGAATAATCCCATTAAATCTTGGTTACTTACCGAAACCCAAGTAGGAACAAGGTCACACTTGTTCATAACAAAGATGAGGTGCTTATGAGGCGCCTCTTTCTTGATGTATTGTTCAACACTGCGGCACCGTGTGCCCAGTGGATCGCGCGCATCGAGAACGTGTATCACCACGTCACTCGAATCAATAACTTTGTAGAGCTCATTCCAAATACGTTTGGACTGGCCCTTGGAAAAGATTGAGTCCTTGTTTGCCATAGAGTACTCTTCCTCTTCCATTTTCTCCTGCTGCTTCTCATCATACACATCATTATCTCTGGTAACTCCACCTACAAGCTCTTCGAGGTTATTGAAAGCAACCCGAGGCTTCTTTCGCTGCTGCTTGGGTCCAAACGTGCTTGCGTAACTTTCGGTTTCCGTAATGTCCAGAGTGGGAATTTTCGTGCTTTCCTCGACCAATGACATCGGAAGCTTGTTCCTTCGCAGAAGCACTTGATAGCTATCCTTCTGAGTGGCTTTAACGGCCTCTCGGAAATGTTCCAGAGCATCTTGTGAGATGACGCGAGTATTGCCAAACCATCGTCGATTAGGATCGACTCGAGCAGTAGGGAGGTCAGTACTCTGTAGAGAAGCGGCCTTGGTAATATCTCCCCTGGCATTGCGCTGAGCACGGCCTCCCTTGAGCATATTCAATTTCTTGACTTTGGCGGCATCCCTGTAAAAGTTCTCGCCCTTTACATGAAGGTTACCGGTTTTAAGAACAGGGCCTGACGAATTGGCTGATGACGCTGTGTCACGCGTGCGTCTCGCCTTTTCTTTCTTAAAAGTACCCATGTAGATTTCAGATGCGAACGGTTAGTGGGCTGGTGTATTTATTAATTTTTCACCTTGATCTGGTCTAAAAAAATATTATGTAAGCATTCGGCCGGCTTCTGATACCTAAGTTCTAACAATGGCACCTCTGCCACCCACCCATGGGTAGCGGGATTCAGGGCAGGACCCGAACGTAAGGCCACGATGGCGTATCGCTCTGTGAAACCTCTCTGTGTAAACTTCGCCTAGCTCACATGTAAAAATTAACAGCTACGATATTGTTTTGTTATAAGCCCAATTTATGAATCTACCAGCCTACTTCCTGCCTGTTATTGGGCAGAGTCAACCTTCGGGTAGCTCGCCGCTCTTGTGGATCGAGTGGACCCCTACCGTTCAGCCCCACCAGTCGATCCCTGCGCCCTGACGCGACAGAATCAACCTTTCCCCCCATCAGCTCGCTTTAGGTAGCAAACATACAAGGGAAATTATCGCTATTCTTCTACCTCTTCGAAATTATACAAAAGGGTGAATAAAGACATCCATCTTACTCGAGAATGAGCTCAATTGTCCCTCTTCTGGGCGCGACACGGTCCAGCGACAAAACAACACGGTCTCAGGCGGAGGACCAGATCGTGCAGTACCTGAGCTCAAACACCGATGAATTCCTTCTTGCCTTGCTATCGATTGCTGCTAATCCTCATAGTGACATATCTGATGCTCAAAGTGCTCTCATGATCTTGAAAACGAGTGTCAACAAATATTGGAGCCCAGGTTTCGAGCAGTTCACCGGTCCTCCTTTTTCGCACGAAACACGCGAACTCGTAAGAAAGGGTCTTATGGACCTTTTATCTGTATCTGAGAATTCCCGAACACGGTCAGCTTGTGCTTCTGTTGTATCGCGCATTGCTAGTATGGAATACCCAGATCAGTGGCCGGACGTGGTTCAGCAGTGCATTCAGATGCTTGAGGACCCATCAAACTCTCCTAGGATTCTTAGTGGGCTTGTTCTTTTCCGCGAGTTGCTTTTAGAAACTGTTCGGGAAGAGGATTTTATGAACTATGGAGACAATGTGATGTCTCTTTTGCATAACATAGCTCTGCAAGTCACTGGTGATGAGAGGAGACTGCTTTCTCTGCAGTGTTTCCACGAGTGTATCACTTTCCTACTCATGGGCGATGATGACCAAATGCCCCGCCTAAATGAAATGGCTCAAAACTTCATCCCAGCATGGGTCCAGCTGTTCAATCAGATCATTCAAGAGCCAAGTACTTTCAGAGATGCTGAAATGGTCAAGATTGTCGTTGCCTCGATTGACGAACTTGACTCGGCATTCCCTGCTGTGTTGAAACCATCGCTCCCTGAAATATTTGCCGTGGTAAATAACGTTCTGCAGCTGCATATGGGCGAATTCCCTCGCACCGCTGACAATGACGACATAATCTCAGAGCTCTCTTCTCTTCTGATGGCGATCCTACAGCATGGTGAGCAGTTGAGTCATTTTGATACGCCTGCTAAGTTCGCGATTTTCGGAGACCTGCTTATAAACATGGCTACCGTACCTGGTGATATCGCAGAACTGTGGGTCGAGGACTTCAATGTATTTGTCACCGCGGACTTAAGTCTTGACATTGGTGATTATGGGTCTCGTGAAAATGCGGCTTCGTTGGTTGGAATGGTGAATTCCCCTTACATCTTGACACATCTGCTAGATGAGCTAGTCAAGTCTGGGACCAACAAAGCACTGAAAGAAGCTATTTTATTCCTCCTCTCTAGCCTGATCTCTCAACTGAACGTCTCCAAGTTCTTGCCGTCGGTGGGGACAGAGAAGATGCAGGTGTTGTTGAATGCACTGGGGTATGAAGAGCCTGATGGTGACAATCTGGAGGATAAAATGACTCCATCACCACATAGCGTGCTTCTGATTGCTCGCAAGGCACTTACTGCAGCTGCCGTCGCGAAACAAGGCGCGTCTTATCTTCCGGAAGGCATCAGGGCTGAGCTATCCCTTCATCCGTTCAAGGCACCTTATTCAGATTCCGAGGTTGTTCGTGTCTCCCAAATGCAAGCTGCAGTGACGGGCTCGTCATTGTATCCGAGTCACTTTCTTCCCTTCCAGACTGATATAATAAAGCTGATCGCAAGCCTGATTGAAGATGCTGATGATGACACTCCTGGATTGTTGACGGAGTCGTTTGGTTCGATATTGAAGCTGAACTACGCCATTGCTGCGGGAAATCCTGAGGTTATAGGTATGATTTTTACGCTAGCCAACAAGGACACCTCTGATGTGGAACTAAATGCTCAGATTTTGGAGGTCGTTGAAGAGATCTTGGAAAACTATCCTCATCGCGAGATTGTTGGTGAGATCATGCGGCCCGTTCTGGCTACTATTGCCAAAGGAGAAGCTACGAGGTTCGAATTTTCGGGTGACCTCAGCTTCGCATTAGATCTTGCTACTTCGGTGTTCGAGCACAAGAAGGTTCAGCTTTCCGGTGATGAGCGCGAACAGATGCTGAACAGTTTTTATGGTGTTATCACTGAGACGGAAGATCCTCAGATTCTTCAGGCAGCGTCTTTCGCTTATGCGGCACTTGTCCAGAATATCAATGGTGGTATCTCCAATGAAGCAGCCCAGAATGTGCTAAAGGTTGCCGCTAAACTACTGGATCCCTCTCTGTCTGATAGTGCTGCCCTGGCAAGTGGTAAGCTAGTAATCGCCATCATCGACCAATTCAGCAGTGAGCTTGGTGAGAGTATCCTTGCTGAGATTGTGGACGCTTGTGCTAAGCGCCTTAGCACCGCCAAGAACGCACTTTTGGTGGAGACTCTGGTGATGGTATTCTGTAACCTGACGCTGAGGAACGCTTCTGCCGTTGTAAATATGCTCGCCACATCTGGTATGTTGGATCCGGTCATGAAACAATGGATCCCGACGTTCGAGGTGGTGCGTGGCTCTGACGAGATCTACAAAAATGTTAAGGCGCTGCAGCTCCTATTTGACCTACATGATCCTCGCTTGCAGGCCCTGCCTATGCCTGATGCTCCGATCCGGAAACCGAACGAGATTTTAACTCGCCGAAGGGCTAAAAACCTTCAATTCACTCAGATACCATTGCCTTTGAAGATATTGAAACTTTTGGCGAAGGAATTGGCGCAGTCTCCGGAGCCGCCTACTAACGGTGCGCCGCCGTCCAAGAAACCCGCTCCGGTGGATGATTCCGACGATGATTGGGACGATGAGTTTGCTTTAAACGATGAAGGTGATGAGCTGGATTTCCGAATGCGTGGCTTGCTCGTCAACTGGTTCCGCAAACTGGCCCATGAAGAGAAGTCTGTTGAATGGCTTAACCAGTTGGGGAAATCCGAGCAGGAAATGATTCACGAACTCACGGCGGAGTGAATCTGGCTTGTACATATTAAATCGCTTTTGAACTCTTTAGGTTACATTCTATTTGGTTTTCTATATAACATTATGCAAATATATGCCAGGACCTATTTGCTATACTATCCACTGCAATATTGAGCTGGATGCCTATCCTACAGTGTGTGTTCGCTGATTAGCCCCCGTAGGGCTAGTGGTTGAGGTTGTCACCTCAATGGTAGGGATCGGTGGCTTATCTTCATTATTCTCGGCAGATTTCTTGTTCTGCTCAAGAAACAATGTATATTCACCGATGAACCAGGTTACACTAGTCCAAAGGCCTATCGACAACACCAGCATGAAGAGGAAGTGATAACTTCTCGTGACATAGAGCATGATCAGCAGAGTCAGAACAAGTCCAGCGAACGAGGCATGAGTTGCTGTGACGACCGCAGGAGTTGTCCCCGCTACAAAGATACTGTTCCACAAATCCTGTATGAATGCTACTACCATTTTGTGAACACGAGGCGACCTTAATTAAAGGGAGAAATAGTTGGGTTGAATCCGTGCGTAACCCTTAAGACACGATAGATAGTGCATATACATAATAACACACGCATAGATAATAACTGCTGCCAACAGGATTGTAGCATTACAGAGCTATTTCATATAAATCTCCTCATCCCTTCTTAACTGAGCGTCTCGAAAAATATACCGCTTTCTCCATAGTGTTGACGCCAGTCTTTGACGACCTTCAAACGAGACCATATTTAGGTTTTCCTGTTGTTCTGCTCGGACCTGGCTGGATCCGGGGTGATCTACGCGCCAGAAGCCCACCGGCGTCTCTTGCTCGAGTATATCGTCCTGATTCTGTGATTCAGCTGCGATCATTCCGAGCTCTTCGAGCAGCTCCAAAGAGGTAGCACAAACGTCACACCCTCCAGATTCGCATGTAAAAGGCTGATCTGTATGCACAGCGTCACCATGGGCATTGTACTTGAATTCACTTGGGTGCCATGTCTTCTTTATTAGGCCCTGTAGCCATTGATACCGGTTCGTGCACGAGAACCGCGGGGTTAGATCCAATTCTTTGGACGGAGATACCAAAGCTCTTCGTTTGGCGGTGGGGCCGGTGGGTTCATGCCATGGGCTACCACCATCTGGTGGGCTGCTAACCAAGAATGCCCGAGGATGAGCAATGACCTCTCCTTTCACTGCCTCTTCCTCAAGATCGCTCACTCCGATACTCATAGGCAAGACTCGCTGGCTCAGCAAATCTGGCCATTGGTCGGTTCCTGTTCTCTTTAGGGGTGATTGTGTTAGCACCGGTACATAGCCTTCTCCAGGATCTGTGGCATCAGACCTTGCACCCTGACTTGTCAAGACAGGATCCTGTTCTTGGGATCGCAGCGGCGGACTTGTGGCTCGAGGCGAATCAAGATTGGAGGATTCCATATGACTGCGCCATCCTGCAATTGTCGCCCGATCTTTCTCTCGGGCAAGCTTTACCTGGTCTAAAGCTAATTGAAGAGCCCGATTCTTTCGCTGGCAGGCCTGGAGCTGTGATGTGAGTTCCTCATTCGCCGTGCGCATCGCCTTCAGGGCATCCAGGATGCTTCGTGTGGAAAACTCAGCATCCTCCACGAGCTTCAAGAAATCACTTTCGCTCATCCATAAGCCCAGATTGATCGAGCCTTCAAGGCTATGAAATCCTAGAGCTTACTGCGGGAGCTTACTGCGGAAGGTGGTCTCTTGTTCCTTCAGGGTCCGCCGATACCACCAAATGAACCCTTACGCCTGTTAGTTTACGGAAGCAGTTCAATCGGCTCTCTCGCTGTCTCAGAAAATTGAGACAATTTCAGATCTTGGGGACAAAGTTCTTCTACATTTATTTACAATAATACTATTACAGACAAGATCAATCGAGAGATAAGGTCGTGATGAAATCTGAGGTCCTAAGTGGCCTCATACGCGGCTTTTCAGTGACATCTGCAATGCTGCGTGATTTATAGTGAGTTCTGTAAAGCTCGCGCATCGCTTGCATGGCAGCATCACGACACATTTCCTTAATCTCCGAACCGGATCTACCTTCTGTGGCAACGACAAGGGCATCCCAATCAATCGTGGGATCCAGGGATGTATCTTTAAGCATTATTTCCAGGATCTTTTGTCTCTGCGCTCGATCGGGTTTCTTGACCTCGAACTGTTTTGGCATGCGACGCATAATTGCGGGATCGATATCATATGGGCGGTTCGTAGCGCCGAGAATCATCACACCTCCTTGACTCGAAGTGACGAGGCCATCCCACCAAGTCATGAACTCAGCCTTCATAGTGGCTGAGGCCTCGTGGTCGGAAGAAGTTCTATCCCGCAAGAAACTGTCAATCTCGTCGATGAATATGATACTCGGGCTAAGCTTATAGGCGAGCGAAAACAACCCAGCTACGATTTTGTTGCTCTCACCATACCATTTATCCATGAGAGTACTCATTTGAATGTTGATAAAAGTCGCACCAGATTCTTTCGCGAGTGCTTTGGCCAGCATGGTCTTTCCCACACCAGGCGGCCCATACAGAAGGACACCCTTAGGAGCCTGCAAAAGTGGCGAGTCCTTAAATTCATCCATGTTGTTCAGCGGGAACATGACCGACTCCTGCAGCTCTTCTACTATGTAATCCAGGCCACCGATCTCTCCGAAGCCGTTGCTTATCTCTTCAGGCTGGATTACATTGGCAAGAAGCCGCGATTCGTATTCATTCAGATCCTTCACCACGCTCGGACTCAATCGACTTGCCGTAGCGTAGATGCGTTTTTTCTCTTCCTCAGACACTGCAGGCTGTCCCTGGGCGAATATCGATTTCAATAGGTAATACATCGAAATGCCGGACCCGAGGAGGACCGCTAGGTCCAGGATGGCCTTTATGTCTGCTTTACCCATGATGATTCTGTTTGAAACTGTCTAATAAGGAAATTGAATGCAACTACGCAATTGTCTCGACTTGATATTCCCGCTAATTTGTGGTAGAGTTTGGTATTTACGATAACCCACGCTGAGTAGAACTGGGGCTTCTCGACCTCGGAAAGGAGACTGAGCTAAGTGAGCGCCACCCTGACCCTCCGAGCATAGAAGTGGGGGGACAAGTGCCTGCCACAGGGATGCAATTGTTCATATGGGGAACGCATATAATCGGCATCGACATTGTGACATCTGTATAAACTTAATAAAAAGGCATATACAGAAAAGAGCAGTCAAGTCGATATAATATGATGTTGTTGTGAAGAAAGTGACCTGATGATTGCCAGGGGTCGCGTGCATCGATACAGCAAAACAACCCTACTCTGATCTAAACTTCCTTACCCATGTTCTGTGTATATGATGCAACATTTCAGCATAACAGGGTCTAAAGCGCAATAGGTAGAACAGTACAACAGCCTGGCTGGCAAAGTTACTCTGTCACGTCAACGGCAAACTGTTCAAAACCAGCCCGGTAGTGCCATGAGTGAGGAATCGTTCAAGGCAGGGCCGGAAAGTGGCGTGGAAGAGCCCGAATCAGGTCAAGCTAGGCAAGATGGTGCCCCCAAATTAAAACTTCAGAAGCGCCTCGTGATGTATATTACAACACTCATTTGGCTAGGTATCAATGCATACGTCCTGTACGGGTTCTGCTACAACGTTCTTTGGCATGATATTCGTCCGCGCCATAAGAAACCAGCCATTGCCATCTTAGTCCTTATAGGTTGGCTCAATTTGCATGCGATGGTTTCATTCGTCGCCATTCACTTCTGGGGACCAGGTAAGATCAGTGAAAGGTACTCTAATGACGAAGAGCCTGGTGCAGCCTTTGTCTGCGATGAAGACGGCTACCAGCTCTATTGCTCTTACTGCAAAAGATTGAAGCCAAACAGAGCCCACCACTCGGCTCACTTGGATACGTGCGTACCAGTCATGGATCATTTTTGTCCCTGGGTTGGAAATGTGATCGGACAAGGAAACTACAAGTTCTTTTTGCAGTACATTTGGTCGACTAATCTCGCTCTGCTCGTGGTTATGGTGTCACTATTTATTTACCAACACCACACACTGCCTAACATAAATGGAAACTCAATTGCTCTTTACTGTGTAGGTGGAGGGTCAATGGCCTTCCTCACGGTAATGATCATACAGCACGGCTTCTACGTTGCGTGGGGTCACAGCACTCTAGAGCACATGTCATATCGGCGTCAGCGGATTCCGTATTTCAGCATCTCATGGAAAGACGAACAGCGCGAAATAATACAACCAGGTGCTAAGGAAATCATGATGCCAAATCCAAGCCCATTCTCCAAAGGTCTGTGGGGAAATGTGAAGGATGTTATGGGTCCCGTATACACATGGCCATTGCCTGTGCGACCGAAACTGAGGGAGCCAACGGTTTGCGCCAGCTTCGTTGAACACCACCGCGAGATATTAATAAAAGAGAGAGAAGCTCCTGTCTAATATAATTATTTATTATTTATTATATCCCTTGAAATGATTAAATGAAACACTCAAAAACAAGAGAAGCTTTAAACTAAAAACAAGTATGCGTGCCAAGTCCATATTCAAAAAAAATACAAAAAATAGGGGTTTGCCCGGAATTGAACCGGGGTCACATCCACCCTAAGGATGTATGCTACCACTATACCACAAACCCTGTCAGACTCTGGCCACTAAGCCAGAGTTTTGTTCTCTGATACCCATTAGATTAAGGTACTATATATTGACACGTGTATATGTTTTATCGTTCAAAACACCAGCGATTTGGATTGAGTGGGTAGCTTGTCTGTAAGATCTCAAAAAGCTCAAGATTATTGACAGGGCCATAAAACGACTGCCTTGGTTACAAGTGTAATAAAAGCTACCCTGGTGCCACACGCGCTCATCACGCGACTCCACATCGATGAGAGTACATGTACAGCGTAACGCTGGAAGTGAGCTCTATGAAGTTAGTTCGTCAACTTCTTGGACCGTGGTGTTGTTCCAAGCTCTGGTTTTAATTACTGCATTACTACTACACAAAAGTTATTCCGTCAGTTGGGTTAAGTGTGCATTGATCGCAGTCTCATGCTTTTTGCTAAGATCGAGCAGGAAAGAACGGGTATTAGTAGTAGATAAAGTGGGTGTTCAAACTGACCAGCTTGGTGGGATCCGCTATTTAAGCGACCGCAGCTCATTTTACAGCAAAGGCGATATCCGCGCAAGTGTAATCAACGAGGTATTTGAAGGATTGCAAATCAACTTCGTGCTCCAGATTATAATGAAAAATGGACGTATTGTTGTGGCATTACCTACCTTGAGGCCAGAGCTGACAATATTGAAACAAATGAGGATGCAAATTAATGCCATGAACGCAAGCCTTTGAAGCTTACTTGTCCTTACCAAAGATAGTGGTGAGCCAAGTTTTGTCGTCTTTTTGTTCTCTTTCTTCAGGAGAGAAAAATCTCAGTCCTCCATCTGGCGTATATTCTCCGATCTGAACCCGTTTTTGCTGACCTTCTATAACTCTTCGGTAAAGAACAACAGAGGTAATGAGGAACATAGGCAACCCGAGCATGATGAAAAATACACTTCTTTTGGATTTAGCGGACACTGGTGGCGACGGCTTCTTACTTACTGGGGCCTTTGCGGGAGCCGCTGGCCTAGTGGGTCTGACAGGCCTTACTGTTCGGGGCACTTCGGGCATATGTGGAAATTTTAGAGAATTCTAATGATTTTAATCTAAATCCACGTATAATTGAAGGAATTAAAGACAGCCGCTTGCTCGCAGGTCTCGGTGGAAGGAGGAGCAGCTATGTAACGCACGGTCAGTGTAAATGATGTCGAGCGGGCGGTTCAGGGTTCGCGGCCGACTGAAATTATCACCCTAACCCCTGTATCAAGAGATCGAGGTCAGAAAAAATATATCGAACGCAGACTCTCATTAAAACGTCAAGATATGGGAAAGTCAGCTAAGAAGGCCGACGTGAAAACGTCAGTATTCAAAATGAATACTGATCTCGGTCAGCATATTCTTAAGAATCCTAAAATCGCTGAGGCAATCGTGGATAAGGCTGAGATCAAGCCCAGCGATGTAGTGCTCGAGGTTGGTCCTGGTACAGGAAACCTCACGGTGCGCATTTTGGAACAAGCGCGTAAAACAATTGCAGCGGAAATGGATCCACGAATGGCCGCTGAACTGACAAAGCGCGTACAAGGCAAGCCTGTAGAGCGCAAGCTAGAAATTATGCTTGGAGACGTTATCAAGTCAGACTTGCCCAACCATGACATCTGCATTTCAAATACACCTTATCAGATTTCGTCGCCATTGGTATTTAAGCTGTTGAATATGCCCAAGCCACCCCGCGTGTCGGTGCTGATGTTTCAGCGGGAGTTTGCCCTCCGTCTGCTTGCGAAGCCTGGTGATCCGCTCTACGGGCGATTGGCTGCTAATGTGCAGATGTGGGCTAATGTGACACACGTTATGAAAGTCGGCCGTGGCAACTTTCGTCCGCCGCCGAATGTGGAGAGCAGTGTGGTGAGGATAGAAATCAAGCAACCCCGCCCACAGCTGGACTTCAACGAATGGGATGGCCTGCTGCGAGTGTGCTTCGTACGAAAGAACCGTACCATCGCCGCTGGATTTAAGTCTACGGCCGTTATCAGCATTTTGGAGCAGAACTACAAGGCTCTTGTAAGCCAGAATAATGGCGCACCGAACACCGAGGGCTATGACCCCTCGCTCGCTCCTGACAACTACACCGAGATTGTGAAGCAGAAGATTGACTATGTGCTCGAGCAGCTCGGGATGGCTCAAACTCGATCTCAGAAGTGCGACCAGGTGGACTTTCTAAGGTTGCTGTATGCGTTCCATCAGGTGGGTATTCACTTCGCTTAAGTATATGTACACACCCCAGCCTTTCGCATAAAAACAAAAATACGGGATGAAATCTGGCTTTCTCATAATGTATCAATTAATTATAATTACTATTTATACTATTACTATTGACTCAAATGGAGAAAGCTAGTCAACTTAGCCCTCGAGAGTAATTGCGCAGGGTACCAGCTTAGAGGGACACATCGACCTCACCCGAGGAGCTGCTGTGGCGACGGGCCTCCTCGCGACGACCGAACTTGGGAAGAGAGAACCACGAATCGTCACCGTCGTGCTTGCCCTTGCCGGGCAGCAGCGACTTGGCGTCGGTGAGAATGCCGTTCTCGGCATCCTCCTTCGTCTGCTTGCGACGGCGCAATGTAACATCCTTAGCGTAGACGAGCTCACGATAGATGGCGAGGATGGCCTCCTCGACACCGTGCTCGTGGCTGATCTGCTCACCAACGACAGCAGCCTGGCGAATCAGCTGCTGGTCGGTGATGCACTTCGTGAGCGCAGCAGACATGGCCTCGGTGTTCATCTTCTTCAGGTGCTGACCAACATTAAGGTCCTCGACACGGGATGCGTAGAAGAACTGATCACCGAAGAACGGTTTGATGATTGTCGGCTTACCGGCGCGCAAGCTGGCACCGGTTGTACCGCTACCACCGTGGTGCACACACACGTCCATTTGAGGGAAGAGCCATTGGTGGTCGATGCTGTCGACCTCGCACACATGCTCGGCCTTGATAGGCTTCTTCTCCTTCTCCTTACCTTCCTTCTTCTGGCTACGCGACGACCAGCCACGGGCAAGAATACAGTAGACGCCAGAGGCCTTGGTAGCCTCCACAACTGTGTTCGTCATGGCGTCGGGATCGGACACAATGATGGAGCCAAAGCCGATGTAAGCGATCTTCTTGTTGAGCGAGCGCGCCTTAGCGATGAACCCCTCGACCTTGGGGTCGACATCCTTCTTGCTGCCGTCCTTCTTCTCGCGCACCTCCCAGTAACCACACGAGTGGACCCAGTCGAACTGGTCGAGAGGAGGCACCAGAACCGTAGGACTCACACAGTACAGGAAGGGAACGTCCTCCTGGCGCATGAGGTCCAGACTAGTCTCAGGCAAGTTAAGGTCGTGCTTACGCCAGCGGTTCACGTACTTCGAGATACCGAACCACACCAGGCGGTCATACATCATGTAAGTGAAGCTGTTGTAGGCACCACCCTTGTTCTGGTCATTAGAGATCAGCGCCTGGGGGTATGCCTTAGTACGAGTCCAAGGCATGGTGAAGGCACGGTAGTAAGGGATGTTCAGCGCCTCGGCCAAGTGGATACCGATCATCGAAGACGGGGACTCAATAAGCACGTCCGCATTAGCATCGCGGATCTGGTGCCAAGAAGTCTTCATAAGCTCCTTCATCCAGTTCTTGAAGTGGTGCAGAGCATCGCGGACGAAGCCGTAACTGATCGAGCCGTGCGAGATCATGATCTCCATGAGCTCGCTCGGGTCGCCAGCGATCTCACGGAATTCGATGCCATAGGACTCGACCCAAGGACGGAACTCCTTGTGCGACATAATCATACACTTGTGGCCCTCAGCCATGAGACCCTGACTCAAAGCAATGTACGGCTGCACGTCACCACGGCTGCCGATCATCATCATGGCGAACTTCATACTCTCCATGGGCTTCTGAAGGAAGGCCTCCTTAAACTGCGTGCTCGTGGGGTCGAACATCAGCGGCGGAATCTGCTGCTTCAGGCGAGCACTCATGGTCGGCTCGTAAGTGGTCAAACGAGCAGTGCGGAGGCTGTACTCCAGGAAGCGAGCCTCGGACTCATCGTCGATCTTGCGCGTGGTCTCATTGGGGTCACGGCTGCAGTGAGACATGGCCTTCTCGAGCTCCTGCTGGGCATCGTGGGCAAGAGAAGCGTCCGAGAAAGACAGCTTCAACACGCCATAAGCGGTCTCGGCGACCTCGAAAGACATCGTACGCGCGCCGGCAGGAGCCTCAGTCAAGTGGATGATGTCCTTGAGCGGGATGACCATGCGGTAGCGGCGCGAGCTCGTGTTCTTACGGTGGAAGCACAAGAAGTTGTTCGAGATGAGCAAACGTCCCGACCACGTAGAGCCATCCGCAGCATTTATGAGGGAGCACAAGTACTCGGCATGCAGGACGGAGTCGCGGTCCAAACCGAAGTGATCGCGGAACCACTCGTTGAGAGCCTCGATCTCCTCTTTATCGGAGATGACCTTCTCCTGAACACCGGCAGCAGCAGAGGACGCAGAATCGCAATGCAGCGTCATCTTACGAACCGAGGTGTTGGGCGTGTCCGGAAGAACGGGGATACCCTGGCTGATGCGCAGCTTGGCCGTGTCCGAAGCATCGGTATCAGCAGTCCCGTCGTAGTCCGAGTCGGCATCGTCATCATTGTCAGACTCGTCCTCAACCTCAGTACTGGAAGAGGAGGTCAGTGCAGCGAACGGGTTGATCTTCACACTACTGCTGTTCTCCAGGGAATCCTTTTCCTTGTCCTCCACCGTCAGGTGATGCAGCTTGTGGTGAAGGGAACCCAGGACGTTGATCTTGGAGAAGGGCTTCGAAAGGTGGTGCATGTGCGTCTTCGAGTTCGAATGAGAGATGGAAGGAGACAGAGACTCCTTCGGCGTCGCCGCCTTGGAGCGGGGAGTGTTGCTACCCGAGCCGAAGAGCGGAGTGTTAAGGTGGAACAGAGAGTGGTTACTCGTATCGCCCTTGTTGGCACTGCCAGGATCGGCCGGATAGGTCTGAACATCCGAGTCGTCAGCAATTGCCGCGTGGATCTCCATATTAGCCGAAGGGGTCGTATCGAGAATCGCCTCATTAACGTGACCGAATTGGGAGCGCTGCAAATTAACAACACGGCCACCAGTATGGGGTGAGTTCTCGATGACGGCACCAGCATGGTTGGCGAAGTCATTCGTCAGCGTCGCCAGCTGCTTACCAAGCTGCGACACCTCCTTAGCCTCACCGAAGAAGGCGAACGTGTAGTTCACCACAATCTTCGAAGCGGGATCAGCCTCGTGCGTGACAGACTGCTCACCCTTATCAGACAGAGCCTTCAGATTAAGGCGGCGACCCAGGTCGAGAACGCCTTCCTCGTCAGTCGCGATGATGTTCTCAAGCGGAATGCGCACGACAGCCGCGGGGCGGTCGTTCTTGTTGCGCGCCTTGAACACCTCCTTCTTCAACACCTTGACCCATTCATGAGCGGTGTTACGACTGTCGGCCTTGAAACTGTACGACTTGTCGAACTGACTGCGCAGGATAAACTTGGAAGGAGCCTTCTCGTCGATCTCCACGGACTCCACCACATGCAGCGGAATGACACCCTGCGGGGCATAAATGTCCGCAGAACTACCATACCAAGCGAAAGAGCCCATACGAAGCACAAACCAGTGGCGGCTGTAGCCGGCGCGGCCAATCACCGACAGCATTTGAGCGGACTTCTTCGAGAGTGGCGAAGCGCGGACCGTGTCAATAGCTGGAGGCAACAACGGAGCATGGAACAGGAGGTACCGGTTTGTAAGGTAGAACTTGCCCTGCAGCAGCACAGACTTGCCGAGCCAGCCCTCGTAGCGGCGGACAACACCGCCACTGGCTTGCTCGCCAAGCAGCATACGAACATACTGATCCGACTGGGTAGAGGACATACTGTCGGTGATCATCGTAGAATGGTCTTGGCTAGTGCTCGGATCACTGCCACCGGGAACATTGCCAGATTCGTAGCTGAACAGACGCTCAACCTGCGACAAGCTCTCCTCAGAGCTGTCGTCATCTTCGGAATCACTGCGGGCATCCTCGAATTCGCTGAAACGCTCCTTTAGGTCGCTTGCACTAGTAGTGGTTGAAAGATTCTCCGACGCGATGCCAGAGGCGTACTCGGGCGTGCGGCCGGAACTACCGCCGTACTCCGGTCCAACCTCCAACTGACCGCTCTTAAGAATCTCTTCAGGTGTAAACCCAGGCATTTCAATAGAATCGATTAATCCAAATTTCTCACTTCTACGGGATTCTAACCGCTAAACAAAAGATCTTCCTCGCTGAGCTCAATTGACTTTGAATAAGTGAACTCAGTTCGGCGCCTTCGCAAATGGTTTCAGCCTGTGAAAGTTTGTGATACTTGGATTGTACTGATGAGAGAAAAAGAGAAGAGTGAGATCGTTCGGATCGAGCCGTTATATATCAATTTGTAACGATCCAACGGCTCCCAGGAGGGTACTTCCAACGTTGACCCTGGAACCGAGGTTGGGCACAGGGTTGTGCGCACCATGTCAAACCCCGTTGAGTTACCTAAACCTGAGCAGTTTTGACGGGCACGCGGGATATTACAGCTACTTCGGGCGGGGTACCCAGGGTCCCGGGAATTTAGCACTTACAACATTAATATGTAAGTGGGCGGTACTGGGACAACTTCAAAGCATCTTATGAGAGTCTATATCGTCTATATCTTGGATCAGATCTATTTCTCGGCATCGGCTAGTATCGTAGTCCTTGCTCGCCCAGAGGCTCTTTGTCAGCAGAGTCGTCTGTGCAAGGCTAGGTGATCCTTGCACCCTTGACCTGAGTACTGCATAACGAATGTTTTTTCAACGGTCAAGCCGTGGAACCAGGGCGACCTTACCTCCCCATGTGGATCCCCACTGGTGACCAGCGCATGTAGGTGCTGCACTAAAACCATGTTCACTACGGCACTGATGGGTTCGGGGACGGCCTGAAAAGGGCAATTATATGCTCATGTTGAAGTAAGGAACGTTTTTTTAAAGCACAGAAGGTCGACGCGAAAAACAAGGGTGCTGCTGATCCATAGTTTTAGATGATCCTCGAGCAGCATGACTCCTACCTCTACCCTTATAGGGGCGATTATTTAAAAAAGATCTCTGAGCAACTAACTTAAATAATACAATTGACCATTTACACTTAGTTTTGGCGCAGAGCCCATACATGAATTGTGCTACCCAGATCTCGCAGTCCCTTCCACCTAGATCTTGTGAAATGGGGATATGCTCTGCACTCTGGGCCACGGGGGTGGGGATGCACGGGTTATTAGCGCAGGTCGCGAGATCGGGTAGGGGGAGGTCCAAGGCGGTGGAGCATGTCGAGGAACACCTCTGATAAGAATCCGGCAATGGATTGTCTTTCCACTATCCAATACTTGTAGACAGTCTCATATTGCTGGACAGATTCAGTCCACATGACATCGTTGTAGCAATGTGCATTGTGGTCGTATATAAATTCGAATTCGCACTCGAGATTATCGAGGAAGTAAACAGGTGTGGCAATGCAATTTCTATTGGGTGTAACACGAAGACTGAAGCCGAGAATATCCACCGATGCACAATATAGCTCATATTTAACTTGCCGGAACGCGGAGCTCACCAATTGGTTGTCAGGACCAGCCTCGCGTGCTCCAGCAGCGGCAGCCTTGACTGCTGTTTCCCATGGACTGCCTCGAACAACGGCCCATTCGGTAGTGTATTCCATGTTTGGAGCTACTGCATTCTTTTGAGTCAGTTCCTCGGATCCTTGCGAAGAAGAATTTACCTCTTTTTGTTTATTTTCGGCTTCCATGTGGTCAAAAGTGGAACCCAACTGTCGCGCTGGCGTGGTGGTAAATAGCGCAACCCTAAGCTCTGATGTGGTTTCAGGACCACAGACATTATAGCCATGCGTACGGTCTAGAGAAAGGGAGAGAGAGAGGGCTGGCTCCACACGCAAGGTGATACGATAATTATTATCGACAAGTCTCACGAGCGGAGGCTAAAGCGGCCACACAGAATAAATCCAGTTATCTCCAGCACCACCACTTGATTATGCATGAGCATTGAGCCACATTGTCTGTTGTGAACAACCGTCTTCAATGCTCCGGACTCTCAGTGGTGATTTTAGAATTTATTATTTTAGAGTGATAATATATATATAGGCCACCGCTGCAAAGACTGACAGTGAAATGCTGGGATCTTCTTAACGGTAAGACTTCTGGTAGCGGGCACGGGCACCGGGACCGCCGAACTTCTTGGGCTCCATGCGGCGGGGGTCAGCAATGAGGAGAGTACGGTCGTGGGCAACGAAAGCGCGCTTGAGCTCGTTCTTGGACTGCTCGTCAACGTACTTCTGGTAGTAGGCAATCAGACCCTTGGCAAGAGCCTGACGGATAGCGTAAAGCTGAGAGACGTGGCCACCACCGGTAACTCTGATACGGATATCAAGGCCGGCGAATTTGTCAAGACCGACAATGAGAAGAGGCTCGTACACCTTCATGCGGAGGACCTCAGGCTCAACCAGAGAGAGGGGAACACCGTTGACCTTGATCAGGCCCTTTCCCTTCTTGACATGGGCAACGGCGGTGGCAGACTTCTTCTTGCCGAAAGTCTGGACGCTCGGGAGCGTGGAGGCAACCTTAGAATCAACACTGCTCATATCGCTGATTTGTTTGAAAAACTAGATCTCAAGATTCGTTTTGCACCTCAGACGGCCGCCCTGGGGCAGCTTGGGAGTTTGGGGTCACGGGATCTGGACCTAAGGCGGTAAGCCCAGCTAATGACTATCCGGGCTCCCTCGAACCTATATCAGATAATGTCTCATTACATAACTAAGCCCTACAATCTCAAGCCCTAATGATTGATGAGCGCCTCGCTAGTTTACTTGCAGTGAGTTGTGGGGTGAACAAAGTTCCGTTCGGGAATTAATTGCGATAAGAAATACGTTAAATTGATATTAACCGAAGCAGCGGAGTCTCACTGAACGTCTCTGCATAGGTAAACCAGATTCTGAAGCAGGGTCCAGCCTTACCGGCGTCGATACATAGAAACCCAGTACTATTAGCAGATGACAACTTGAATAGCGCCCGAACAATCGGAGTCCACCAAATATGAGAAGTGATTGATTTTATAAATTAATGACGAAGTTCTTAGTCGAAAAGACCCATGCCCATGTCACCATCGGACTCGGACTCCTCCTTGGCGGCCTCCTCAGCAGCGGGGGCAGCAGCCTCACCAGCAGCAGGAGCAGCACCACCAGCGGCGGCGGCGGGGCCAGAAGCACCGAACGAAAGGAGGATCTCCTTCAGGTCACGGCCCTCAGTAGCCTTGGCGAAGACCTCAGCCCAGACGGGCTCGAGCTCAGCGTTGGCAGACTTCGCAAGAGCGAGGATCTTATCAGCGGTGATCTCAATATCGGCGTCAGCCAGAATAAGGGTGGCGTAGGATGCAATAGCGTCGGCACTAGACATTTTGCGATATGTGGTAAAGAAGACTCGGGATCGGTGGGATGAAAAACCCAGAATGAGGATCCGGTGAGTGGTTAGTCACGTGAAGCACGCGCTCTACCCTCGCCAACTTCAGCAGCTTGGGAATTCGAGCTGGTGCTACTACTACAGAAGGCAAGGGCTCTATGGACGTCCCCAGTGCCCACGCCCTTGGGATCGATCACCCACGGTTTCCAACCGCCTGAAACTAGTGGAAGCTGCGAGCGAGCACTAGCTATTATTGCTGGGTATATGTGATTCCGCATATTCCGCAGAAATGTAAGATAGAATATCTGCTTGCCTTATTTATTATTAACTTACAATGTAGCATGAATTACCCTTTTAAATTTCACAACGGCTCGAGTAAGGGATCACAACCGGCAGTAGGAATGCGACCAATCAGGTGAATAGCACAAGCAATGGCCATTGCATGCCATCACCTCGATATGTGATATATCTCCAATGATTGTTGCGATCTAGCGAATGAAGCTCCTACAAGTTTGGATCGCGATTTCTTGATCGCGGCTGTTGTTGATCCTACTGTACCCTCGGCCATTGGGGCCAAGGTTTACATCAGCACCACGGCTGTTCACACACAACACGGCAACAAGAACCGGCAGCGCGAAGCGTCTCTCATAACCTCGGACTCCGCTTTCTTCAGCCCAGTTGCACGTCACGTCAATGTTTGGCGCTGGTGCAAATAACAATAATAAAAACACGGGCAGTGGATCCGGTTCGTTCCAATGGGGATCTACCCAAAACACGGGTACCCAGGGATCTACCGGAACCAGCCTATTTGGCAATGCTGCCAATGGAAATAACGCTGGAAAAGCGCCAGGTTTTTCATTTGGGGGCAATAGCTCGTCGTCATCGACGACCCCAAGCTTCGGAGGTGGTACCTTCGGGCAGTCCGGAGCTACCTCGGGAACCACACCAGCGTTTTCGTTGGGCGGCTCCAACACCGGTGCCACCAATGGCACCACAGGCACGTCGAGCACGTCCAACAGTGGCACAGGGGCTTTCGGCTCGACGCAGCCCTCGACTAGTCTTTTCGGCGGCGGGAGCGGCTCCACAGGCGGCCTTTTCGGCGCTAGCAACGCGGCCGCCAAACCCGCCAGCACCACAAGCACCGGCACACTAGGATCCGGGCTGGGCGGGTTCGCCGGCTTTGGCGCCAAGCCTGCCGAGGCTGGTGCGGCCGCTGCCACTCCTGCATCCACACAACCCAGCACTGCCGCAAGTGCACCCGCTGCGGGCAGCCTATTTGGTGGCGCCAGCACGGCCAGCAAGCCACTCTTCGGCCAGTCTACGACCGGCACCGGCGCCACCGGCACCGGCACTGGCACCGGCGCGACCAGCACTGGAACAACCGGCACGGGCGGGTTCAGCTTTGGTGCGAGCAGCACGCCGGCAGCTACTACTCCGGCGACCGGGGCCACCGCCACGCCGGCAACCCCTGCGGCAGCTACGCCTGCGGCCACTGCCACGCCTGCGGCGGCCGCGCCCGCGCCGGCTGCTCTGCCTGCCTTCAGCTTCGGTGCGAAACCCGCCGAGAGCAAGCCTGCTGAGACGAAGCCCGCCGAGACGAATTCGACCGAAACCAAACCTGCCGAGCCTAAACCTGCCGGGGGTCTATTCGGTGGTCTCTCTGGCGGCCTTTCTGCGCCAAAGTTCGGTGCCCCGGCCGAAAAGAAGGAGGACGCGAAACCGGCGTTCTCGTTTGGGGCCAAGCCCGCGGAGACCAAGCCCGCGGAGACCAAGCCCGAGCAGCCCACGACGTCCTTGTTTGGAGCCAAGCCGGCAGCCAGCAGCACCGAGGCGCCCAAGTTCGGCGGCCTGTTTGGCGCCAAGCCCGCCGAATCCAAGCCGGAGGAGTCTAAGCCCGCCGAGAGTGGAGCCAAGACCGACGCGAAGGCTGAGGCGAAGCCTGAGGAAGCGAAGGACGCCAAGCCTGCGTTCTCGTTTGGAGTGAAGCCCGCCGCTGCCGCTGCCGCTGCCGCGCCTGCTGCTGCCACCGGCACTGCTGCCGCTGCCGGCACTACAGCGGCCCCATCAACGGCCACTTCGACGGCCCCGGCGACCGCTGGCGCTGCTGCTGGCGCTGCTACGGGCAGCACGGCCGGTGGTGCAGCGGCTGGCGGCGCAGCGGCCGGCGGCGACAACAAGCCGAACGTGCCGATCCAGCCTGGCGAGCACCTCAAAAACAAGAGCTTCGAGGACATAATTGCGAAATGGTCTGGCGCGCTGACGAAGTCGCTGGACCGGTTCAACGAGCAGGCGGCGCAGACGGCGAAGTGGGACCAGATTCTCGTGGACAACGGCACGAAGATCGCGGAGATCTACCACGAGGTGATGGTGGCGGAGCAGGCGCAGACGCGGATCGACGACGTGCTGGGCTACGTCGGGCGCCAGCAGGACGACATCGACGCGATTCTGACGCAGCTGGAGAAGCAGACGTCGCCGACCAACGCCGGCGGGCTGGCGCTGGAGAACATGCAGCCGTTCGACAAGGAGCGCTACGAGGCGTACAGCCAGGCGGACCAGCTGACGACGAAGCTCGAGAGCCTGGAGGGCAGCCTGGCTTCGATCATCGGCGAGATGAACGAGCTGACGCGCGAGTCGCACAACGTCAAGGAGACGGACCCCGTCGCGGACATCGTCAAGATCCTGAACTCGCACCTCGCGAGCCTGCAGTACCTCGACGAGAGCGCGAACGAGCTGCAGAAGAAGATCGTCGAGACGCACCACCAGAGCACGCGCATCAAGATGTAAGGCAGCGGCATGACGTGATGACATAGCCAGCAGCACGACAAGGTCCAACGCGGTACCAAGTGCAAATGCGCAGGCAAGTACGCAGTGCAGTGCAGTGCAAGCACGGCATTGAAAAGATTAGTGAAGTAGTGAAGTAGTGAAGTAGTGTACAAGTAAGAAATACAATTTACATTATTTTCAGTTTCCCGTGTGGAGTTCGCCTGGTTCGCATCGTTCCGCCCGTCACTTGCTGAGATCGAGCTCGGCGACGCTGACGACGACCGTCACGTCGCGCGCGAGCGACGCGAGCTCCGGGCGCTCGTGGATGCGGTCGGCCTGGGCGTCGCGCACCAGCACGTCCTGCAGCGTGCGCACGTGCGGCTCGAGCACAGCGCGCACCTGCCGGCGCATGTTCTCGGAGCCGGCCGCCAGCAGCACGCTGATCAGGATCTGCACGGACTGCTGCAGCAGCCCGTCGTCGAACTGCGAGAGCAGCCGCTGCAGCACGCGCGGGAACTCGGAGCTCAGCAGGTCGAGCGCGCCCGCCCGCGTCTGCGCGATCGGCAGCAGCAGCGAGAAGCCCACGTGCACGAGCCGCCGCGCGCCGGAACGCGCCTCCGCCGCCGCGCGCTGTGCCGCCGAGCTGCCTGCGTGGCTTGCTGCGTGGCTTGCACTGAGGCCCGTGCCAAAGTTTTTGCTGAGGCCTGCGGCGTGGCCCGTGGCGTGGCCGGAGAGGCCGAACGACGACACGCCGAACGCCGCGCCCGCCACCGAGCCGGCACCGGCCGCCAGCCCCAGGCCGGCGTCGCCGCGCGCGTGGTGGTCGGCCGCCAGGCCCCCCGTGGCGTGCACACGGCGCGGGCGCTCCTCGACGCGGTACAGCGCCTCGAGCACCGGCGCCAGCAGCTCGGACACCAGCACGGTGACGAAGTTGTGCTTCATGAGCGCGTCGGCAACGAGCTCGGAGCGGCGGCGCTGCGCCAGCACGGCGGCCATCTGAACGAACGTCAGCGCGGCGAGGCGCAGCTCCTCGCTGACGGCGGCCAGCACGTCGTCGCACGCGATGCGGAAGACCACCGGCCCCGAGTCGCGGAGCGTCGCGAGCGCGGCGCCCTGCGTCGCGTCGCTGCCGGCTCGCAGCGTGAGGCGCAAGCTCTGCCCGAACAGCGCGTACAGGCGGCCACGCAGGCGCACGTTCATCTGGGCCGGCTGAATCGCGTGCAGCGCCGACGCGAACAGCGCGAGCGCGTGGCGCGCCACGACGTCGTCCACGCCACGCGCCTGGTAGCGCTCGAACAGCACGACGAGCAGGCTCGCGATCGGCTCAGCGTAGTCCGTGTTCTCGCGGCTGAAGCGCGGCAGGACCTCGACGAGGCGCTGCAGCACGTTCACCACGAAGTTCGCGTCCGCGGCGGCGCGCCCGCCGCTCGCGGCGGCGCCGGCGGCAATCAGCACCGGCACGAGCGCACACCACGCCCGCAGGCCGCGCACGGCCCCGCCGCTGCGCCGCACGTGCCGCAGGTCGACGAGCGCAAACACCACGGGCGTCAGCGCCGCCACGTACTGGCTCTCGACCGTGAGCAGCACCTGCTGCTGGCACCTTTGGATCTCGCGGTTCCAGATCTCCAGCAGGATCGCGCGGTGCTCGATCAGACCGCCGGCCAGGTCGGGCGCGGCAGCGTCGGCAGCGGCAGCGGCAGCGGGTGTGAGCGCGGCGGCGTCCGCGTCGCGGTCCACGTCCATGGCACTGTCGGCGTCGGCGTCGGCGGCGGCTTCGGCGTCGGCGTCCGCCGTCTCGAGCTCGATCGTGTTCATCCAGAAGTTGAACTGGCGCAGGTAGTCAAGCGTCATGGCCGACGTGAGCGCGTCGCCGCACAGGTGGCCGAGCACGACCGTGCACAGGCGCAGCAGCGCGACGTCTTCCGCCGGCACCGGCGCCGCGGGCGCGGCACCGTTTTGGGCACCGTTTTGGGCACCGTTTTGGGCGTTATTTTGGGCGAGCTTCAGCAGCAGCGTGTCGCACACGACGGTGAGCAGCGAGCTGCCCGACGCGATGCCGCCGACGCCCACGTCGAGCTCGAGCTCGAGCTCGAGGCCGAGGTCGGACTGGCGGAAGCCCAGCAGGTAGTGCGCGACGGACATCTCGTTTTTGGGCGCGGCGGCGGCGAGCTCGCGCGCCAGCGTCTCGAGGATCGCCGTCTTGACGCCGGCCGACGTCTGGTAGTCGCCGAGGCGCGTCATGAGGCCGAGGCGGATGCGCGTGGCGTCCGAGGTCGAGCTCAGGATGCTGAGCACGCGGCTCGGGCGGCTGACCGTCGGCTTGAACTCGTCGCTCTGCGCGAGCTGGCCCAGCAGCCGCAGGCTCGCGACCGCCAGGTCGTGGTGCGTCGACCCGGCGTACAGCGCGAGGTGCGGGATCACGCCCAGGTGGTACAGCACGGGCTTCGCGAAGCTGTACTGCGGCGGCCGGCTCAGCGCCAGCAGCTGCGACGCCACGTCCACGCTCGCAACCAGCGCCACCACGCGCGGGTGCTGCGCGTCGAGGCCCTGCACCGCATCCAGGCCGGTGCTCATCACCTTGAACAGGGGGCCGTACACCTCCGGCCGGAAGAACTCCTGGATGATCGAGGCGCCGCTGTACGGCGGAGCGACCAAGGCGCTGCCGGCCGTGTCGTCGGCATGCGCGGTGTGCGTGGCGTGGTCGCTGTGCTCCGCGTGCGCAGCGTGGGCGTTGGAGTGCGCGGTGCTGGAGTGCGCGGTGTGGGCATGTGCGGTGTGGGCCGGAGCGTGCTGCTGGGCATTCGAGCGGGTCAGGCCGCGCCGGAACCGCTCGGGGCCGGAGGTTGTCGCTGCGTTGTGCGCGGTGTGTGCGGCCGACGCCTGGTTCCGCTCGATCGCCGTGCCTGTCGTAGCGGCACCATTAGCAGTGCCATTAGCAGCACCATTCGTAGTGCCATTCGCAGCACCGTTTGCCAGCGTGCCCGCGGCCGGCGCCCCGGTGAGCACGGCCGAGGGCTCGGTCTCGCTGAGCATGAGGTTCGCGATCCGCAGGACGCCCGCCTGCACCAGCAGCTTCGTGTGGCGCAGCGTCTGGTCGGGCTGCGCGTCGTCGTCGGTCTGCACGGACCACGGCAGCACGGTCTTGAAGATGAACTCGATGTACTCGGGGAAGCGCGCGGTGTACGGGCGCTGGCCGAGCATGGCCGGGACCAGCTCGACGAACGCCAGCACGTCGGGCAGCGCCGCCAGCGTCTCGTCGAACTTGCCCGGCAGGACGTTGTCCAGCAATCGCCACAGGCCGGGCGCCGCAAACGGCACGAGCACGAGGAACACGCTGCCGGCCAGCGCGGGCGTGCTGCGCAGCAGCTTGAACAGCGGCTGCACGAAGTCGCGGCCCAGCTGGTGGCCGTCGTACGGCACGGGCGCAGCAGCGGGCGCGGCGCTCGGCGCAGCCACGGCGCGCGACGTGCTCGGCGCAGAGCCGGCGGGCGCCACAGCGGTGGCAGTATTCATGTGGCGTACGAGGGTGGCCACGTATGGTCTCCAGCTAGCAGG
>JAKUAQ010000019.1:0-166270 GCA_030562965.1 Starmerella ratchasimensis
CGCCGGCGCTCGCGCTCGCCTCCGGGCGGCCGGCGGCGGCGCGGCGGCGCGTTTGCGCGCGACAACAGAGACCGCAACTATCGGCGCTAAGCTCGCTTCGCTCGGCACCGACCGCTAAGCGTCTCTCGGCACTCACCGCAGAGCCCACTATCGCGGAGCGATGCTGGCCGATCTGACCGGCGCAGCCAACGCACTTGACAGTGCACGGCCGCTTTAATTTATGAGTTACGTACTGCAGCTATACTTTTCGTGAGGTGAGTAGACGCATCTGATCCTCTAGATTATACTGGGTGCTATGCTTACAGGGCAACGAATTATGTAAAATTTAAAGTGTGTCTATTCCTTCGGTGCTAGATAGGTCAATAAAGAGTCTCCATCGAGGCGCCCTTTTCGAAATTTTCTTAATGCCCTTGTGGTATCTGATGGCCTGTGGCCGTGGCCGTGATCGTGTGATTGTTTCAGGTTAAGGTCCACGAAGAGCAGAGGCGGGCTAGAACCCGACGCGGAATGAGTAAGGGGTCTCGCTAAGGGTCTCCCCTGGCCACTCACATTGGCGTCAATGCACCTGGCGGAGGGTGGTGGTGGTACGGGGGCAGAGGGCAGAGCGCTGACACCCAGTGAGTACCCCCGGCTGAGTACCCACCGGGGCAAGGATTGCTTTCGATATGAAATGAGCACCCGGCAAAACACGTTATAAACACACTAGATCGAAAAGTGGCGTCGATTGATCCCCTCAGATTTGTTGCCTCATAGCTCGACGCGATAATGTTGTGTGACGTTCCTACCCCGTGGCTGCTGGTCGGTGTCACCTGCGCCGCCAGCGCTTTGGGAAGCCTCATGATCTACGTAGATAGCGTGTGGAACCGCATCTCCCGGCGCCAATTCTCGATCCTGCGCTCCAACTATTTCCTTGGCGTTGCACTTTCACTCAGTACAGGCACGCTTCTGGTTACCGCGATCAATGCGTTGCTCCCTAAATCTCTTGCATACATCTTGGACGGCCAGCCGGGTCTCAACCCAAAACGCGCGAACAGCGTCGTGGTCGCCCTTTTTGTGACTGGCGCTATTGGCTGCCACGTTTTCAACTATTTGGTGCTCAAATTCACATCGCGATCTGTCATTGCGTGCCCTCACGATATCGACAACGTCACTCGCCGGCCCTCCAAAATATTCGCGTTGTCCAATGAGCACACGCCTTTGCTTTCCCGGTGTCAGAACGCGGCAGACGAAGAGAACTGCGTGGGTACCGGCGACTTCGAGGCTCAGTTCGGTCCGACCGTTTCCGTGAGCTGTGACGATCTCGATAGTGACGATTCGGATACACCGGGATACTCGCAGATCCATTCGCACGGAAACTCGCACCACCACGCGGGCCACTCCAATGCCCACAACCACTTCAACACCCACAGCCACGACAGTCACGCTTCCATCGACCATTCCGGCCGCACCAGCCAGGACTACGTCAACCTCCTCTCCATCGGTCTACAGACCACAATGGGAATTGCCGTGCATCGCGTTCCCGAAGGCCTGCTCCTTTTTGCTACGTCCCAGACCGACAGTCAGCTGGGCACGAGCCTGGTGCTGGCACTGAGCATTCACAGCTTTTCCGAAGGTTTTTCAATTGCCGCGCCTCTTTACACCGCCTTGCAGAACCGGCTGAAAGTTATAGCCATTGCCGTGCTGTTGGGATGTGGCCCCCAAGTTCTCGGCGCGCTCATCGGCTCATACATGTTCCCAGTCGCGGAAAGAATTAGCCATGAGTCGATGGTGAACTTCGGTCTGACCATGGCCGCCACGGCCGGGTTCATGTTTGTGCTGTCTTTGCAGATGGTGAGTTCGGCGTTTACATATCTCTCACAGCGCCTAGCGATCAACTCGGTTTTGTTGGGAAGCGTGCTCTCGCTTGCATCCCGGTCGATCTAGCTTATTTATTGTATACCCAAATACTGCATATAGCATCCCACCTCAACCATCTCATATCCCAATCGCTCACCCCTTGGAATATATATAATACCCTCCAAAACGAAAGTTACATCTCATAACTGAGTTCATAAACGATTTTTGTTTACATTTTCAAAAGAAATTCTCTTACAATAAATAATACACTCTCACCGATGCACTCAATTAATCCCGTGCTGTCCCAACTCCACCAGATTGTACACATTCGTGACCACTATAAATACACAGATCAGGCAGCCCAGCGCCTTCCCTATCAACCCGTAGGCGTAGTTTTTCGCGACTTCCTGCGTTTCCAGTGTGCCGTTCGCGTAGCGCGACGCGTTCACCTTCATGACGTTTTTACGCGAGGTGAGCCACACTAATGGCGTAGCCAGAAACGGCAGCGTGATCGTCAAAACCACCTGTGACGCGTTGAGGGCATCGGTAATACCTTTCTCGCCCATGCACGCCACAACCACAATACACGGAATCATCGTGATGACACGTGTGACGAGTCGCCTCATCCACGGCTTGGTTTTCCATTTGATGTGACCTTCACTTACAATTTGACCGGCCATCGTGCAAATTATGCCGGCACTCAAGCCACTGGCCAGCAGCGCCACATAAAAGATCACGGCCGGCGCCTTGCCGAGGTATTTGATGAGCACGTGGTAGAGTCCAAACAGATCGCCCGTATCGTCACCACTAGGAGGGTACAGAGTATCGCCTGCTACGACTAAAATAGCCGAGTTCGCGAAAAATGCTACGGTTACTAGAGCCAGGCACAGCTCGGCTATTGAGTAGCGCATGGTGGCGTCAATGGCCTGAATGCTCGGTTTGTACTGAGTGAGCTCCTTGTCTTCCTTATCTGGGGTGTAGCCGTGCCTGATATCGAATTCGCGGACACGGGTGATTACTTGGGCACTGCCCAGATACAGCGAGTGCGGCATAACGGTGGCGCCTAGAATACCGGCGGATGTATAGATGCCGGAAGACGAAACAATCGCACTGGATGGGATGTAGCCCTTAAACACGTGGCCGACATCGGCCTTGGGAATCTTGCCAAGAATCACACTGAAACACACAACGACGACCATCACCAGCACAGCGACGATAATTTCCAGGACCCGAATGGCTTTAATGCCGGTCTCGCGCCCATACACCAGCATGACCAGTAGGATGTCTACAATGGTGATAAACACACCGGCCATAAGTGGGACTTTCAGCAGAACTTTGAGCGCAATGGCAGTGCCTGCGACCTCAGCCACATCTGTAGCCATAATCGCTGCCTCGGCTAGCAGCCACACGAACCAGCTCACGTATTTGTGGAAGTGGTCGTGGCAGTTCTCAGCCAAGTCTTTTCCCGTAGCTGTTCCCAATTTAATGGCGGCCGTTTGGAGGTAGAGCGCAATCACCGTCGACAGCAAAATCACAAACAGCATTTTGAATTGGAACTGAGCGCCTCCGCCTACATCCGTGCTGTAGTTACCCGGGTCCTGGTAGGCCACTGCGACCATGATCCCGGGCCCTAAAAACCCCAGGAACTTCTTAGACACTCTCCCCAGTTTTTGGTACCATTTCTGTTGGTAGTTATTATCGTTCGGATTTGCACGTTGACTGCTCAGTGTGATTTGACTGTCACGGCTTAAGGTCGGCCGAAGATCGGTAGAGGGATGTGGTTCCAGGCAGTCTTCCGGTGTGACCGTGACTGCGGCCTTTTTCCCATCGGTCATGAGCAGCCGCGGTCTGATGGGCTCACCTCTCGCTGCCAAAGGGTATATATATGTACTGCGTGCTTTTCGGTACTGTGTGGTTTTGTACTGTGTGGTTTTGGGTGTGTGGGCGCAGTACGAGAAGTAAGTTGCATTAGGGCCGGGGTAATCCGGGGTACTCAATTGGGAGGGCACTCAAAAGCGCGTCTCGCAGCAGCTTTACTACGGCTGGAACTCGTGAAACTATTCAACTGAGATTTTCCAACAATACTTTTCCATTGATTTGCTCTACTATTACCATTAATACAAATACAATGCTCTAATCCTACACTCATTTGCAACGCATACCCTGACGATCTAGACCGCTCGACTTTCCCTCAAATTATTAGCTTAGATTACGTCTCAGATTTATTCGGCCCCTGATTCGTCATCGCTATCGCGTGCTCGCGCCTCCTCGGCCTCGGCCTCCTCGGCCTCAGCCTCCTGAGCACCGGCCTCCTCTGTCTCCTCCAAAGGCAAATAAATAACGCTCTTCACCAAACCAGCCATCGATTTGTGCAGCTCGGCCACCATGCCCTGAATCACGGCGTCTGACGAGTACTGGACCCATATGGCGTAGTCTTCTATGAGAATATGGCGGTACACCGCGTGCAAGTCGTTCTCGAAGACCTCCAGCAGCTTCGCAAACACCACCAACACCTCGCTCTTGCCGCCTTCGAAAATCCCCACGACGTCCTGCCACACCTGCATCACCAGCTCCCAGTGGCGGTAAAGCGGTTTGGTCAGTGCCCGGGCCGTCGCGTCGATCACTGCATCGTTCACGTTTTGGTAGCTGTTGTACAAAAAACACATCGACGGGGCCAGTTTCCCAACGGTCCACGCGCTTTCGACTGACGAGTCGCCGTAGTTCGCACGGTGGTCGAACGCCCACGCAAAGACCAGCGGGATCAAACCGATATACGTGGCCTTCGGAGCAGCCAGCATGTGCTGGCGCTGGCCCAGCTTAATTAGCCTATCACGGTCGGCCGCGCTGAGTTCCAGAGGTTTGGGCATTGTAAAGCACCGCAGTTCTTGGATAATCACGTCGTCGTATAAATCCGCAAGGTAATGCGACGGATCGAACTGGTCCTGGGTTGTGGACCGGAGCAGCATGTGTTTCGCCTCATCCCCTTCGTTTTCGGGCTCAGCGAGTTCGTTGATGTCGTTGCCCATCACCATAGAATGCGCGACTCGGTCGCTGTACTGCGAATTGAACCCGTACTTGGTTTTGCCCGTGAGACCTTCGGCTAGCGGCACTTTTTGCTCGACCTCCCAATCAAACTCGGGATCGAGCACAACGGAGGGAATCGCGTTGGGGTTCGCGTCCAAGTCCTGGATAACGGGTTTGTTGGCGGCCAGGGCTTCCTGCTGGCGTTTGGTGGCGAGCAGCTTTGAGATCATGTCGAGGTCAGGGAAATGCTCGCCGCGGTGCATTTTGCTGATCTTGCAATTAATCATGGACGTCTCCAAATTGTAGCTGCTCGTCATGTACTCGTCCTCCTTAATCTTCGCCGGGAAACGTAGACGCAGGTAGTAAGGAGGTAGCGAGAACACGAAAACCTCGTCAGCCACTTCGAACTGGATCAGGGAGGCTTTGATGTGGGGGGCTCGGATATCAACATAGACGAAGAGGTCGTCTTGTCTGACGCTGAACTGTGGCGTAATCATTCGGCCACTTGATGTGCTGAGTGACCGGCTGTTGAAAGCGCGAGATTCAACTAAGCACGATTTACTAAGCACTCGTCGGCGCCAAGCGCTGTTATAGCGCGCCAAGGCACAAGGTCCATGTGCATGACCCAGCCCAGCCCGAAAAACTTAGCGATATCTAGAAGGATAGGGGCGGGCCCTAACATCACGAACTTCCCAACTCCTCTAATCACCACATAGTCCAAAATATTTCACCAGCCACACCAACTACAACACACCCACCTTTCAAAGTTCACCATTTAACCAATTGGGCCGAACCCACTGCGTCTTCAATGGCTACTGAAGTGGAAGTTGCGCCGCGTCGGCGATTCGTCGGTCGCAAACTCGAAAACTCCGCTCCAGAGACCCAGGCCGTTGCGAAAAAACCGGTGCGTCGAGCCTTGAACCAGATTCCGCACGACATTCTTGCCGACGAGGCGTTGAACGAGGCGATAAAATTGCTTCCTCCCAACTACAATTTCGAGATTCACAAAACAGTGTGGAATATCCGCACCAAACAGGCCAAACGCGTGGCTTTGCAGATGCCCGAGGGTCTGCTGGTTTACGCATGCATTGTGGCCGATATTCTCGAGCAATTCTGCAGTGTGGAAGTTGTGGTGATGGGCGACGTGACGTACGGCGCGTGTTGTATTGACGACTTCACGGCTATCAGTTTAGGCTGCGATATGCTGATCCACTACGCCCACTCTTGTTTGGTCCCCATCGACGTCACCAAAATCAAAGTGCTGTACGTGTTTGTGACCATTGATATTGATCAAACGCATCTCGTAAACACCATTGAACGCTACCTCACTGGCCAGCGCGTGGCGCTAGTCAGCACGATCCAGTTCAACTACACACTGCACCAAATTATCGAGCCTCTGCATAAAGCTGGCGTGATCGCGTCAGCACCACAACAAACGCCACTCTCGAAGGGTGAAGTGCTGGGCTGCACTGCTCCCAACCTGGACGCTAACGAGGTCGATGCGATAGTTTATATTGGGGATGGCCGCTTCCACTTGGAGAGCGCCATGATCTATAACCCTGACTTGGTCGCGTATAAATATGACCCTTACAACAAAGAGTTCACTATTGAAGAGTTCGGACACGACGAAATGCGCGCACTCAGATTAGACGCCATTAATGAAGCGAAGGCGGCCAAAAAGGTGGGGCTGATTTTAGGTGCGTTGGGAAGACAGGGAAACCCCGTGACGGTAGATATGATGGCCCAGAAGTTCGGGAAAAGGGGCGTGGAAGTGGTCGTGGTTGTGCTTTCCGAGGTGTTCCCTGGGAAACTCGCCCAGTTCGTGGATATCGACTGCTGGGTCCAAGTGGCGTGTCCCCGCTTATCGATTGATTGGGGCTATGCGTTCCCCAAACCGTTGCTGACGCCTTACGAAGCAATGGTCGTGCTGGGTGAGGACATGTGGCTGCCGGATAACAAGTACCCGATGGACTACTATGCGAAGAAAGGATTCGGGAGAGGACAGATGCCCAGGGGTTCTTCAAAGTGTAGCGGGTCAAGCGATTCTTGTGGATGTGGGGCCAGTAACTCATGTAGCTGCAAGTGAATGTGTATTATTTATTAACTGAGTGACATGCTGCATGACTGTTCCGACCGCAACTTTCTTGAGTTCTTTGGGTTCACCTTTGAGTTCCTTGGGTTCCTTGAGTTCTTTGGCTTCTCTGGGTTCTTTGGGTTCCTTGGGCTTCTTAGCGTGGTGCATCACATCCCTGGCCAGGACCCTCTTCATATCCTGTGCCATCAGGATGTGCTCCTCAATAGTCCGCGGTCTATACAGCTCGATGCACTTGTTTCCAAGCGCCGGGAGACTAAGCTTGGCTTCGGATCGACACAACATAGCGCTGGGCAGGTCGTCGATACTTTTAACCCGAATAAATGTCAACAACGTAAGAATATCGCTGAGTTTATTGTGAATGGGTGTGGCAGTCAGTGCCCAACGCCGCGAGTCTACGGTTGGGAGTTTCAGCATAGCTTCGGCTTTCTTGGTTTTGATGTTCCGAAATTCGTGCGCCTCATCAGCAATAACCCGCCACCACACGGTTTTACTTAGTGGGCCAGCATCTTTAGCATCTGCTATAACGCTGCTGTAGGTCGTAACTACCACGTCATACCTAGTGAAGTCGTGATTAGTGAATCGATGGCACCTCAGCACGAGCAGTTTAGGTGCGTTGGCCTTGAATTCATCAACCCACTGGTCTAAAAGAGTGGGTGGAACCACCACTAACGTTGGGTGTTGGGAAGGAGCCGGTGCTGCCAAAATCAGCGCAATGGTCTGAACAGTTTTCCCAAGTCCCATCGCATCAGCTTGTATCCCGCCGCTTCCATGTTTTTCGCGGTTGAGCATGAACTTGACGCCGGTTTCTTGGTGTGGCAGGAGCATTGGGACTAAACCAGGAACCGCTTTCAATTGAGTGTCAGACTGTTCTTCTTTGGGCTGTTCTTCTTTGAGCTCTTCTTTAGGCTCTTTCTCTTTAGGCTCAGGCATCACTAACTACTAAGACGTATTATTCCGCCTCATTAGCGCGACTTATATACATGGCATGTGGTATCTCGTGGGTCAGGGGACATGTCTCACTTTATCGATATGCATATATCAGGGCGTGGACATGCTGCGTATCTCGGAATGTTTGGTTGGAATGAGTGGTAAAACTATATTTTCGTATGCTTCATAGATGCTTATTAGTTGGAGTGTGTTCATAGCTCAGATGAAGTTATTCAGAAGGTACCTTAGGCAAGTGCTTAGGTAGTGCGTCACACCTTAGTTAACTGTCACAGCTGCCTTCGCAGCTATTTCACAGCTAGTTCGCTTCGCTCACTTAGCTGCTCGCTAAGCTGCTCGCTAAGCTAATTCCACAGAGCCAATTCCGTCTTCAACTCGTACTTCCCGTTCTCCTGTAGCTCCAACACAATTGGCCGGGCATTGGGCAGATTCTTTAGCCTCTCGAAATACTCGTAGTCCCATCTAAAATACCTCATCAAAAACACCCGCCCCCAAATGCCGTGGCTCACGAGGATCAGCACATCGTGGGACTGCCGCGCAAACTGGCGGAATAAACTGTCCAGAAACGCACTGCACCGGTCGTAAACATCGGCAGGTGACTCGCCGTTGGGAATGCGGTAGAAGAACGTGCCGTAGTCCTCGCGTTCGTTCAGTATCTCGCGCATCGCGTCCTGGTCCTGGAAATTGCCGAAGTCCTGCTCACGCATGCGCGGGTCCTCGGACCGCTTAATCAGCTTGACGCCGTGCTTTTTGGCTTCGGGCTCGAGCGTGCTCAAAATTCCGTCGGCCGTCTGTCTGGCCCGGGTGTACGGACTCTGCATGAGCAAGATATCGTCACCTGGGTGCAGCAACGGGCCGATCTCCTCGCCACAGGCTTTGGCCTGGGCATGGCCGACTGACGTGAGCTCGACTTTGTGATTGGGCATGCTCACATTGACGCTCCAGTTCAGGTTCGCCTCCGATTCGCCATGTCTTACAAGAATGATTAGCTGGGGATGGTTAGTGCTCTGTTGGGTGGGGTACACAGGATACTGCGTACTTCGTGAATGTCGACCTTACTTGGCCACTATTTCTCTCCGTGATACTTACTCTTGGTCTCATATGAAACTAATTCGGACTCTGTCGCAAACTGGTAAGAACAACCAGGCCGCAGTCGTCCGAGCTAGGTCTCGTGACTCGAGCCGCTGGAATACGGAAGCCTAACCCTCCCCGGGTGCCCAGTCAACTTGGCCCACCGACCCGCTAAAGAATCGATTGTCTGTGATTGGGGTTCCCTTGAGATCGCACCAGGGCTCGCCGTATTTAAATAAAAGTAATGCCTCCCATGTTTTTTTAAATAGTTTGAAATTATTTTCAACTGGTTTAGAACTAGCTGAGTGAGTATAGTGCTGCTGATCCACCTTGCCCCACTACTTCGACTTCACTGCTCTAGAAATTGCTATCACTTCGCAATTAGTCCTTAGTAGTACTTACTTATTAGTCTAGTTATTACCTAGTAGTCTAGTTCGTAGTTTAGTCTTAGTTCAATTTTGGTTCACACTAGTTACAGTCTATCATTATGGCAGAATTTCATTATGCGGTGGAGAGTCTCCTATGTATATAACAATGCTTCGAAAGCTTTGGTGAATGTAAAATTCTTTTCTCAAAACTTCCCAGATGCTCGCTTGCTAGCCTTTGCTTCCAAGCTTTTGCTTCCTGCGGTCACTACTTCGTGGTCACCTGCCGGATGGTCTTCATGAGCTCGTCTTCCGACGCTACTCTGGGTCTCAGCATCTGCTGCAAAATCTCCGGTTTCGAAGCGTAGAGCCACGCCTCGTTCAGCCTGAGCAGTCCCAGCGCGGCTCTGAGCAAGAACGCGTCGCCATCGAACACGTAGACGTCCATGAGCCGAGCAGCGAGTTCCGGCGAAGGCATGGCGTTCGTGAACACACTGCCCAGCCAGGGATTAAGCAGGTCGGAGTAGCTGACGTCGTTGCGTGCGAGGTGGTCCGACAAGCGCTCGAATTTCGCCTCAAACAGTTTTTGGAACGCCACGTAGTTCGCCGAAGTGAGGCGTTCGTTGTGGCCGAGAATACAGGCGGGAAGCGAGCCGGGTTTAAGCAAACTAAACAGCACCGTCAGGGCCTGCGGGGTATCCAAATATAAGAGCAGGAGCGCCGACAATGAAGTTAGGGATTTGCAGTAAACAATATCGGGTCGGTTGCCCAAAAAGCGTTCCACCAAGTAAATCAGCGACTCGTGGAGCGGCCGGCCGTGGCCGAAGATCGCACACTCCTCCCAAATAGTTTCGCTATCTCGTGCGATTTGTGCCGTATGGCTGTGATCACAAGGCAACAAATTCGTGGTGTTGAGGGCGCCACCACTCAGTTTAGCGAACCAGATAGCGCCACGTGAACGTTCCGGCATGCCACGCCATTTCAAGTCAGGGCTGAGCTTCTGTTGTTGTCCCTTCGTCAACCAGTTCGCCCAAATGAGGGCATCGCTTTTCTTCTGCTCGGTGCGCAGTTTGAGGGCTTCTTCCTGTTTCTGTTGTTTCCGTTTCTCGGCAGCCACAGCTTCCTTCAGCAGTTTCTCGTACTCTTTGAGGTGTTTCTTCTCTTCCTCAGGACTTTTCGAGGGTAGGTTCTCCGGCCTGGTGAGCGAAGATCGGCGCGAATCGCCGTCAAACGGCTGGCTATCTTCCGAATTACGCATCACTGGCGAGGGAAGTGCACCACCTTCGCCGCCACCACTAAGTGCTAGCGACGCAATGCTGACGGCAGTAATGTCTGAAGCAGCTTTTGACGCCCGTCTCGACTCCTGGCGTTCCTCAAGTTTACACAGCTCCAGAGTAATATCGCTGGCGTCCATATCTAGGCCTTCAATCGAGCTCATGCTGCTGTCGGCGTAGCTGCCACGTCGAGACAGCAAAGCCGGCAAAGAATTGAGCGAAGACGGGCGCGAATCAAAGCGCGAGTTTTCGAACCTCCGTTGGGCCAGAATTTTGGGTGAGGGCGTGCTAGCCGTTTCGGGTCGCGCCTGGCTTGTCGAGCCGCGGTTCTCGTGGATCGAAGGCAGCGAGTTGCGGTGCGCGTAGCCACTCGACCGGTGCGACTGCTGGAGTGGGCTGGGTGTTTTGACGCTGTTCGCTGGGGACACGGCACGTGAGAGGTTGCGATGCAGCGGCGTTACTGGGTTGGCATGCTGCGGGTGTTGACTATGTTGACTGTGTTGAGGCATAGCATGTGTTTCTGGTGTGTGCTGACTGTGGCTGTGACTTCGCGTGTGGCTGTGCTGACTATGCAGACTGAGGTTACTCACGCTGTGCTGTTTAGGTTTGTGTTCAGGCGTTTGTTTCGGCGTTTGTTTGTGTTTGGCGTAGAGGGCAGGCGTCATAGGCACATTGAACATGAGACCATCGCCCGACCAGCTATCATCGTCCTGATCCGCCTCGAACTCCATCTCGCGCTGCTTACGCGATCGCGGGCCGTTCGTCACCTTCATCGTCAGGCTAGCCATCGACGTGTTGTCGAGCAGAGTCGGCACACTGCGCCTTCTTCCACTCGAAGGGGTACGCGTCATGCCCAAACCATGGACGGGCGTCTCGACGTTCCTCACTTCCACGTTGTCGAAGTGCATCGACTTCATGCTGGTGGGGGTTTTCGCCTCTTTCACGAACTTCGGCGTACTTACTAACGCCGGACTGGATGTAGAAGAAAGCGCTGATCTGAGTGACGACGTATCGCTGGCAACGGTCGATGTGGAACTCACAGACTGCACAGACGAATGCGAGTCGCCTCGCTGCGGCAGAATCACGGACGACGGGATGTTCAGCGGTTCACCAGCCTCCACCATTCTTCTTTGCCACTCTTTCGCCTCTTCGTAGCCAAATAGCGAGATATCCTCAAAATCCGTGGCGACCATAGGCCGCTGTTGTATCGCCGGCATGCTATATTGAGTGGCTCGGCTTTATGGGTCGGATTTTCGATGTTGTGTGGTGTGTGTGTTGCTGTTCTTTTTATTTTTTTCTCGCTTGGTATTAGCGATCTGAAAGAAAAAAGTAAGACGCCTTTGTTGTGGGTGGGTTAAGACTGACGCGTTTTGCTCGCGTTGTGTAGTAGGGCACTGTGCGCTTGGGAACGGTAGTGGGAATGCCGGAGGGGGGGGTTCGACCAATAGGCACGAAAGTCCGTTTTACAGTGTGATTAAGAAGCAAAAACTGGTCGCAAACAAATTCACGGGCCGGAAATATCCAAATGGATGGTGCGGATACGTCACAAGCGGTACCGGGAAGGTCGAATGCTGGTTGAAGCTCTGCCTGCGGGGTACGCGTCAGGATACTAAACGGTGAAGTTAGGCGAGACCAGAGCCTAATATAGCTGCGCTCTATGATCTGAGCCGGAATGTGTGGCCAATGCTGGTGAAAGCAATGAAAATGGACTTGGCGCGTATTAAGCTCAATGGAGATGGGTGATTCTTAATGAACTTTTTGGCAAGCGTTGGGCTCGTTGTGGCATGAGATCAAGATCAGGTGTCCTGTGCCTTTTGATCCTTCACATGCACGCCGGTCTGAGTAATACCTATATACCTTGTGCATGTACCCTACCACTCGCGTCCGCCCAGATTCGGTACTGACCCAAAAATATATTTGAGAGATCTTAGGCCAGATCCGACACTTATTGACCTCAAAGCTATTTTTAAATCGCGCAGGTACGTATTACCGCACGGTCGAGTTGATCCGACGTTCTGGTGGCGAACCAAGAGCTCAAGGAATTAAACAATTTCGACCAGGCGCAATTAATCTGCGTGGCGCTGAGGCATGTGAAAATGCACTTGAGGCACCGCCATCCTTGCAGGTGGGCAACGTTAAATTCCGATAATTAGCCCTTACCACAGTAGCAAACTGAATCAAGATCAGGTTGTACATGTAGATTACCCGTGCCCCATGCAATTGAACTCTCCCCATGCACATCAAAATCAATTACGAAGTAGGGTTATGTACATGACCCGCTTTCAGCAGGTGGAAGAATATGCCATCGCAGGCTAAACATGTGTCACATAACCTGGGGAATGTCGTAAGAATCGTCGTACCGCCTAGTGCCCCTAACACTAAATGCACATGCCTTTCGTAGTCATCAACGGAAGACCGAAGACCGACGACGAGCCGAGTGATCAAAGTTCTGATGAAATAAATCGAGCGCTGAAATAGATGCAACGTAGTTTAGCGTATGTAAGTCGCATCGTAATCGATTTAGCCAGAATGCATGGGTGGAGCCAATTCCCATTGCCAGACAAGTTGTAAACATCATATAATTGTGAACCTTTAACAGCGTTCGACCACCTTTACCTGTACGCACCAAACACCTAAACGCTCAAACACCTATTAGTTCAAACAGCCACCTGAACAAGTACCTATATGAATTAAAGTAGCTCGATTCTATTTATGGACGTGCGTCGATAGACTAAACCGGCCTGCGGTTCTCTGACAACGCTTGCTTATGCGCTTCTTACCCGTTACAAAAGCAATTCAAGCGTTCTCGAAGTGCATGTTATAAATTGTACAGCGACGTCCACCGAGTTAATCCGAGTGGATCGTTTTATTAATTGCAGATCATAGACCGGCGGGGTGATTTAAACAAACCCTCGAACCGTTGAAACACCCGAAGTAAATGTCTCACATGGGTCTTGATTAGGTCACGTAATTGGGTCTCGTATGAGCCCTACGCAGGGGATTTGTTTGAGATGACGTGGATGGTCCCCAAGAGGTCAAATGTTTCAATCGCGAAAGGGACCATCTCGGAAAGGCCCGCTAACAGAGCTGAGTGCTTTCAACAGGGTAGTATATATAGGATAGTAAGGTATATATAGTGACTTAGGTGCAGTAGAAGGAAGTAGTCAGGTGAGTAGTTAGGTGAGTAGTGAGGTGGAGCAGATAGTAAATAGGTGGTAATTAGGTGATAACTAGATAGTAAGTAGTTGGTGAGTAGTTACGTGAAGTAGTCAAGTGACACAGTAGTTGATAAGACGACCAAGTGGTTCTGACCACTCTATACCCTGAGGGGAGGGGTTGTCTCTAGCCAACCCGATTTTTTCAACCACCCACCCAGCCTTCTACCCACGATCTCCAGCCATTTGGGTGTACCCTAGGCACCCCGGGCAGCCGCCTAAATTTATTTTTTTTCATATTCAGCCATCCTTGGAAAACAAAGGCGAAATCACCCATCAATGCCTTCGAATCACGACAAAGATAAGCCCTGGGACACCCCAGATATTGATAAATGGAAAATTGAGGCGTTTGGGCCCGAAGACCTGGCGAGTAAAACGCCGTTTCTGGAGGAGAGCAGCTTTGCCACGCTGTTTCCGAAGTATCGCGAAGCATATCTCCGCCAGATCTGGGGCGACCTCACACGGGCATTGAGTCCGTATGGTGTGGAATGTACTTTGGACCTCGTGGAAGGCTCGATGACGGTCAAAACGTCGCGAAAAACGTACGATCCCGCAATTATTCTGAAGGCACGCGACTTAATTAAGCTGCTCGCGCGCAGTGTGCCGTTCCCTCAGGCTGTCAAAGTGCTTCAGGATGACGTGGCGTGTGATGTGATCAAGATCGGCGGGTTCGTGTCGAGCAAAGAGCGATTTGTCAAGCGTCGTCAGCGATTGGTTGGTCCCAACGGAAACACGCTGAAAGCGTTGGAGCTGCTGACCAAATGTTATGTGCTCGTGCAAGGTACAACCGTGGCTGCCATGGGTCCGTTCAAGGGCTTGAAAGAAATCCGACGCATTGTGGAAGACTGCATGCAGAACATCCACCCAATCTACCATATCAAGGAGCTCATGATCAAGCGTGAGCTGGCCCAGAAGCCGGAGCTGGCCAACGAGGACTGGAGCCGGTACCTGCCGCAGTTCAAAAAGCGCAACGTGGCGCGCAAGAAGCCGCTCAAGGTCCGCGAGAAGAAGGTATACACGCCGTTCCCGCCGGCCCAACAGCCGCGTAAGGTCGATCTGGAGATCGAGAGCGGTGAGTATTTCTTGTCAAAACAGCAAAAAGAACACAAACGTCGCGCTGAGCGTGATGAGGAGAGCAAAGCCAAGAAAGCGAAGAAAGACAAGGAGCGGGCTAAGGATTTTATTGCTCCCAAGGAGGACTAACTATTTATTCAATCTACATTTAAAACCAGTCTATAATCAATTGATAGGTGCTAATTATGGTACAGTGTGGGTGGTTAGTTGTTGATATTGTCAGTCATGAGTTGTCATTGCTCGCCAGTAATTACTAGACTACTTAGTGGTGATGGTGCACCACGGCCGATCATGCCTCACTTGGTAGCGACACAAAGACGGCTCCAGCATTAACGAAACCAGCGCTGCTATCACAATACCTGAGGAATCGCTCACGGTAACAGCTCCCATCGCAAACTCCCGGCTTTCCAAAGGCACCATCTCGCTAACGGTCGCAAACGTGTTGATATAAGCTGCACCTCCTAGCAGTCCTTCATAAATCATGAAAGCAAACGTGAGGTAGATGCTGGGGTTGAACATAAACAGGCTCTGGAGTATAGCCAGGCCCACATTAATGCTCTGTAATGCAGCTAGCAGCCATAAATTGCGTATTCGAATAAGTGAGCCTGAGGATCGCGACACGAATACTCCCAACTGGTAGAGCGTGCCGTACATAACGTAGGCATCTCGGTAGTATCGGAACATCGGCATATCGAGCAGATCGAAGAGCAATGTGGGCGATACGCCTTGATTAATAACGTATTCCGCAATGTAAACGGTCATGAGGGGCAGAATGAAAGGGTAAAGGTAGGTTCCAAGCAGCTCCAGTTTGCTTTGGCTTAGTTGTTGTTCAGGTGCTGCCTCAGCATCTTGGCCTCTACTGATGTTTGTCGTGCTGCTGGCGGTGGCAGTAGGTTGGGAGAACCGAGGCAGGACGTAGACGTAAATCGCAGCCAGACTCACTGGCGCGAAACTGAACAGAATCAGAGATGTTCGAGTGGACATACGCAGCCAGCTAGTGAGGACCATGAACACGGCACTCCCCACGAGTCCTGCGGCTCCTGTGCCTGAACTCCACGCGTGAATGGCATGTTCGCCAAAATAATGGGTCATTTGGAGAAACGAGACCTCACCAATGCCACTGGAAAGCGACGCGAACACAATTCCCAGCAATTTGACTTGGAGCGAGCTGGCATTGGCAATGAACTGCATGCCCACAAAACTCAGGCCGACCATAATCGCCACCCGGACGGGGTACGGGACTATATGGAAATAAAATGGGGCACTCATTTTGAACAGAAACGACGGAAGCACATCTGCCAGGAGGACCAAGCCTTTAGGCGTGGAAGTCCCAACGAGATCAATTGCTGCGGAAAGAATCACCACATAAAGGAGGTTATTGATGAGCCCGAATCCCCAGAAACTCGCTACGACTTTGTTATGACGCGTCAGCATCATCGGCTTCCCCCAAAGGTTATATCACGCGAGAAGCAGAGGAACAGTAGCGCTGCGTATCGTGGGTACGGGACCAACCGACTCTAGTCCAACATTCGAAGCAGTTAGTAGCAGTGTACACTTTAGTTGTACGATCTATGTAGTTTTTTTTTACGATACAACTCGATACGATTTGATAATAATTTTTGAATTGCAGTTTAAAAGATTTCATCATTTTACGACCTCAGGTCGGCGCTTCTATGTCCCAACACTAGATCACTCTTTCCTCTTTTATTTTCTGGGGTTCTTTACTCGCTGCGCGAGAATTTAACGCCACGTTCAAGACGTTCCTGCGCCAGCTGGGAAACGCGCGTGTCCACAAATTCGGTCTGTGTTTTACGGACGTTTTGCACCAGCAGGCCAAGACCGATAAAAGCGGCACCCGAGAGGACGTAGCCGATTGGTTTGTAGTTCAGCGGCTTCTGACGCACACCCTGTGCAAGGCCCTGGGCCGCAACGCCCATCACACCCCAAGCCGTGAGTTCTAGGAAGGCCATTTCGATATATATCGGTGAATATCTGAGTCGATAGAGAGACGCTTGGGTCGGGGTTAGTAAGCCCACCAGTAGGCGTGGGGGTAATGGCAGGAGGGTAATGGCTTGGGTAGGCTGGGAGTAGAAATGGCTGGGAGTAGAAATGGCTGGATCAGACCGCGTTTTGATGCGATAAACATAAATACTGACTGATCTAAAACGCTGAATAGAATTAAACGTTTACACATTTTCAAATGCTATACTTATAATTGATCCTCCTTCCAAGAATGGAAGGACTTGTAGCAGGGGCCAATATCTGGATCAGACTTCAAACCCTCAATTCCGTATGATAATCAACGCGAACAGCTTAGATATTAACATGGTTAATGGTATTTGCTTAAATATCTTGATTTATATAAAAATCATTGAGCTTTTTCACTAGATTGACCTCGTTGGGCGCTTTTTAGATCGAAATCAGACCGCAGAAATGCGGTTTTGGTCCAGGGTATTGTAGAACTTGTGGTTTTGTGGAGATACTATATCGGGGTGGTCTCAAGTCAGGACGACTCCTTACTGACATTGCGAGGTGCGCATGCTCTAGCAAAAGCTGTTTTACGTAGATTTAGTACTCTTAGATAGACGCGTTTGGCTATCAACATCCCAGACAACCGGGAGCGGCCACCACCCTACTGGGCAGGCATAGGTGTAAATCTCGAGGTATCTGTCTTTGAAAGTAGTAATTAAATACAAAAAGCTGAGGAAATAACTTAGTCTTGATGTGCTGGAACCGCGCTAGACTAGTGGCTGGAATAATAGCTGGGGCTACCTAATGGCTGGGAGGTTGGGGATCACGAAAGGGCTGGGCATCGTCTCCTTTTTCCATCGCGATCTAATCGCTGATAATAGTTAATACAAAAGACGGCTAGAGGGCTACTAGAGGGTGCTTAGAGGGTACTTTATAAAAGGAAACATGTCCAGCACAGATGGCGCCGTGAACGTGAAGCCAGCCAGCAAACCCAAGGACTCTGCCAAGCCGGCGAAAGAAGGCAAGAAGAAAGAAGGCAAGGCCTTAACGCCGAAAGAACAGAAGAAGCTGCAGAAACAGGCGCAAAGAGCCGCTAGAAAAGATGCGAATGCGGCCGCTGCGCCCGCAGGTCCCCAAAACAATGCAGGAGTCGCCAGCAATGCCGGAGCCTCGAACACCACGAATAACAACGCGAACAACAATACTTCGAACCCCGCGTCCAGCGGTTCGGGCGGCTCGGCCACAAGCGCACCACCCGCGGGTGCCAAGTCCGATGTTCTCAATCTCTTTTCGAGCGTAGACCAGCCCAAAGCGATTATTTCCAAAACGGGCGTCCACCCCTCGATTCTGCACCTTGCCCTGCAGATGCAGAACTGTCGCATTATTGGCTCCACACTGCGCTGCCGGTCGATGTTGGAGGCGTTCGTGCAAGTTATCCGCGAATACGAAACCCCAACGAACTCCACTTTGAGCCGCAGCCTGGCCACGCACCTCTCCCAACAGATCGAGGCCCTGAAGAGTGGCCGTGGTCTCAGCGTATCAATGGGCAACGCCATTCGCTGGCTCAAGCAGGAAACCTCGGAATTGTCGGTGGAGCTGCCGGATGACGAGGCCAAAGCGCAATTGATCGAGCTGATCGAGATATTTATAAGAGACAGGCTGGACCTGGCGGACCGCATTATTGTGGACAACGCCTCAGCCCATATTAGGCCCAAGGACGACGTCATTCTCACCTATGGCCGCAGCCAGGTCGTGATAGACACGTTGCACCATGCGTTCACTGAGCAAAACAAACGGTTCCGCGTGATTGTGGTCGACTCCCAACCATTGTTTGAGGGCAAGCAGACGGCCGCCTCATTGGCTGCCGTGGGCATTCCCACCACTTATATTCTGATGTCCGCACTGCCTTACGTCATGAAGGGTGTCACCACTTTGATGGTAGGTGCCCACGCTATGGTCAGCAACGGTAACTTGTATTCGCGCGTAGGCACGTCCATGGTGGCCGTAATGGCGTCGGCCCGCAGTATCCCGGTGCTGGTGCTATGCGAGACCATCAAGTTCAGTGACCGCGTGCAGCTTGACGCGTTCTCGGTGAACGAGCTCATGCCGATTGAGGGTGAGGCCAGCAGGAACTCGGTGTTCTTCGATCTGACCGACCAGAAGTTTATCTCCAAGGTCATTACGGAGGTCGGCGCTCTGCCAGCCTCGTCGGTTCCGGTTATATTAAGAGAGTATAAGCAGGTGCTTTAGTTAGGTGCTTTAGTTAGGTGCGCTAGTATGTAGGAGTAAGTATTTGAGGTAATGTGGTTTTCATTTGCAAGCTTGACCATTTCTGCAGTTATTCGCAGATCAGCCAGATTCGAACACGGCTCGCTATGTGAGACAGAAGTGAGACATTTGGTATCAAGATCATAGATCGCGATCATAGATATTCCTCAGTATACGTATTTTCAGCCCAATTCGCTTCTTAATTTCTCATGAAGTGCTCAAACAATAAAGTATATAATATTCAAGTGTTATTAGTGCCAAAAATGGGCGAAATAGCGCTGCTTTCGCCCTGTTGGACTGGGACTTCGTAGGTTTATATGCAAGACCAATTTAATAGATTCCAAGGGGCTTAAAGATGGCCGAGTCGGTGGCCGGCCCCTGGGACCAGGTTTAACCTCCCCACACAACGCGATATGTATAGTATTGCGTTCTACCCCGATCTTCAATGATCGGAGTGCATTGGCTCGCATGCCAATGCCTGGGCACGACGCGATGTAGTATCGCGTCCTCGTCCGATCGATACGATCGGATTACTCCGGTTACCGGAGGTCAATGTTAAGCATTGACTGCTGTGGGGTCTATACAGGGATTGGTAAACCTCCCCATACACCACGCGATATGTGTAGTATCGCGTTCTACTCCGATCTTCAATGATCGGAGTGCATTGGCTCACTAGCCAATGCGCCTGGGCACGACGCGATGTAGCATCGCGTCATTATCGGAGGTCAATGTTAAGCATTGACTGCTGGGGTCTATACTGGGATTGATCACCCAATTGGCCGCAAATCCAGCATACAGATCAGCGTCTAACGACGCTCGATGCGTATCGCATCGGACTTAATAGCTTAAGTCACCCGCCCACACACACCCACGAGGGGTAAGAACCCCTCGTACTCCTCATAAGGGAGTTCTCCTCACAAGGGAGACAAGGCTGCGTAGTCAGTCTTGCCTGGCCGGATTCGGACCAGGAAGAGATGTAGGACTTGGTCTGAACTCTTTTTGCTGCGAGCTCTTTTTCGCCCTACAACAAGATCAGAGAGGCCTAAAAGCATGCCATATTAAGAACGCATTTCACTACGAGTCCTAGGCTATTGGCAGACTACTTGCTGCTTTAGGCTGGATACTAGCCACTAGGTAGTATGCCACCATAGTAATATGCCACTATAGTAATAAGAGAGGTGTTATGTAGTCGCTGTTAGTTCTATATCATACCTGTTGGTCTTCTTATGTGGTTCTTATGTGGTTTCACCATCCGGTGGATCCACCCTACTCGATATCACCCTACTACCACCCTACTACCACCCTACTTCCCGACCCCACTCGATATGACTGTTTCCCCGCTTAGGGCAGCGACCAGGCAGCGATATCTATTCCACCCGGCCCGAGACTTAGCGTCCTACCATCATCCACTAAAACACAACCACACCGTCAGCAGCTGTTTGGTGATTGGTAAACCTCCCCGGCACCCCCATGAAAATAACGCGATCCTGTATCAACCCCCAGGTGGTCGCGGCGAAGTACGCTGTTCGCGGCGCCTTGGCGCAGCGGGCCGAGCAGATCAAGCTGGATCTTGACCGCGACCCCAAAAGCCACAATTTCCCTGAAGTCACGTTTCTCAACATTGGCAACCCGCAACAACTCGACCAGAAACCTCTGACGTTCGTAAGACAAGTCCTGTCGCTCGTGCAGTACCCCGCCCTTATTGAGGCCGACATCCCGTTGTTTCCTAAAGATGCGCTCGAGCGCGCGAGGACGCTGCTCAAACATATTGGGAGCGTGGGCGCTTACTCTCACTCGATGGGCGTGCCGTTTATTCGCCAGTCTGTGGCGAACTTTATCTCCCAACGTGATGGCTATGAGTCTAGTGCGGAAGACATTTTCTTGGCGGCTGGTGCGAGCAGTGCTGCGGCTAAAGTGATGAACTTGATAGCGGCCCGCGACGATATCGGTATCCTGGTCCCGATCCCGCAGTACCCCCTGTACTCGGCCACCAGCAGTTTGGTTGGCACGAATTTCTTGGGGTACTATCTCAACGAAGCCGATGGCTGGGGCACGGATATCGCCGAGATTAAGAAAGCATACGAAAAGGCGAAATCTGAGGGCTTGACGCCACGCCTCCTTGTGGTGATCAACCCGGGAAACCCCACAGGTGCGGTGCTTAATGCCGAGCAGATCGCCGAGATTCTGGCGTTTGCGAAAGAACACCACCTCATTGTATTGGCCGACGAGGTGTACCAAGAAAACGTGTTCAAACAGAGCAAGTCCGAGTTTGTATCGTTCAAGAAAATTCGGTCCCAACTCGTGGAAAAGGACGAGAGTTATGCGGCCACGTCCCTCGTTTCGCTCCACTCTACGTCCAAAGGATTTTTCGGCGAGTGTGGCCAGCGTGGCGGGTACATGGAGGTGGTCGGATTCCCTGATTACGCCAAGGACGAGCTGTACAAGTTGGCCAGCATTGAGTTGTGTCCCGTGGTGAGTGGCCAGGTGGCGACCGAACTGCTCGTAAATCCTCCCAAAAAGGGTGAAGAGAGCCACGAGCTGTACGAATACGAGAGCAACTTGATTCTGGAGCAGCTGAGACAGCGTGCCGAGCAGCTGTACACGACCTTCCGAAGCATGGAAGGCGTCGAGTGCCAGAAGCCGCAGGGTGCGATGTATTTGTTCCCGAAAATCACGGTGCCTCCCAAAGCGTGTGAGGCTGCTGACAAGGCCGGGTTCGCGCCGGACGCGTTCTATGCCATGGAACTGCTGAATGCCACAGGAATCTGCGTAGTGCCCGGCTCGGGGTTCGGCCAGCGGGAGAATACGTTGCATTTCCGCACGACATTTTTGGCACCGGGAGGCAAAGACCTGAGCGACCGGTTTGCTCAGTTCCATCAGGAGTTCATGAATAAGTACCGCTCGTAAAATAAATATTAGATAGGTGGTGAAGATGATGATGACTAAATGTTAGCAATCATTATAGACATGTTGAACGTTATATTCGTTACATTCTCAGGCAATCGTTTAGAGGCGGCTGATAACCTGCTGGGTGAAGTGCGACGTAGAAGCCGAACCCTTGAGATCCTTGGTGATGTTTTCCTTACCCGAGGCCAGGGTATCGAGCGTCGCCTTCTCAATACGGTCGGCCTCCTTGAGCAGACCCATGTGGCGCAGCATCATGACCGAGGACAGGAGCAGGGCCGTGGGGTTGGCCAGGCCCTTGCCGGCGATATCCGGGGCGGAGCCATGCACGGCCTCGAAAATAGAGGTCTCGATGCCCATGTTGCCCGAGGGCGTAAGGCCCAAACCACCAATCAAACCACTGGACAGATCCGACATGATATCACCGTAAAGGTTAGGCATGACCATGACGTACTCCTCGTAGGGCGCGGGGTCCTGGACCATCTTGAGACAGGTGTTGTCAATCAGCTCGCTGTACAGCTCGATGTCAGGATAGTTCTTCGCGACCTTCTCAGCGCTGTCCATAAACAGACCATCACCAAGCTTCATAACGGTGGCCTTGTGCACGACCAAAACCTTCTTCTTGTTGTTGGCACGAGCATACTCAAAGGCGTACTCACACACACGTTCACTGGCAGGAGCAGTAATCAGCTTGATCGACTGCACCACACCAGGCACCACGGTGTGCTCAATACCGGAGTACTCACCCTCCGTGTTCTCACGGATCAGCACGGTGTTGACGTTGTCATACAAAGTCTTGTAGCCCTGGATGCTCTTGCACGGACGGACATTCGCGAAAAGGCTGAAGGTACGACGCAAAGTCAGATTCATACTGACGTGACCCTTACCAACGGGAGTAGCCAGCGGGCCCTTCAACGCGATCTTGTACTTGTTGATGATGTCCACGGTGTCATCAGGCAACTTAGTCACGCCGTTCTCCAAACGAGGCGTGACGTCCACGGGAACCCACTCAATAGGAACCTTGGCAGCCGCGTAGATCTGCTTAACGGCCTCACTGATCTCGGGACCAATACCGTCACCCTCGATGATCGGGACGATATAGTTGCCCTTCGAGTTGGGCTTGCCGGTGAAGGCAGCCACCGAGTATTTGCGAGCCAGAGCCGCGCGCGACAGTCCTTGACGAAGAGACATCATTTCTACCACAAGGTCTTATGGAGGGTAAACCAATGTGAGCTTACCGGTGGGTATAGGGCCTCGATGGCTTAGGGCCCGTGAAAAATGCGCGTTTAGGTGAGGGCCGACGCATGCCCGAGGGTTTTTCACGTACCACGTACCCCGTGCCTCCTGCTCATTGGCTAGCGTGGACCCTGAGCTTCGCGTTCCTCTAGCCGTGCCCATCAGGTCTGATCAAATTGGGAGCTAGCTAGGTGGGTAGGTTTGTGTGTAAAATGTCGCAGATTTAGTTACTAGAGGTGTTACGAAAGTGTAATATATTTACTTAATCATATCTAGTGTGTAAAGCCGTCAGTCAGAAACGGTTTCAAGCCATCAATCATGGGTTCCCGTCAAAAGAGCCGTCAGTTCTAAGTCGTAAATCATCAATCATCAATCATCAATCATCAATCATCAATCATAAATCATTGATCATAAACCATCAGTCATAAATTGTCAGTCATAAATCATCAATCCTAATTCATAGCTTCGTCAGCGGTCGTGATCTACTCCTTCTTAACGCGAGAAGAGCTGGATTGCTTGAGTCGATCCACCGACTCGGCCTTCGCCTCCGACAGATCGACCATAGGCCGGGGGTAGTCGAGCTTTTCGAACTCCTTAGCATCCAAACGGTTGGCCGGATCATAAAGTGCTTTGCCTGTGACGCTCTTCAGCTCAGGGACCCATTTGTGGATGTATTCGCCATGCGGATCACACTTCTCGCCTTGCAAAACCGGGTTGAAAACGGTGTAGTTAGGGTCCCAGCCAAAACAGTTGTTGCACGGGTCCCAGTCCACCAGTTTGTTAGCGAAGTAGCGGAGCCCCATGCGAAAATCGATCATCAAATCCATACGCAAGTAGGAAGACACATTCATGCGCGCCCGGTTGTGCATGTATCCTTCGGCACTCAATTGACGCATACCAGCATCGATGAAGGGCATACCCGTCTTCCCCTCGCACCAACGTTCCCATGCCTCATCGTTCTCTTCCGTTTCCACTTCTGCCAACTTGAGCGAAGACGGCATGTTCATCACGATATGGGGCATGACACAGGCTACCATCTGGCGGTAGTGTTCACGGAACACCACCTCGCGGACCCACTGATCAGCGCCTTGGGACTTAGCTTCGAAGAAGTCGCCATCGTTGGCCTCATCCTGCACTTTTTTCAAAACTTCTCGCGTAGAGATCAATCCCATTGCGAAATACGGCGACATGCGACTGCCACAATCTTCGGCCGGAGTGGATCTCAATTCGCCGTATCTCTGGATGTTCTTAGAAATGAACTTGTCAAGCATTTTGATGGCACCCTCGTAACCTACGGGCCACAGTTTGAGAATCCCGGCCACTTCCTTGCGGTTGACGCCGAGCACTTTGTCCAGCTCATCGATACTGACACCCTCGGCCTCGACTTTAGGTGCTTTCTCCTGCTTGGCAGGAGCCGGCAGCAAGTTGCGAAACAACTTGTCTTGGTCGGCTTCCACCTGACTGAGCCAGTCGTGCCAGTAAGGAGTGAACACTTTCTTAGGAGCGCCATTGTCATTGGTCACCGTTCCGGGTTCCATAATTGTCTGATCATGATACAGCTGGAAGTCAACAGAGTTCTGGTGCAAAGCGTTCGCAGCTTTGATATCTCTGAAAAGCTCGTCATGCTCATACTCGTAGTTCGCGAACACGTGTGAAATATCATTAGCTTTAGTGAAATCGAGCAGCTTCTGAGTGGTGTCCTTTTTCGAGTCTGAGACAAGGAAAACAAGCGGTATGTTAAGTTTCGCGAGCTTCTCGTGGACCACCTTGATGTTCTCAATCATGAAGGCTTTACGCGCATCACCCACGCCATGAAATTCGAACTCAAACGGCTGCAAAATCATCAGCGTAATGAGACTTGATTTGTTCTCGCTGGCCATTTCAGCGGCCGCATTCAGGGCTTTGTTGTCTTCCATGCGCAGATCTTTGACGCGGAACCAGTGCAATACATTCTGTGCCTCCGGTTCTTTTTTTAGGCCATTGTCAATCAGCTTTTTGAGTCGATAGTAGGGCAGATCATTATCAATCTCCTGGGCCCGTTCCACGGTGGGGTGTTTGAGGCCCGGGTCGGAAAAGTACGCAGATCCCTTTTGGGGCGTCTCTGATCGGCTGCGTTTCTGCCCCATACCTCGAGATGTCGTTAGTGTTGTCAGTAATCGCGCAGGCCGGCTAATTCTACAGGCACTGAGTAGAAGCTGTATTGTTATTAGTTCAGCACAGGGCGATGATGATCAGAAGAGGTAGATTTTGGGGGGTATTTATCGTGTCTTCAGCACTCCTTGACATTCATTCTCGTTGCTCTTCCCATTGCCCGTGCCTCGCATAACCCTGACTGCCCTTACATGCAGGTCGACCCGGGGTAAGCAGCATCCCCCTTTTCGGAGTGCATCGAGCAAGCACCGCTCGATTGCGGCAGTATTGGGGTCAGTTTGGGTAGATCTCACTGGATAGGTTAAGCGGGGCTTATACGGAATCGTTTTACACTAGAATAAGATTGTACTGCGATCCTACATAAAAATGAGTGCCACAACGATATATGCCCAATAAAGCTGTTCAATGAATCAGTTCGAGCTTAGTTCGATCGTGATCTGTTTAAGCAGTGTAAATCGTGATCGATCATTCTGCTGTCTTAGGCCATTCACGCGTCAGCACGATCTTGATCAATGGCTGGTGGCCCGACCTCTCTCTAACCTGCCAATCCACGATGGTCTGTTTTACTGATCATCGCGACCCGACCTGAAATGCGAGTATCGATCTACTCTGGCTTTACTGTCAAATAAATGCACTACTTAATTATGGCGTTAATAGAACCTACACGCTGATGAACAAGTTCCACACGCCGCCCAAATACTGTACGATCTCGTCTCCACCCAGCTTACTCTCGCCATACACGCGATCCACAAATGAAATGGGTACCTCGGCAATTGTCATGCCCATCGACCGGGCCCTCACGATCATCTCCATCTGGAATACATAGCCCTTGCTTACGGTCACGTCAATAATACGCTGCAGCACCTCCTTTTTATAAAGGCGGAAACTACCGGTCACGTCGGAAACTCCGGGGCGCAGCAGAGTGGCCGCCAAAAAGTTGGCACCTCGTGACACGAGTTTGCGCTTGAGGTCCCAGCCATAGACACCACCGTCGCCTTTATAACGCGTGCCAGTCACGATATCGTAGTTACCCTTCTTCTGCTCCTCAATAAATTGGGGGATCGCTTCGGGGTGGTGGCTGAAGTCGGCGTCCATAATGATCACAAAGTCGCCGGTCACGCTCTGCAAACCGTGAACATAAGCCGTGCCCAGTCCAAGCTTGCCGGCACGCGGTCTCAAAACGATGCTCTTGCCATAAATGTTCGCGAGTTGTTTCGCCACTTCCTGCGTTCCGTCAGGACTGTTATCGTCCACGATCACGACCTCCCAATGTTGGCCGATTTCCGTGAACATCTTGGCGAGCATCCACACAAGAATGGGAAGGTTCTCGCGTTCATTGTACGTAGGGAGTATCACCGAGTATTTCACCATGGTCGCCTCTCAGTTGTGCTCAGGTCGAGTCGGAAAGATAGGCGGGCTGATCTGGTCTCAAAGGTGTGGGGGAGGTAGAGATTGTGTTAGGTTAATGGCTGTGAAACGACACGTCTCCCAATGCGTCGGTCTGGGGTGAGACGTGACCAGGGTAAGTCCCCCAAGTGGAGGGTAGACTGAGTAAATGGTTGGGTAAGTATTGGGTAAGTTAGTACTGGGGAGGTGCTTGGCGCGAGTGTATCGGCCTTATAATGCATGAAGGTAATAAAAATAATAAGCGTGTGCACTTAATGCACACACTTAATGCAAGATTTGTAATGCAGACGGCAAGAATAAATAATATTATGTAGAAAATGTAACGTAAACAGAATGTAGACGCGCTTATGTACTAGGGTGGTGTATTAAGATATGTTAATGCAGCTAAGGTCAGATTCCAACGAACCAAACAATAAATAATGGAATTCAATGAAAATTTAATTTAATTAATAACGGAGATCTTTGAACCGCTGAGTCTCGTGGATGCCACACTCCGTCTTGGTTTTGCCCTTCCAGCGCCCCGCACGCTCGTCCTCACCTTCACCAACCGGAACGGTGGAATGGTAGTCACCGACCGAGCGGTAGCCCTGATCGAGCAGTTTGTTGTACGGAACGTCATTAGCCTTCAAGTACGCCTGGACCTCGGCAAAAGTCCAATTGAGCAGAGGGTTGATTTTAACGATGCCGTCATTCGTGATCTCCACAAAATCAATGTCCGCTCTGGATGAGCCCTGGCTTTTTCTCCGGCCGGTGAACACACCTTGAACGCCCAGCTCTTTGTAAGCACGGTCGGCCGGCTCCACCTTGACCAAGTAGTCGTAGAGCAGATCGTTGACTTCCCAGAGTTTTGGACCGTTCAGCTCCACGAACTCCTCCTCGTTGTTTAGGCCGTCGGGCTTGTATACTATGAGTTCGGTGCGCGGATACTTCTGCTTGACTTCTTCCACCAGGTCTAGAGTCTCCTTGAAATGGTGCAGAGTATCGAAGAAAATCAGGTCCACGGGGCTTTTCTCCTCTTTAGCGAGCTTCGAGATCATATCGAGGATCACTAAACCCGTGAGGCCGAACGCAGTGGTCTGATAGAGGCCCGGAATAGTGATAATAGCCCACTCGATGACCCTTTCGGCGGGCAGCCTCGACAAACGGCGATTAATATGCAAAAGTTGTTCTCGATTAAAGAGAGGAGCCATATAGGGAAAAAGTAGCGTTGGCAAAATATGAGACCAATCGGGGAATACGCTTTAAGACTACAATCTCTGATCTGCGGCTGATTAACTCCCTGGGCAGAGTGTTAACCTAGCCCATAACGGTTTCCTCGGCCTCCGAACATTCTTGTCGGCGCTTATGGTAAAATGCCTAGACCTGAGATAAGAGAGCGAGCAAATGCGCAATTTAGTTGTGAGGGATTTAAAATGGAGGGGAAAGTGGCTGGTCGGACTATAATGATAGAATACAATGATATATTAATATGAGATGAGTTTTGGCACATTTAAGCATCTAGGCTGGGAGCCAAGCACTTAATCGCCTAAGCCGATGAGCACCTGGCTGAGCACCCAGCTGAGCACCTAGAGGAGCGCATAGGCTAGGAGCAGATTATGAAGCAAGCGCATAAGCACCCAAAAGTTCAATGCTTGTGCTGCTCCTCCTCAGGCTTCTCGCTCTTGCCCATGTAAAGAGCACCCCACCACACCGCAATGGCGGCACCCACGGCCAGCAGGAACGACTTGTCCTTAGCAGGAATCTCGTAATTCGGCTTGTAGCCGGTCTTCTCTTCGTCATGCTGCGGCGATCCGTCGCCCAAGTCAACATTCATGGTGCTGACTTCGGTGCTGCCACTATCAACAACATGGACGTCACCGGCCGAAACGCCAGTGTCAGCATTCACCGGCTTCGTCGAAAGGTCCGAATAGACCGGCTTGCTGCTGTCCTTGTGCGGACCGACGGGGATTTTGGTGATAGGCTGGGTCTTCTCCACGGGTTTCGGAGGATTCGGGATCTCGTAATCCACGAGCTTTTCCGGGTTCGCGGCCGCAGCCGAGGTCGTGAATGTTCGTGCCGCGGCTTGTTTGGTCATCGGCGGCTCCTTGAGGTCGAGGCTCTGAAGTTTATCGGTCACCATTGAAGCGCTGGAGGTGCTGGAGAACGACTTAGACTGCTCGAAACCCACAATGCGTTCAATTAAGTCGGACTTCCTGCCACTGAGCTTGAGTCCACGCTGGCGGCATTCTTGTTTGAGGGAGTTCACCGTCATAGTCGTGAATTGTGTGCGCGCTTTGTCTACCTGCGTTGACAAAAGGTGCGAGGGGTTTGGTGCAGTTGAGGACGAGTGAATGCCCTGTTTTAGGCTTCTCAAAGATCGCATAGAGCGGACAGTGCGGACGGTCGACATATGGGATTTCTGTGGGGGAACAATTTAATTTGTGGGGGTGAATGCACTATTTGCGGGAGGGATTTGGTGATTTGTCAATGTTTTGGTCCTACCCTGTTCAGTGAATTCGGGGGTTCGGGCCAACTGGGCCAACGAGGAAGCGACGCTATACGCTGAAGAGCAAAACTCCCCCCACAAACGGATCAGCCTGTGACTACCGGGCCACAGCAGGTCAGGTCAGTGACTTGAGTTGACTGGCACTAAGCCTCCCAGCTGCAAGATTCAATGAGAAGCAGCATGAAGCCCTGCAGCAGGTACCGTGGTGAGGGGGCAATCCAAATGCGTGATATGATTGCTCTTTATTAGAGAAGGTCTAATCTTGCATCCACTTAACTTATATCGATATGTTGTAAAAACTTCCTCAGACTACATGCGATCAGTTGGACCGATCTGCCTATATCTGACTATTAGACGAGATTTCGGTGCTTTCTGGAGATAACGACTTGGGGCGGCCTCTAGGTGGGCAATCTTCCTCCTAACCTCAAAAGCGCCCTAAAATTAGGACCACTCACATAATTGGTCGTGAAAAATCGGCAAACCTAGCGAGGTTGTGCGTAAATATAGCATTTTTTATTACTGATTTTAGTACGAGCTTGTGTTTACAGCGTGGTATGGCGACTGTCGGCTTCTTTAGGTCAATGTGGTGTAAAGCGCGTCAAGCTCATGTGACATGACTCTAGGTGGTGTGACTACACGGAACCCCGACTCATATATAATCTGCCGGCGCCTCCCTCACCTCACCTACAACTTCTCATATCAAAACACAAAGATGGTTAAAGCAGTGGCAGTTATCCGTGGCGACTCCGACGTTAAAGGCACGATCTTCTTCGAGCAGTCCGCCGAGTCTGAGCCCGTGACCGTGAATTACGACATCACCGGCAACAGCGCCTCGGCCGAGCGTGGTTTCCACATCCACTCGTTCGGTGACGTCACGAACGGCTGCGTGTCGGCTGGCCCCCACCTGAATCCCTACGGCACGACCCACGGCGAGCGCAGCGGCACCAAGGAGACCCGCCACGTGGGCGATCTTGGCAACGTCAAGACCGACGACAAGGGCACGGCCAAGGGCAGCTTCACCGACTCGCTGATCAGCCTGTTCGGCGCCAACTCGATTGTTGGCCGCTCGGTCGTTGTGCACGCCGGCACCGACGATCTCGGAAAGGGCGTTGGCGCCGCTGCCGAGGAGTCGAAGAAGACCGGCAACGCCGGCGGCCGCAACGCCTGCGGTGTCATCGGCCTGAGCAACTAAGTGGTAGTACACGCACCACCGGATAGTATTCGTAGTCCAATTAGATATCTAGTATCGATCTACTCATTTCGATCTACTCGTTTCCAGCCTCGGAGAGAAACAACTACATGATTCAGCACCCAGCTGATCTAACAGCCAGCCAATCTAGCCAGCTGATCTGGTCCGCCTGACCACGTGGGATTGTCCACTAAACACAAAAATGCTTCCTGTTTCATGACCTCCACCTTGCGATTCTCTGCCACTGGCGATCAAGGTGATTCAATTTAATTTAATTTAGCATGCGTCTCGTAGTGCATTCGCCGTACTGCATTCGATGCCCATGACCCGTGTGTGGCCCTGGGCCCCATGGGCGGGGAAAGGGGTCGGAAGAGGAGCCCCGCTCGGAGTTCCACACACAACCCGTGCCCTGTTGTGTGTGTTTGCCTTACATTGTCTTGATCCGGAGTGGGAGAAAACCTAGCAGAGTGTGTATATACAATCCCCCCAGACTTATTCGTCTCTGGCTCCTCCCACAACCACCCTTTCGGCATCCCACTGGAAAAAAAGTATGTCTGGCAGCGATGAGCGCCAGATTACTTGGTCGTAGGCGCGCCCGGGACCGACCTCGGCTCCCGGGCTCTCCTCTAGGGATCCCCGATCGCTCAATTCCCCCTGAACCCGCCAGTCCTGCCAGCCGTGGATCGGCTGGCTCCGAGTCTTTTGACCAATCGCTCGGCCACTCCCCGGTTGGGACTAAACAGCCCCGCCGGTTTGTGGTCACGAGCAATACGAGTGGCCGCGGCCCGAGGACTGTGATCACCATTGTTAGCCGTAAGGCCCCAAACAGTGACCGATCTACTCCTTCACCTCAGAAGACTCCCCAGAGATCTCAGAGTGTGTCACCTCAGAAGACACGTCAGACACGCCAGAGTGCTCAGAGAACTCAGAGTGCATCACCTCAGAGAACTCAGGCAGCGCCCAGCCAACCTGGCCCGATTTCACGTATGTCGTCGCCTGTCAAGCGACTTGAGCCTTCCACGCCTCAACGGGTGGAACATCTACTCGTGCATCCGTTGCCCAGCCAACCACTTTCTGAGGCCCTGCCTACGTCAGTGCCTACGTCAGTGCCTACGTCAGTGCCCGAAAGCTTCTTCGAGTTCCACGATGCGATGGAATCATTTGGTATCGAGTCGAGCTCGCCCTCAGCCACGCTGCGTTCGTCCCCGTCAGACGACGAGCAGTCCTTCTGGCCTTACCTCTCTGAAGCAAGCATGTATTCACAGGATACGGTTGTGGAAGACGGTTTGTCGCCTTGGGGTCTGCCCAAAGTGATCGAGCCGATTTTCGAGTCGGACGATGACAGTTTTGATAGCCTCACGTTCAGCGATGAGAGTGTGCGTCCCATTGATGCGGCTAACACTGATGCGGCTAACACTGATGCGGCTAACACTGACGTGGCTAACATCGAGGCTGCTGAAGCCGTGGAGCTGGTGCAGTCAACCAAGGCTGACCAGCTTGTTTATATGGCACGACTCGTTCTCCAACATAAGACCAAAGCCAAGCTAGCTCAGGCCAAGCAGGCTGAAGCTGAAGCTAAAGCACAAGCACCGGTTAAGGCTAAAGACACTCCGTTGATTCCACGCACCGGCTTCTTCTCTGCATTCCAAATGTGGATTTAGTATTTATTTTAAGACTTCTGATATTATTAAGACTTTATTGAACTGCTGTTGGCTAGTTGGGACTGGGCCAGTGGCACTTGGGACTGCTGGGCTAGTGCACTAACTAGTTGAGACTATGTTATGGCTGGTCTCGCGGGGTGCTACCTAAAATTGTTTACTTCCTACTACTCCTGCTGCTACTTTCTACCACTTCTCTTTGTTGGGTTGAATAAAATAAGACTAAGACCTTAAAAAAACAATACTATACTGAGTTAAGAATGTTAGGTGGGCTAAGCACGGGCTAAGCATGGGCTAAGCATGGGGGTAGGCAGGAGGAGGCGACGCTTCTAAACGCGACGTGGCCCCCTCTGAGTACAACTTCAGCGGCACCGAGACCTCCAGAATGCTCGTCCAGCTCGCCTTGCTTTGTGGGGCGACCTCAAACTGCACCCTCAGGGTATGCGTGTACTTATGGATGGCCGTGCTAAACGTCTCCACCAAGCCGTAAATCCGCGCATGAGAAATGTAATGCGACATATCGCGCCACCCCCCAGCTTCCACAAGCTCGCTAACCCTCGTGGAGAACGCAATGGCTACGGTTTTGGACCCTGATTTGTGGCCTTGGACATTCGTCATGATCTCTGTGTCTACAAACAACGTGATCTCGCTGAGAACCACGGGCTCGTCATTCTCGTCTACTCGCAGCTGGATTTTTATATCCTGGCCCGCGGGCTGCTTGCCGTCCTGGCCGCGGCTCTGGATTAAACCGCCGGAAGGCGCGCCCAGCCAACCCTCGACCTTCTGCAGGTGTTTCATGCCTTCGCCCAGCATGAACGACGGCCGACGGTGCAGGCGCAGCTGTACAGACTTTATGGCAGTTGTGAGCGACGCGTCGGCCCCGTCGAACACGCGCTCGCGGTGGGGGAGCATCTTGAATTCACCGAAATCAGCGTAGTTGCGGTGTCCCCTGTCTATCGTTGCGGCCACGCCCCAGAAAGTTCCGTTGAAGTCGTGGTTCGCCTCCACACGGTAGCTGGACGGTAATCTGGAGTTTCGTGTGGGCAGCACGAACTGGAAAGGGAAGCGGTACGTGCCTTTAGGCAGGTGCCGCGCGTCTTCATGCTGGGGCGAGCGACTGGGCGAAAACTCGTGGAGCGCGAACTCCACCACCTCGCTTTTCCACAAAACGTTTGTTTCGTCCCAATGCGACAAATCCACGACGTCGCGGTTCTCGCTGGAATACGCGCGGCCCCGATCCTCGCATCTCAGCTGGGCGCTGATCTGGGCCACATTGAGCTCGCGGTGGACCTCGACGGTGACGTAGCCGGCGACCTCGTCGGCGTCAGTGTAGAATCCTCGCGCGGGAGGCTCGGGAATGTGCACGGACAGGACGGCCGAGTGCAGACTCATGTGCGTTTGAGGGATAGGGTGCGTGCCTTGATGTTGCCCTGGTGATGCGGCTTGCTCTCCACACGTAGATAAGCCCTAATACTACATCATACATATTAACCGCACAGAATGTAAACAAATAAAAGAAAGCACAAATGTGATAGAGTACGGATGACTAGCTAGAGTTACTTAATAGTCGTAGTATAGCGCTAGAGTAGTGCAGTAGTAGTGCAGTAGTAGTGCAGTAGTACTAGTGTAATGAAGCAGGTGGTGGTGTAGTGCAGCACTCGAGTACTGTAGTGTTGTAGTGTGGTGTGGTGCTGCAGTAGGTAGTGGTGACTAACCCTGGATCAGATCAGATCAGCTAGCTCTAGAACAGTGTAATAGTACAATAATTAGTATAGAAAATAGTTTAGCACTCTTCCTGAGTATCATTCTGCTGATGGAAATGAAGTAGTCTCTTCGTAGCGCTCTTCGTAGCCTGCTTGCTACGCTACGCAGGCTACTTTACCAGACTACTTCTTGTTCCGCTTCATCTTCTTCTTCGCTGCCAGCTGCGGGTCCGTGACCATCTCGATCGAGCGCTTCGACCTTCTTTCTCGCCTCCTTGACTCCACAAAGCGCTTGGCTTCCGAGTACAGCCTGAAGTACTGCGTAGTGCCCAGCGCCTCGTCATACAACCCCAACGCCTCTTCGGCCGTATCTCGCAGCTCGCCCAGCTTGTTTTCCGCATTCAGCTGGTCTACCAGAACGTACAAACTGAGAATGACGTCGTAGGCCACGTCACCCAGAGCAGAAGGCACGAGTTGGGGCAGGGAAGCGAAGATCTGGATGGCGCCGGTTTTACTCCCAACGAGGTCAGCAGCGCTGATTTCCGAGCGCACAAGGGAACTCAGTTTGGTTACCAGCCACTTCACACCACCTTCTTCTTCATACCCTACCTTATTGGTTACAAAGTTGATGTTTTTTACCAGTTGCAGACTATCCGGTTGGGTGAGACGAGGCGCCCCAAGCATGCGCACGAACTTCTTGGCGAGGCGTTGGAGTAAGTCGGGGGAAAGAGAGGCACCAGAAGTGAAGTACTGGCCGAAAGTGCGCGCCGCACGTGACCGGACCCAGGGGTGGGGGAACAGCAGAACGTTTTCCACCAGGGCAGGGTCGGAACCCACGTCAAACGCGTCTAAAGCCAGGTAAATTAGCTGCCAGTCCACGTCCATTTGCGAGTCTTTGGCCCCCTTAGCCAAAATCTTGGAGGCAGCACCGGCTGCAGCCTCATTTAAATCCGAATCGCCGGCTATTTTGGCCACCTCGAAACCGCCACGCACCAGCAAGTCGTTGCTGGAACGCAGCCACTCGCGCGCCATCGCCTTCATCTCCCCAACACTAGCACTGGTAGTGTTTAGCAGCTCCTTTATCACCTCCAAGGCCTCCTGGCGCAGCGCGGCGGCGTCGTCGGCGACGGCAATGAGCACCAGATGGCTGTAAACCGCCACGAAATGCGCCTCCAGCGCGTCTACGCTGGTTTTATGCAGCAGCGACGCAAACGCCGCGAGCGCTGAGCCTCGTCCGGCGGCCGTGGCGTAGCGCAGGTTCGCGGTGAGGCCGGCAAGGTGCCGATCCAGCCTGGTTTGGCCCAGTGGGAAAGTAGTGAGGAACTGGACGTAGGCCGAACGACAACTCGCGCGCACGGACTCGCTGGGGTTTGTGACGAGCACACGGCCCAGTGCATCGCCTGCATCGTAGACCTGCGGCAGCACAACGCGCCGGAGCAGCGTCGCGCGGATAAACGCGACGGCTGTGGCCTGGCGTTCGGGCTCCTCCAAATCGGGTTTAATGCGTTCCAGAATGTAGGCAATGGCGCCGGGTTTAAACTCGAGCTCGGTTTTCGTGCGCACGAGCAAAGTCAGCAACTTCAAGGCGCTCTGGGAGAGGTTAGAGGTCGTGTCCAAACTGCTCTCCACAAAGTGTAAACACCGGTCCACCACGACCTCCAGCGAGTTGTCGGCGAAGTTCACGGGCAGCCGCAGCAGCGTTGTGGCGAGTTTGAGCGCAGCCAGGTTGAGATCCTCGTCGTTAGCCCCTAAAGCATCGAGAACAATCGGCATCAGGCCTTTGGCGTTAGGCACCGTCAGCAAACCTTTGCCGGTGTTATCGCCGCCGGCCGTGCTGGTTAAGACGCTGCGCAAAGTGTCCAGCGCAAACGTTTGCAGCAAACTGAGGTTAGCAGCGTGTTTCGCCTCTTCGCGCGAACTTAGGCGGACCTTGAAAAACTTCTCGCTTTCCTTCGCTGCCTCGAGTCTGGCCGCCAAGGCGCCCTCAACCACGCGTTTTTCTTGAGACTTGGCCTCTCCCAAGCGATAAATCTCGTAGCCTAGGACCACGGCCGGCTGCGCGGCGGCGTCGGCGTTGCGGTGCAGCCCTGCGGCCAACTTCCTCAACACCTCCTCGACCTTGTGTTTCGACTTGCTCGTGAGCCGGTGCCGCGCGAGGTGCTCCCGCAGCGGTTCCACGACCTTCCCGAACTCGCTGAGCGACGTGTACTTCGCGAGCAGCTCGGCGGTGTCGAAACTGCGGTGCTGCTTCACTTCTTTGGCAGTGGTGGTGTACCCTTCGCTGTCTTTCTCGTCGCCGAGGCTGCCGAACGTGTCGTTCATCACAATCCTGAATATTTGGCCGGCACTGGCATCCGTGTCTCCGGGTTTCAGCCCGCTGCGGTCCAGCTCGGCCAGAATAGAGTGCACGGTGTACCCCAGCACATGGCTCTGCAGCCCGCCGCGACGCAGCGCAGCGGCGAGCTCCGCAACGGTGAACGCGAGGAACGGCGGCCCGAGCACGCGAACGACTCTGGCGAGCGTTTGGCGCACGTTGTCGCGCATTTCCGGCACTTTCGAGCGCAGCAGTTGGCACAAAGCGGTGAGTTTGCCAGGCAACGCCGCCTCAAGCTCCACCACAGGAAGAGACTTCAGAAAATAGGTAATAGGGAGAGCGAGAGGCACGCGGTCCGGCAGGTTTTCGTGCTCGTTCGATTTCGAGCTCAGAATTTTAAACAGAGGAGAAACCAGGGTTTGGGTCACAAAACCGCCGAGTCCTTCCGGAGTAGCCTGTGAAACCGCCGTCACAAGCCTCACGTGGCGCCGCAGTGCATGCGGTTCGGGGTCTTGGCCCACGGCGTGCACCCAGCGCCGCGCCACGCTCTTGAACTGGCCGGGAACGACGTGTTTCAGGAGGTCGGTGATCGCATGCAACGCATCGTCCGCTAAATTGTTCGCTTCGGCGTCTTTGCTGCCCGTTTTCAGCGCCAGAGCCTCGACGATCGACAGCAGGTAGTGTGCGATCGTGCTGGTCTCGAACTCGCTCGCGTGTTTGCGTAGGCGCTGAACGGCGCGTCGTCGGCGGTGGTTCTGAACGTGGCCGATGTTGACGAAAAAATCGGCCTCCTCGTCGCCGTCATAAAGCAAAATTTCAAGAGAAGGAATCAAGCGGCTGTGAGCGCACTGCGACAGGAGGTCGATGTACAGGCGGCGGAATTTATCGTCCTGGTCGCGCAGTCCTTTCTTAATAGCCGGCAGAACCAGCGAAGTACACAGCTCGTTTATTCCGGTGTTGCCCGCTTTGGCCGCCTCTAAAAAGCGCATCAACGTGAACTTCCCGTTGTTCCGCAAGGCGGCTTCCTCGGGATCTCGCATGAAAAACAGCGAAGAGTAGACTAAAGGCAGCCATTCCGTTGCCGTCAAGTCCGTCCACAAACCTTCGTTCACGGCCTCAAACGCGGCCGACCGGCGCTCGAAATCGGGTTCGCCGAGGCGTGTGGCGTCGTACGAGTTCAGCTCAACCATAAGGGGCCCCACGCGGCCGAACTCGGCGACCCGCGCGCCGAAAACGGCGAAATTCGCAGCCAGATTCTCGCGCGCTTCTCTGGCCACAAACTGCCGGAACAGCGGCGCCAGGCCGGCGTAGGCCGCGCGCACCAGACTCTCGGGGGCTCTAGCATCTCTAAAAAGCACGCTGAGTGCCTCGAGAACGCGCGCTTTGGTCGGAAGCGGCACCCGTTTCGAGGGCTGGCCTAGAGCTTTCAGCGAAGCTCTGGCGAGTCTTTCGACGCTTTCCGCGGTCAAACTGTTCTCGCCAAGCAGTTTGAGCACGAGTTCAACCGCCGTGGTAAACGTTTCCGCGCTCAGTTCGCGCTCAAGCTGGCCAGGCAGCCACTCGCTGAGTTTCTCAAGCGCCTGTTTTGTCACTGCGGAATTCGGCGCGTTCGACGCCATATTCAGCGCAATCTCGAGCGCAGCGCCCACCACACCGTCTTTAGCTTCGAACGCCAGCGTTTCCAGAGCCCCCAAAACCTCAGACGAGCGCAGAAGCGCGGCAAGTGCCGGTTCGGCCGAGGCGGCCAGTATAAGACGCATCAGGCCAGGTACGGTCTCGCGGCTGCGCTGGGCGAAGTTCGGAAGCTGGGGGTCCACCAAAGAAGTCTGGAGGGGGGGAAGAAGCTCGTGCCAGGGAGCGGAGGGGACGCTCGTGAGGAGAAGCGTGAGGGTGCGGTTAACGGCCGCGTAGCCACCTGGTGAGGGCGCCGCTGGAGCTTCAATTGGGGCTGCGGCCTCCTCGTCATTCTCACTTTCACTAGCGCTTTCGTCTTCGCTGATGTCGTTAGATTTGGGATGTGTGGTGCTAACCCCTACCTCGGTGAGTGGGTCGGTTAGGGGTTGGGGCACGGGCTCGGTAGCGGCCGCGATCCGCATCAAACCGTCCACCACCAACGGCACCACCGGCTCTGCGCCGCCCCTTAAACTCGACACCGCATCACTCACTAACGCCAGGTATCCCTGGACGCGGCGCGGCTCGCCGAGACTCGCGTCGAGATGATCGTTCGCGAGCTCCATGAACATGCGCAACCCGTCGCCCAAAAACGGCAAAGACGTCATCACCGCCTGCCGCAAATTGCGTTTCCCGCTGTTCTGCGCGCGGCCATACAGAATCCGCACCAAAAACGGCATCACCGTGGCGCGGTCGTCGGGATGGAGACTCGTTTCGGCCGTTTCGTCAGCCCCAACACTCAGAAATGCAGTCAACTCATCTCTAAACCGCTTGTCGTCAAGCAGCGCGTCCCACGTCTCGCGGTATTTACGCAGCACGCGCGATTCCGAGAGCGCGAGAACGCATTTCACGGCAAGTTTCTGCAGCGGCGTGTGGCGGCTGCGCAAGAAGTAGAGGTAGGACGCGTAGACCTGCGGGAACGCAGGCAGCGTGTGCACTGCCGGCAGAGTACTGAACAGCGACAAAATGCTGAGCTTCTCGCTGAAGTTCAGCTCGAGATGTGGCGGTGAAGGCGAGTTGGTGAGGTAGGGCACGAGATCGTCCGCAACCCTTCTTGCCTGTTTCGGCACCGACCCTAGCGCCCTGAACCCCACCAACCTCAACTCGTCGTGCGTGACCTCGCGCGTCGCCGCGGCCATACGCGCTCGCAGCGCCGTGTCCACATCGCCGCTCAGCGCCACCGCCTCGCCCGCAGCATCGCCGAACGCCGCCAAAGTGTGGCAGTTCAGCGGCGGTTTCTGCACAACCTCGACGTCGAAAACGGCGTCATCCGCGGCCTCGTAAGTGACAAAAGCCATGGCCGTGGAGCTCACAACATCCGGCTCGAGGTCGCCAAGCGCCGCGACGCTCTCCAGCGCCGCAGACACGACCGGCTGCAGTTTAGCAGTGAGCATACCAAACACCAGCAAAACCGCCGCTGTGCGCGCGTCGCCCGGCCCTGCCGCTCGTGTGGCCAGCACTAAACTGCGCAGACGCTGGCCAATGCTGCGCGCGTTCGCCAGGTCGACTGGCAGGCTGTTGATGACGCGGCAGTGGTCCAGCAAACCTGCCGGATCCGCGACGTTGCGGGCCAGCAAATTCAGGGCGGCCTCGCGTTCTTTCGGGTCGACGGAACGCACCTTCACCAAGGCTTTAGCGTTTACAGTGGGTTGGATAGGTGCAGGAAGCACGGCAGAAGCGAGTTGTGTCATTAGTGCCGCTGCAAACTCCATGGAGGCCATCTTCTCGATATTCGCTTCAATCAGGTCGGAAGTAATCACTTTCGCGAAGATGTCGGCCTCTAAGCGCCCTGCACCGCTGACTTTATCGAGGAGGCGCTGTCTTTCCTCCACAGTGATATCGAAGCCGAGTTCGGCCTGCCACCACAGATCCGCGACGTTCACATTAATTTCGGAACTGGTGAGAAGCGGCGGGGTGGCGGTGAATCCGCGCAAACGCACGTCATAGGCCAGCAGGGCCTGCATCGGTTTGCTGCCTTCACTCGGCCACAACTGACTGGATACGAGTTTATAGGCCTCCGGACTGAGTTTACTCAGCGTTTCCAGCACTCTGAACTGGGCGTCTGCTCCGCCTTGCGCTGTTTTGAGGTGTTTGGCCACATTGCGGACGTCTCCGAACGCCAGCAGAACCGCGGCCATTTCGGACCATTCGGGTAAGTTACTGAACGCTTTGAGTTGCGCAAAGGCGCTAAATAGGGGCTCCCAAGTGGGAACGCGGTCGCCTTTGCGCAAACCTCCCAAAACAGTCAGGGCAGTGAGGTTAGTTTGGGCTGCTTCGGGTTGTCCCGCATGCGCCACAATCTGCGCCACCACCGCCTCATACAGCACTTGCGACGTTTCTTGGCGCACATGGTGCAGCGTCTCAACGAGCACGCGGCCAAACAACTCGCTGTGGCCCGAACAGGCCGTGTAGATCGCAGCGACGAGTTGAGGCGTTTTGGAGTGTAAAGTCGTGCCTGGGCCCTTTAGAGTGGTTGATAGCAGCAAAGTCGTGGACTCCAGCATGTTTTCTCGCGTTCTGTTGTGTGCAACAGCACTGGCAGCAACGATATGGTCGATTGTGGCGTCTAAATTGGAGCCGGCGCGTCTCACCAAAAACCCCAAACTTTCAGCAGCAAATCGCAGCACAAACCCGCGCGGACGGAATGCGGCGTCGCCTCCGAACAGCGGCAGCACTGTTTCATAAGTAGGAACGAGGTTCGAGCTCAGCAAACGCGCCAAATACTTGAAGAGGTACGCCAACGCATTGAAGGCCTGTTCGACCACACCCAGCAGCGCGTCTGTGCTCTGGTTTTGGCGCACAACCGCAACAATCGCGGCTAAGCTACGGCCATAGTACGGCTCGAAGTCCTCGCCGAGATCGCGCGCGAATTGGACGAGCAAATCGAACATCGACTCGGCGTTGTACTGATCTGCGTTTACCAACGCGTTCTCGAGCAGCGCAAAGATCTTCGCCTGGTTGTGCAGCACCAGAGGCAGCGACCGGCTCAAGTCGTTGACGGGTCGGCTGAAATCCGTGTAGCTGGTCGCTAAATTCAGTTCGTTCCAGCGTTCCAAAGAGGCGCGGAACAACGAGTCGGCATTGGCTGCGTCGGGGACGTTGCGCGTCTGGCCGGTGCGCCGGATCGGATCAATTCGGATGGCCGACACGCGGTCGGTGAAATTCACGAACTTATGGGCGCCCATCGGTGGATGCGCTGGAGGTGAATAATTTCAGAGTTCCGTAAATAAATTTCAGTCAGGGTTGTGCACAAAGCATCGCTGTGCCCGCCCAGCCCAGCCATACCCACACCAGCCATAAGGCCAGCCGTACCCGGCACCATAAGTCCAAGCCATAAGTCCCAACACCATTTACCCTGCCGTAGAGCGAACTACCAGTTACTTGGATTATTACAGCTACAAGCTACAAGCCATAAGCCATAGGCCATAAGCTGCGAGCCATAACACAATACAATACATAACACAATGCAATACACAGTACAATACAGATATACATAATACGATGATAATACAAGACATGATACAAGCCACACTCATACGTAGTACAGCCACAGTAAGTTACCAGCTATCACCTGCCGCCATGCCCAGCACCATAGCATCAGGCAATAGCTACTAGCAATCACTACTAAATAATATTACACTGATCTACTCGCTGGCCTCCTCTTCTGATCAGCTCACTGATCTACTCTAATCTGCTAATGATCTACTGATGATCTCCAAATGGTCCGAACTATGATGATCTGCTGATCTACATCGTCTCCTCACTCGCATGGCTGCCCACCCGGGTATTTCCCGTGGCTTCCTCGCTTCGCGAACGAGATAAGTACCCTGCAGTCCGCATGACGTGTGGTGGCCACCGCATAAACCCAAACTATACGGTGGTTTCGCCCACGGGCCCCGCCGGAAGCCGCCCTGGGCGGCTCCTCCAGCTTGACGCGGTCCCAATCGAGTCCCAAAGAGGGTCGGGGGAGAGATAGCCCAACAGGGCGGGACCCTCTCAGCACTGCCATAAGAGCCATAAGAGCATTGCCCCGCCCGATCTGAGGGGTAGAGAAATATTCACGCGCTGGACCCGCTCAGCCATGCTTTGTTTTACTGTGAAAATTCAGCACCTGCGTCCGCTTACCCCAAAAAATGGCCCATGCAGAAAACATCAGCGAGCAGCGTGTTGGACTTTCTGAAAGAACAGCAAGGAAAAAAGCATGCTCGAACCTACTATAAAAATCTAACTCCGTACTGTATTCACATCCTTACTCTTTATTTAAATTTGCTGGGTGCTCGCGGCGGCCCGCCGTGTGCTTATGGCTGGAGCTTAAGGCAATGCCGGCGATACGGCCCGTCGTTATGGCCCGCCCCATGATCCGCATGGCTGGCTGCCACTGCCAAAAGGCCGCGACAAAGGTAGGGGCGCGCTAGGCTCTCTGCAGCCAGCTGGCCGTAAGCTTAGCGCCCTTAACCTTTTTTGCCTCATTAGTCCATGTTCTCGCGCATGATAGGGCGCGTAGTAGGGCGCGCGCCAGGGCGCACGATAGTGGTGCTGCCCCACAATTGGGTGGAACCGTGAACAAGGAGCGCCGGAGCGCTAACGGAGAGCTGCGGTGGGTCAAACTTAGGGCTGAGCTACCCCACAGGCGTTGTACCGTTAAAAAGGCTGCCCGCCCGCATCCTTGCGAGAAAAAAAAACGTGTAGACCAGGCTCCTCCTAAATTTGCCGCGTGGGACTCAGCTCGCGGTGTGCGAAATTCGAACGTCAAAAAGTGCAAAGCACCCAGCGATTCGGAAAACCACACGCCTTAGACTCCAGGTCAAAAAGCAAAACCCACTAACTAAGTGGACCCACAGCATCACATCATAAAACCACAACACAAAAGCCACACCAAAGAAAGTGCCACGTCACTGTAACACACGCCACCAAAACAATGCGCAACGTCCACAAACCGCTGCTCTTTGAGGTTTCGACCGAAACGGCCCGCAAGGTCGGCGGCATCTACTCCGTGATGCGCTCAAAAGCGATGGTCACCGTTGCTGAGTACGGCAAGCGCTACACGATTCTCGGCGTGCTGGATAAGCGCAGTGCTGACGTGGAAGTCGAGGAGCTCGAGCCGACGATCCCCTACATCAAAGACAGTATCGAGGCGATGCGTGAGCGCGGCGTCAACATCCTTTATGGCCGCTGGCTGATTGACGGTGCCCCCCGCGTCATTCTGTTTGATCTGGGCAGTGCGTTCCAGTGGCTGAACGAGTGGAAAGCCGATTTGTGGAGCATTGCCGGCATTCCGAGTCCTCCCAGCGACACTGAAACGAACGATGCGATTGTGCTCGGCTACCTCACGGCCTGGTTCACCGGAGAAGTCGTGAACCGACAGCAAGAGAACGCAGTCATTCTGCACTGCCACGAATGGCTGGCTGGCGTGTCGATTCCGTTGGTCCGCAACCGCAAGCTCGACGTCACCACCGTTTTCACGACCCACGCCACGCTTCTGGGCCGCTATCTTTCGGCCGGCAACGTGGATTTCTACAACAACCTCAAGAACTTCGATGTGGACGCCGAGGCTGGCAAACGCGGCATCTACCATCGATACTGCATCGAGCGGGCCGTGACGCACTCCTGTGACGTGTTCACCACCGTGAGCCACGTCACGGCCTACGAGAGCGAGTATCTCCTGAAACGTCGACCGGATGGCGTGCTGCCCAACGGCCTGAACGTCGTGAAGTTCAACGCCATGCACGAGTTCCAGAACCTGCATGCTGTCCAGAAAGAGAAGATCGGAGAGTTCGTACGTGGCCACTTCTACGGCCACTACGACTTTAATCTCGATAAAACCCTCTACTTCTTCATTAGCGGCCGCTACGAGTTCCGCAATAAAGGCGCCGACATGTTTATCGAGGCCCTGGCCCGCCTCAACCACCGCCTCAAAACGAGTGGCTCCGACATTACGGTGGTGGCGTTCATTATTATGCCCACGGCACACCATTCCTACACGGTCGAGACCTTGAAGGGCCAGGCCGTTATGCAGGCACTGGAAAACAGTGTAGAGGAGATCCAGGCGAAGATCGGCAAACGCATGTTCGAGTACTACTCCCGGGCCAATGAATCTGATCCTCGCACGAATCCTCCCACTCTGGACCAGCTGCTGCACTCCAGTGACATGGTCACCCTGAAACGCCGCGTGTTGGCTTTGAAGCGCCACACTTTGCCGCCTATCGTCACGCATAACGTCGAGGATGATGGCAAAGACGCCATTCTCACGCAGATCCGGCGCGTGCAGCTGTTCAACCACGAAAGCGACCGCGTGAAAATTATCTTCCATCCGGAGTTCATCAACAGCAACAACCCCATTTTGTCGCTGGACTACGAAGATTTCGTGCGTGGCTGCCATCTCGGCGTGTTCCCGTCTTACTACGAGCCGTGGGGCTACACACCCGCCGAATGCACGGTGATGGGTGTTCCCTCAATCACCACGAACTTGTCGGGTTTTGGGTGCTACATGGAGAACCTGATCGAGAACAGCAGTGACTACGGCATTTATATTGTGGACCGACGCACGCAGGGCGTGGACGACAGCATTGAGCAGCTGGTGGCGTACATGGAGAACTTCACGAAAATGACACGTCGCCAGCGCATCAACCAGCGCAACCGCACCGAACGCTTGAGCGACTTGCTCGACTGGAAACGCATGGGCCGCGAATACTCCAAAGCCCGCAACCTGGCATTGCGTCGGGCCTACCCGTCCAGCTTCCCGGATGACGACGTCAATCCGTTTGAGGACGACAGCCAGCTCAAGACGCCGAAATCTAGCGCTCCCAACTCGCCGTTGGACGCGTCGCTCGTGATGACTCCAGGCGATTTGGGAACGCTGCAGGATGCCAACGCGCCACTGAACACAGAAGAGTACTTCGGGTTCAACTTGGGTGAAGAGGATGCCGCCTAGCTCCTAAGCAAACCGAGCTGATTGCTCACGTGTTTATGTACTCCTATACGTATATCCGTATCTGTATATTATTCCTATCTACTGCGTACTCCTACTGCTTACTCGTAGAGTGAACTCACTCTGTGGTTTTGATCTCTCTAACCTCCCAATACCCAGATCTTCTCCGGTGCCCAGATCTTCTCCAGCACCTAGATCTTCTCCAGCACCCAGGTCTTCTCCCAACGACCAACATCCTATTGGCTGGGCGAGGATATACGCAGCCGAGACATTGAGGCAGCAGTACAAGCAGCTCAAGGCTTGTCGGGATTGGGACACTGTTTGGTAGTGCCGCTTACAGCTCCCCTTACAACCCCATTTCACTGATCTGACAGCCTGTTGTCTCACTCATCAGCCATTGCAAGCTCAGTGACATATCCCTTTGCAGATAATTAAAGTACACTCTTTCGCATGCCAAAATTCGCTCAATTACTAGATCAAAATTTTAAGACATAAAACGTCAATGATCGGACCTCTCTACTGACCGCTGGGATATGCAGGGGCCGCTACGGCAAGGGAAGCGTACGCAAGTGCCGGCGCAAGTGTCTACGCAAGGGCGGGACTCATCCCCGCCCTGATATTTCACACCCCGTCATATACACACGCCCGGTCATACGTCCCGAGACCAATTGCTCAAGAACTAATTTAAAAGGGCACTTTGCACCGGCATACGCTAAGCCTTGTGTAATGCAATGCTATACCAATAAATGTTTCAAAAATAAACCTGATCGGTTTCACATTCGTGCCTCCGCTGTTCTCGTGCGACCCTCATGCGCCATGAGTGCCCAGCCATTCCCCACCCTGGATACTGGGCGAGCAAACCGCCGTAAACATATCGATCGCCGCGATATGGAGTATATATAAAGCCACTCTTCCTCACTAAGACCGTCATAATTCTACAATGAGCTTTTACACTGAATTGACTACTCCCAACGGTATTAAGTACCAGCAGCCCACCGGCCTTTTCATTGGCGGTGAGTTTGTCGCCTCGTCTTCTGGCAAGAAGTTCGCCACAGAGAGCCCGTCCACTGCCAAGCAGATCGTCGAGCTCAGCGAGGCGGCGGCGGCTGATGTTGACAAGGCCGTGGAGGCAGCTGAGAAGGTTACTGCCGAGTGGGAGGCCATTACGCCCTACGAGCGTGGCCAGATCGTCAACAAGATCGCCGACCAGCTTGAGAAGAACGCGGATCTGCTCATTGCGGTCGAGACCTGGGACAACGGCAAGACGCTGTCGATGGCCAAGGACGACGTGACGGCCGCCATTGCCACGTTCCGGTACTACGCCGGCTGGGCTGACAAGATCCACGGCTCGACCATTGACACGGACAACGACCACTTCAACTACGTGCGCCGCGAGCCGATTGGCGTGTGCGGCATGGTGATCCCGTGGAACTACCCGCTCCTCATGCTGTCGTGGAAGATCGCACCGGCCCTGGCGTGTGGCAACACCGCGATCCTCAAGACGGCCGAGTCCACGCCTTTGTCGGCTCTGGTCTTCGGTGACCTCTGCAAGAAGGCCGGTCTGCCCAAGGGTGTGGTCAACATTCTGAGCGGCTACGGCGAGGCTGGTGCGGCTATTTCGGCCCACCACCGCATCAAGAAGGTCGCGTTCACCGGTTCCACCACTACGGGCCGCAAGATCATGGAGTCGGCGGCTAAGTCCAACGTCAAGAAGGTGACCCTGGAACTGGGCGGCAAGTCTCCGAACATTGTGTTTGCTGACGCGAAGTTCGACGAGGCCGTGGATGCAGCTTTGAACGGCATTTTCTACAACCAAGGCGAGGTGTGCTGTGCTGGCACGCGTTTGTTCTTGCAGGACTCGATCCACGACAAGTTCTTGGAGGCGCTCAAGGCCAAGGCCGAGAAGATCAAGGTGGGTGACCCGTTCGACGAGAACTCGTTCTACGGTGCTCAAACCAACAAGCAGCAGTACGAGAAGGTCCTGGGCTACATCAAGGAAGGCATTTCCGAGGGTGCGAAGGTTTTGACGGGTGGCGACAAGTCTGAGGGCGAAGGCTACTTCATCAAGCCCACGATTCTTACGGGAGTCAAGAACTACTTCAAGGTCGCCCGTGAGGAGATTTTCGGCCCTGTTCTGAGTGTCATCTCGTTCTCTACCGTCGAAGAGGCCGTGAAGCTCGCGAACGACACGGAGTATGGCCTGGCTTCGGGTGTTCACACTACGGACCTGGCCAAAGCCATCTACGTGGCTAACAACATCAAGGCCGGCACGGTGTGGGTCAACACCTACAACGAGACGCACTGGCAGCTGCCTTTCGGTGGCTACGGGCACAGCGGTATTGGCCGTGAGCTGGGCGAGCAGGTCCTGGCTAACTACACTGAGATCAAGACAGTGCGTATCGCTGGTATTCAGGCCGCTTTGAAGCAGTAGTCCTCTAAGTTAGCTAGTTTAGTAGTTCGTTATGAAGTCTTAAGTTTGCAGTTGAGCAGAGTGTATGAGGCTCAGTATACATAACCAAATGTTGAAATAAAAGATGATAGATATTTAGCAGATCCCACGACGATGCCTTATGGTTTGAACCTGGTGAGTCCAGCTCACTTTCGATAAACTCTTAAATAACTCTTCTCATCGCTCTGGGTTTTAACATTGCCTGGACATTACATGGCGATCTCCTTGAGAAATGCCTCCAAATAGAACACACGTTTCTGAACTTCCACATACTCCTTCACCAGCCCCACTGTGTCGCCACCCTGACTGATCTGCTGTTCCAGTGCTCTTGCTTGCTCCTGCTTGGCTTCTAGCTCCTGTTTCATGTTTTTTTCGATCCCGATCAACGTGTAGGCTTGGGACTTCGCATACATCTCTTTCTCTGCCTCCTTCCACTCCTGCTCCAGCCCGGTTTGCTTAGTCGCCGATTCTTTGATCTCGGCGCTTAAGCGGTCGATTTCGGCCAGTGTGGCCCGAATTGCGGCCACCTCGGCCTCATTGGCTTTGGCCTGGGCTATAGCGTCTTGCGTGAGTTTTTGTTGCGACGGGAGGAATTCCGCAAGTGCTCTTACCAACTCGGGCGTATTGCCAAGCTCCTCGAGGTCTTTCACATTCAAATTGGCCACATCAGGGGGCAATGTGGATACATCTACATCCATTGTGACGCCTAAATAACCCTCGCTCCGCTGGATCACATTTAGTGTGGGTATACCATACCTCGTACTACAGCCTTAATGTACCATCAAACTAATGATAAACGCCTTTCGCACACTATTAAGGCAAACAGCTAAATACTTTTAAGAATATTAACAGTCTTGGACACTCAGCACACTGTCAATGGGCTGCTTCGGGGCAATAGCGGAATGTATCCCAGGGCAGGGTTGATATCTAAGACAATCCCAGGTGGGCCAACAACAGGGGTAAGGTGTAAACAATAACACAGCACCTGATCCGGGCCGGGTAATAAATAAACTGCGGCCCTACCTTTCCCACACCGAAGAGCCGCACAAGGTCGAGGTCAAAATCGAGGTCGAAGGTCATTCCAGGCCGCCAATCTTCCGAAAAGGTCGCATATTCTCCTAGAACGATCCTCAAAAAGGACGTCAATCTCTTAAATCCCACCCCAGATCAACTACCCATCGATGAGCTTCCTTATCTCGCTTCCTCGCGCATGTGTGGAGAAAAAGGCCACCTCGTCGCTGATCTACGACCACAGTCCTGCTGATATCCACTGGAAGTCCCCCGATCCGCGTGTTTCGCCCGCCTCACTGAGTCCGGCCAGTCTAGTGCTTGATCCATACTATGCCTTGAACCAGCAGTTTCCCGACCTCATGTGGACCGCAGATTACCTTCTCGTGCAAACCGATTCGCCTAATGATGTACATGCCGCGTGGACGGCGTATGAGCACGCAACCGTTCCCTTGGAGGCACAGCATATTGCCGAGTATACCGGAGGCCTGCGTCCCGGCCTCAAAGCCACTTTTCAGGCGGCCCTGGCGGAACTCGCCGCGTACTGCCGCGTGTCCATTACGGTTGCCACTAATTTCTCGCTGAACCTGTACGGCGATCGGCGCAATGTGGCCTATGCCCAGTACAAACTGTTCGTGGTCCTCAACCACTTCTACGGCTATAGCATCCAACGTCTGGAATTGGACTACAGCAAACAGCCGCTCGTGGCTGGCCCGCACCGCCAGCACCTGCGCACGCTGTTCCAACAAACCGGAGTCAATGTCTACATGCCGCCGCTCGGTCACGTGCCGCCCGCTGACGTCAGCGCTGACGAGATCTATTTGGCGGGCGAGCCCGCCCAGATCCTCCTAGCTCAGAAACTGCTGGAGGATAACCTGATTCCGAGAACCGACACGCTCGAGAAAGAATGTTCGGTCCTGAGCTTCGTGCGTGATGTGCTGCGCAGCGAGTTCATGACGGAAATTGAGCAGATCATGCTGCGTCACGGCACGTTCATCCAGCTTCCGGCCACCGAGAACATCGTGCGGGTGATGGGCACCACGCGCCAGAGCATTGAGAACAGTATTGGGGAGCTCGTGCGGCTGTACGGTCACGTGTACGTCGCCGAGGTCCAGGCGCATTTCGACCCTAGCCTGACGGCCCAGCTAGCAGCCTTGGGCGTGAGTATCCTGGACACGGAAGAGGGTGTGGTGGTGTATGGCCCCAAAACCAATGTAAAACAAATGCTTGAGGCTCTGAGTTCAGCCGGGCATGCCGGCGTGCACGTGAGCATACTGATTGAGCAGCCGCTTGAGCTCATGGACTTTATTTTGGGCAAGAAGCAGGGCAAGATCCTCAAAGTGGTGAATGGCACCGGCACGCAGATCACGGCTGAGAAATGCCACGAGCACAACTTCCGGCTGAGGCTGAGTGGTGAAGATGTGAGCAGCGTTTCGGCGGCCCTAACATTGTTGGAAGCCGAGCTGCCTGCGGAAAAGTCGCTGTATATTCCCGAGGTGTACCACAAACAGATCATTGGTCAGGGCGGCCTGGCTATCCAGCAGCTCATGCGGAAGTACAACGTGTACATGCGCTTTGCGAACACCAACAAAGAGAAGTACCCTAATGCGTTTGGTGACGTCAGAGCCGATAATGTCGTCATTAGGTGTCCTGCCAAGAACCAGGACCAAATAGACAAGGCTGCCCTCGAACTGAGACAGCACGTGGCCATGCTGGCCGAGAACCACCACCGGTGCACCATCCAACTAACTCGTAACCAGCGCCGGGCTTTGCTGGCCGCGCAAAGCAACGGGCTGCGACAAATCGAAGTGAACAGTGGCGCCGCGATACTGCTAGACGCGGAGGAACAGCGCGACTGGCAAACCGTCGAGGTCAGCGGCCAGACGCGCGCCTGTATTGACACGGCGGTGAATATGCTCAAGCAGCTGCTTACGTCCACCGACTACGAGTTCCGCATTCCGTGGTCGCCGAACTTCCCGCGGACCGTTGGTCCACTCAGCGAGTTCAGCACGACGGTTGCCATCCCCCTGTTTCTTAGTTTGAGTGCGCAGGTCCAGGCGTTTGAGCGGGTGCAGGTCGAAGGCGATGACACGTGGTACTCCCAAGTGGTCGTGAGTGTTGTGGAGAACGTGGAAGGCGAGCTGTTCGAAGATGTGTCGGAGGTAGTGACGGCTTACTTGCGGAAACACAATCTGGATATTGTGGACAAGGGAAGACTGAGCGCCGAGCTGCATGTCACGCAGATTAGTACGCACGTAGCGAGTGCGGTTCCTGCTTTGCCCACACTTCCGGTCGCTGCTGCTGCTGGTTTGTCTTCTACAGCTATTCCGGTGTCGGCAACTACTTCAATGCCGACTACTTCAGCGCAGACAACTACTTACGCGCCTCCCACCTTGGCAGCACTGGAGGAACGTTCCCAGGCCCGTGCCTCCGCCAGCGGCCTCTACTACTCGCCGCCCCACTCTCTGCGCGTTTCTGACGCCACTCCTGCCGATCTGCCGCCGCGCCCGCCCATGTCGGCCGTCAACTGGGACCACAGCTTCGACGACAGCCCCGTCAAAAGACGTCCGGACGGCGACACGTCGGTCCGCCTCAACCGCCGCCGCACTACGGTGGGACGCGACCGTTTTGCGCGCCACCGCCGGCCTTAATCACGGCCTTAAACGCGGCTGATTGTAACATTATACCCGTAGCATCCGTACTAGTAGTACATAGTCCACCTACGGTGCAGTAGTACAGAATCTACAGCAATACAATACATTGACAGCACACTTGTAGCACTGCAAAATTAGAGTAGGACACTACAGTACAGTGTTCAGCCGCTGTGATGAATTAGACTAAGAACGAAGCTATATGAAATAGTGGCCGACCTTCCACAGATCATATATGAACTCCCGTAAGCTGGTCGCAGCCGGCTGAGTGTACAGGCTTCCAGTCTCGTTTGAGTTCGCGTGGCCCGATCTGGTAAGTAACCCCAGGCCAAGGCGTGGCACATTTCCAAATTGGTGGCAAAAGGAAGTTGCTAGAGCCTTTACAAGGTCCATGGTGCAGAATATTTCTGCTTAATGAGCTAGGACGGCGCTTGCACGCAGCTTGCTAGCAGCAACTCTAGCGGTAGACGCGAGTACACTGCTTGACAGATTTCCTGAACGAATTGAACTTGGGTCGTTTCTTGGGACAGGAAAGACTCGCTGGGAGTAGAGCGGCGCCATCAGATGATGAGAGCCGAGTTGTTCAGGCACTTGAGGGGAATACTCAAACTTTAGCAGCTAGGTTTGGCCTTTCTGGTCAGGAATAAGATGTAAAAAAAAGATGCTACCAGTCAGTAGGCACTCAGTTAGTAAAGTATATAGAAACACGGGCTAGGTAGCTGACACTCTTGAGCCTGTACACAATATAGCACTCGCTGAATCAATTCTTGGGTGTATGCCTGACTGTATTCTGTGGGATACCTATGGTGAAGTAATAGCTGGGCTTGGCTGGGCTTGGCTGGGTAATGGCTGGGCAGATATGACTACGCGATTTAGTGCGTTAAGCAGCGAGAAGTTTATTTATCACCCACAGCGATGTATAGTAACTCCAAATATATTCAATATTGTAACTAGTTGGCCGTGTTAGTGGCCGTGCCAATGGGTGGCTAATGGCTGACCTCTGGCTGTGCTAACGCTGACTAGGGCTATGATTATTGGCTGGATCAAAGTTCAGGTCCATGTTTGGATGCGACAAACGTCAGAACTGACTCACAAAAAACAATCAATAGTACAAAATGTTTCTTGTTTTTTTATGAAATAGTTTTGTCTGGTATTTCGACCAGATAGCGTGAATCACGGCTAGACTTGTAGCAGGGGCTACTGGCTGGATCAGACTTCACGCCTTCTATTTGGGGTATTAAACACTAGCACAGCTTAGGTTAACATAGTGAGTAGTGTATGCTAAATTATCCCAAATTATATCAAGACTATTGAATTGTTCAGCAAATTGGCCTCTATAGGAACTATTTTAGACCCAAATAGGGCCGCAGAAGTGTGGTAAAAGTATAGGACACTGGGAATTTGCAGTAAATAATCGTAACAATGTGCCGTGATTTTGTATGTTGCCAGTTTTCTAAGAAAATATATTAGGATAATTGTATAGTATCGAGATTCTCACGGGTTTACAGAGTGGGCTCAAGAGGACGATGCATTCATTTTCGAACCAATAAAGTTGATAGCATCCAAACGTTACATGACACCCACCCAATACAATCGGATTATTTCTATACGAGAAAACAGGTATATACATGGACTGTTTGCAGGGTTGGCGCTTCGTGGCGGTTTTGCCCATCGCAGGGTGGAGCTTAAGAAAGAGATAAGGGTTCCTCAAAGGTAAGGAGGCCCCGCACCACCCAAATTTCAATGAGCTGCCGCATCTGCCGCGACAAGGCTAAGCCCGACCACACACTCGTCTTGCCGTGCCGGCGTGGCACCGCGGTTCAAGTGCTTTATGCTGGATGTGGTCAAGGCTTTGGTGCTGAGGCTTGGGGGGCCGTCTAAAGTGGTAGGCCGCCCTGGCCGCCAGCCTAGGCTTAATACGGGAGGGCTGGCAGTTTGCTTTCTAGTCAGAATCAATGGGGTTCACGACGTGCTGGTGGAGTATGTGCGCACTGAGCAGGGGTTCAGAGGGACGCAAGCAGCCGTTACCGGCGTACTCTCGCTGACGTATCAAGCACTGCGAAGACCTGCATTTTACCATCTTGTTCGCGCTCGTGGTCTTGCTCCTCATTGTGCTGGTGGTGGGCAGCTTACCGGGATTTTAATGCTTTTCGAGTCAAATGTACTGCGAATTGAGGGATAGCGCAGCAAAAGCCGCAATAATTAGTTTACTATATAAAGTAACTATTACAGCATTAACACCCTACTAAACAAATAAAAGTACTTAATGCTAAGCGCTTCCAAGCGCTAAAACTCAGTGTTACAATACTTAGGCCCTACGTATACCACCAGTGATACACTTCTAAGAGTCCATCGAGAACCACCGCTCGCCTACTTTACTCTCAACTTAATCCAGTCCATTATAAAAACTCAGCTGCCATCAAGATTGTCTACCATTGAAAAGTGTCTAAAGAAATGCCCACTAAAGAAACTGACGCTGCTGACACTGCTGACACTGCTATGTGGCACACCACCTCCTCCTCCTCTGCCTGCGCTCAGTGCAGCTCCACTGAGTGGACCAACGCAGAGCTCACGTTCCAAGTGCACCCGTTCGCCCTCACTCTATACGTGAAAGGCGCCGAGCTGCTGGTCATCTACTACGCGTTCCGCAGCAAAGAGCAGATACTGCAGTGGACAAAGCGGCTGAGCCAGCCCGCGCCTCCCATCAGCGTCAAAGTGCGCACGAAGTCCAAGGTCACAGAGTGCATCTACGCCGACAACCAGGTAACCAAAGACACCGAATTGTACGGAGTGGCTAGTTATGGCATGTGCTGGCGCGCTCGGCTTAGCTGCGCGTTGGTTCTGGACTGCGACGTGCTCACTTTAGACCACCCTCGCGGTACTACCGAAGTCATCGTCCCTGCCGCCTCCTGGCGCGATCTGGATGCTCTGTTCCCCATGGAAGACGCGAAACGGCCGACGCTCGACGTTGTGTTCCATCAGGGCTTGCCGCGCGAAGACGACGACGAGGAGGAAGACGACGACGAAGTCGACGACGGCGACTACGACGTCGACTACGACAATCCGCTGTTCTTCCAGAAACAGGGCGGGCCCGAGCTGCCTGTCGAGGCTCTGGCGCTATGGGAGCGCTGCCAGGCGGATAATCGGGACTACGTGCTCGACGGGAGAGGCTTCCCGCTGCTCAGCGGCTGGCAGAACGGCATGCCGGTGCTGCTGTGGCAGAATCAAATCTGGCCAGAGTGCAAGCTCGGCGTGCACGTCCACGGCAGCAACTTAGTGCTGGTCCTGAGACGCAACAACGGCGTCGCCGAGCGTACCGACGTAGCATTGAGCGACACCTCGCTGTTCCTGGTCGAGGAGCTCGCGGCAGGCTTCATGCACGAGGTTAACGTGAACTATGTTCCCAGACACGCGCTTCAAGAGACCAAACTGGCTGTGGAGGACAGACTGCTCAAATTAACGTTCGGACACACCATGCAGCGCATCACTCTGCCTCCTACGCCGTCTGGCGAGGCTCTGCGCGAGCTGCTGGCGGAGCTGGGACCGGTGGCGTGTACCCACGTTGAACTGCCGCCCAGCCGCAAGGATCTGTGGCGCGTGTGGTGGTGGAACACGCAGATGTCCCTGTGTCACTACCGCAAGGGGCTCATTGCGCTGGGGGTCATGCTGGTGCTGCTCCTGTGGCTGGCGGTGCGTCTAGCCTAGACGCACTACGCTAGTACTACACTGCTAAGTAAAGAAAATAATACACTAAGTAACACACTAAGTAATCACTAAGTAATACACTACTAACACTCTGGGTAAATAGTACACACTAAGTACTCAGATAATAGACACTGAGGTGATTATACAAGCAACGGATTTATCATTTGAGGGAGCTGATAGGCTATACAGTAGATAGTGTATGGCATTCTGTCACAGGCTCAGCTGGTCTCCATTGGTGCGGATCCCTAGCGGTTAAGGGTCAGGCAAGACGAGTAGTTCCGCTATCCAGTCCACCTAACTACTTCTAAACTACTTAGCTCTAGACTACTTAGCTCTAGACTACTTAGCTCTAGACTTGGTCTAGACAGCTTGGTTTAGACCAGCTCTAACTAGATGCTTATTCTATGTACATTTATTTCTCCCCGTGGTCCGTCCGTCCGGGTCCGTCCGTCCGGGTCAGAACGTACCGGGTCAGAACGTACTGCTCATGGAGTAGTAGTGCCCCTCCTTCTCGTCACTCAATCTGAGAATTCCCAATTCGAGCATTTCGTCGAACTGCCTCTTTTCCACGAACCCCTTCGATGCGACGAGCTTTTCGGCCTTCTTTGCCTGCCACGACCGCGCCGAATTCATCAGGTTGGTTCTGTGGGAGAAAGCTCGGTCGGTGTCGGAGGGGTAGTTGAGCAGCTGCTCGACCTCTGCACGCTCGTCGACGGCCCGCAGGCCGTGGCGCTGCCACTGTCCCGGCAGCAGGCACATGCGCCGCTCCAGCTCAAAGCGCCCCCCTTCGTTGATGTCCACGGTCAAGGCGCGCGTCACAATGTCCTCTGAGAGCATGTGCTCGGGGCTGTGCGCCTGCTCGAGGCCCGGCAGGCGCACCGCGGCCAGGAACCGCCGCTCGAGCCGCGTGGGACACGCCAGCGCCAGGATCGGCTTCTGCACCTCTGCCGGCAGGAACTCGAAGTTGGGCGTGTCGCGCAGGTAGACGCGGTCCTCGGGCCGCGTCTCCGCGGGCACCGTGTGCAGGACGAACGGCTTGGCCGCGCAGTCCGTGAACCGCGTGAGCCACAGCTCGGTGACCCGCAGTTTGAAATTCCACCAGTCGGGCTCATCTTCGTGCCCTTGGTAGTGTACGTGGTGCAAGCTCAGCTGCGGCGCGTGCATCCGCGGGCGGCCCAGCTCGCCTCCGAGCTTCTTGTCCAACCCAGATGCCCTGAACAGGTACGGCACGAGCAGGGCGTAGCGGTGCACGCCCCGAGGCGTCGGCGGAGCCGTCAAGGCGGGCGTTCGCGAGCAGCGCGGCACCCGTCGCGCGCAGATATGCCTGCCACTTGTCCCACGGGCCCCACAACTGTGCCCTGCGGCCGGCATCCACAATGTACTGATGATACTCAGCTTTCAATTTCAATTTCCCATGCACCGAGGCCATGAGCTCCTCTGCACTGGCCGCAATGTCCAGCTAGTTTATGGAAGGTTGCGCAAGTGACTGCAAACACGTAGAACTGGGGAAGGACGTTGATGGTGGCCCACTGCATCATGCAAGGAATCACGAGAACGACCGACAAGGCCAGCGGGAGTTCCCATCACTTTGACATAGCCACTTTGACATAGCCACTTTGACATTGACTCTTCAGAGAATGTGTTCCAGATCTGGGGGGAACAAACGGATCGGCGCGAGCGATCTTCGCGACTAAGGGCACTTACCCTGAGGCTCAGGGGTCAAGTGCTGCAGAATTTGACACCTCGGGCCCATTCGTAGTTTCGCTAGTTGTTCGGATTTTTTACTTGGTCTCACAGCCTAGGTATAAGTAAAAAAAAGCACGCGATCGTTATTTCTCTCCGCGATACACATGAAATCCACTATAATTCATTACACACCTCCTACCACTGTTCATGCTGTACCCCGATCCGTTCCTTGCCCCCCCACCCACCGCTTACTAACCCGATCACCAGATCACCCCACGCGAACCACACCACGACAACAAAACCACACACACATGCCCGAGACCGCCCCCCTGGACGTGAGCGAGGCCACGGTGGGCTACGAGCTGGACTCGATCACGCTGCGCAACATCGCGAGCGTGCGCTACATCCGGCACCACGAGTGGCTCGACCACCTGCTCGGCGACCCGATCCCGACGAGTGCCATCATTCCGCCGAAGTTTACGGACAACATCAACTCGCACGACGTGGACAGACGCAGCGCCGAGCTAGAAGCCGAGGTGGCTGCGCTCGAAGCCGAGCGGGCGGCCGGCTGGCCGTTCCATCTCGACCAGAAGAAGGCGCACGGCCTGTCGGCGGCCATCCAGCAGCTGCGCGACAATTTCGGCGCGACAAGCGGCGAGTCGCGGGCGGAGCAGATTCGCGTCGGGGTCGAGGAGCTGCTGGGCGTGCAGGTCGTCGAGGCCGGCGCCATGCGGCCCGTGGAGATCACCTACGATAGGCAGGCTCTGGAGCGGGCCGCGGAGGAGGAGGCCAAGGCGGCCCAGGCGGCGGCCGACGCGCGCAAGGCGGTGGCGAAGGCGACGGCCCAGGCGACCAGCGGCGGCGCGGACCAGCGCGACACCGCGTCCTCGACGGGGACCTTGTCGACGCTCAGCTCGGATCATGCGGCCAGTGTGGTTAATCAGGTGCTCAATCCAGCAGCCTCCCATCCAGCAGCTTCTCACCCATCAGGCACGCACCCAGCCGGCGATGTCTCTTCGGCCCCGGCGGGCGACGTAGCCAACGCGTCGGTGGCCAACGCGTCGGTGGCCAACGCGTCGGTGGCCGGCAACGCGCCGGAAAGCGCGCCGATGTCGGTGGCCAGCGGCGACGTCTCGATGGAAGACGCGCCGGCGCCGGCCGCGATGGGCGACGCGATGCGGCTGGGCGAGCCGCGCGAGGCGCCGAACCTGCCGACGCACGATGGCAACGCCCAGGGCACCGTGCCGGTGGGAGACGTCGAGGTCCCCGAGGTGACAGAGGCCGGGATCGTGGACGGTGCGCCGCTGCAGTAGACAAAAGCGTTTCTCGCAGAGGAATAACAGCCGTAGGCAGGAGGACCACACAGCGTGCACCAAAAGAACTGCACAGTTGAGGACCGCACAGTTGAGGATCGCACCGTTGAGGACCACACAGAGGATCGCACAGTTGAGGATCGCACCGTCTTGCTTTTATGTCTGGTGCCCGCAGTGTCTCGCTCTGTTTAGTAAAACGCCATATTTATTTAGTATATACATCAGCTTCTTTTTGGAAAGCTCTTAAGCTTCAAGCTCCAGAGTGGCAGAAATGGTGGAGTAGTGGTCAAGTGGTCAAGTGATCACCTAATAAGGGAGCGTGGTCTCCCACCATCGGTTGTGGCCCACTCAGCCAAACAACTCAGCTACGACCTTCACGGTGTGTCCGCCTAGAACCACGCCCCCAACACACGCCAGGTCGCCTGCCAGCTGGACCATCGCGCCGAACATGAAGCGCGGCGCGAAGATCTTCCACGTCATGAGATGCCGCCTCAGCACCAACGCCGCGACCAGCGCTGAAGTCGTGCGCACGCCCGCCACCAGCAACGCACCCGCCGCGGCTCGTCCCATAACGGCCACGGGTTTCTGCGGGTCCTTGAACGGCGTGCGGCGCCACAGCGGCACAAACACGCTGACCAGGCCGCACAGCACGAACGGCCCGAACGAATTGAGAAACACCGTGATGGGCGACCACGGGAACTTCACGGTGCGCGCCGCAATGAACGCCGTGTCCCACTGGATGCTCGCGATCGTGGCTTGGTGGCCCGTGTAGTAGAAGTAGCCGTTTGCCAGCAGATCGAGCAGCACGGGGCCCAGCAGCGTGGCCTGTAAACCGGTGAGGCTGAGCAGGTCGAGCAACACCAAACACGAGTACAGCAACGCCAGCAGCGCCAGGCCCGCGGGCGGTTTGTTGGCCACCGTCAGCGTCCAGAACACCGCCACGACCGCCAGCAGCCCGTAGCTCCCAAACACATTGTTGTACCCGGCGATCTTCTCAGGCATCCCGTTCTTCCCCAGCACTATCTCGATGGGGAGGTTCCCTCGCCACCAAATAAACACGCCCAAGGCGCCCATCAACAGGTTTAGGCGGCCAATCAGCAGCTTGGCGCTCTGCAACCCAAAAGCAGTGGAGTCCAGCCACCCGCGCGCCTCCGCACCGTCCAGCGCCCAGTAGGCCACGGTCAACGCCATGGCCAGGCCCGTCATTTTCAGCATGACGTCGGCCACGCCCACATTGCTTCTCCCGATCGCCCAGAACCGCGCGAGGTAGTACGGAAACAGGGCGGCCGACACGCCCAGCGCCGGCAGAGTCCACGCCGGAACCAAGGACGTCCCGAACTCGAAGAACGTCGACTGGCACCGGCTCGCGGTTTCTTCGCGACACAGCACCCACGACGAGGCGAGGCGCGCGAGCACGAGGAGGAGCACGGCGTACGTCGTTGCCAGGCCGGCCGCGCCTGGGTTCAGACGTGCACTGGCCACCACTAAACCGGCCGCGCCGGTGCCCACCAGGTAGAGCACGATTTTGTTCTCCCAAATCACGAACGAGTTCGAGAAACTCGTCAGTGATGAGGTTATGAGGAGAACCAGCGCAAACCACGACGCCGCGCTCGGCCTGACGGGCCGGAACGCCCGCAGCAACGGGATACTGCCGGCCAGCAGCGTACCGAGCGCGGCCCAGCGGGCCATGGAAAGCACAAACGGGAGGTAGGCGCGTCTCCACAGGTTCAGCACACCGAGACATACGCCGATTCCACTGCCAAAACACGCACCAACGGTGATACACCGCGACACGGACGCGAGCAGGGCTACGCTGAGCTGGGAGTACAGCAGGGCGGCGAACAGGCACGCGCCTACTTCTAAACCGATGCCCCACACCATGCTTCCCAAATCGAACTGGGCCCAGGCCGCGTGGTATTTCGCCAGCATGCGCTCCTGGAACGCGGCCACGTCTTTGTCGCCCACTTCCGCCAGCACTTCCTGCATGGCCGCGGGCATAACTCGCGTCGCATACGTTTTGAGCTGCTCGTTCGTGGCCTGGACCACATCCGTCCACACTCTTGGCTGGAAACCCTGTCTAATGGGGAACCCCAGCGAGTTGTAAGGCACGGCCAGACCCAGCCAGCCGCACAGCGTAGGCACGAAATCGATTTGGTTGACCTTTTGTGAGTTGACCTTAGGCAAGTCGTTGGGAGTGAACATCGGGCGTTTCGCATAAACCCACAGAGCCGCCGTGAGCTCGTCCGGCGAGTCGCCGCCGTGGTTGCCGGTCGCGTCCATCCCGTGGTCGCCCATCACCACGAGCACCGTGTCGTCGTCGATTTGCGCCGCCACGTCGCGCACAAACGCGAAGGTCTCGTCGAGTTTCGTGGCCATCGCCGGGTGCGCCGGGCCGTAGCGATGACCCACGTGATCGACGCCCAGCATGTGGCCAATCACTATCCGGTTGCTGGTATTGGCCACCAATTGGGGCAAATGCTGTTTGACGCCGTTATCGACCGTATCGAGGTCCCGGACGTTAAGTGAAGGGTATGGCAGGTTCGTGGCGAATTCGTGGCCAAACAACGCGTCCCACGTGTCATCGCCGACAAACGCCACGGGGCCCAGGTTATGGGCGGCCTGGCTGACCCAGTTATCCTCCTCAATCTTGAATCCGGCGAAATTGCTGCCGGCATCAATAAATGCAGGTAAAGAGCCCGTAGTCAGGCCTTTCAGGCGTTGTAATGTGGTGGTGGGCGGGTCGGCCATGAACTGCAGCGTGAAACTGTGTTCGGGATCGCTGCTGATGCTGTGCACGGGGAAATGGCCGAGGTACGGCTGGTCCTGGCTGTCCTGGAGCTCTTGGCTGTGACTGGGTGGAGGGGCGACGAAGTCGTGGCGCAGCGCGTCCACCACCAGTATCACGGCTCTTTGGAACGGCGGGACGCTGGTGCTGCGATTTGTGCTGAGGTCGAGCAGAACCGGTCGTGTGAGCAGGAAGCCGCTCGTGAAGGCCGCCAGCGCCGCGAGGTGCACGGCAACAACGGCACATAGCACGGCCAGCACGTATTTGCGGTGGGCCACAATCTGCCGCACGGACGTCTTCTCCGGCTTCATGCACCCTGCCTTTTCACTCTTGGGTTCGTACTGAGACGTGGTTTATGTGCTGATGTGGGTTTGTGGTGATGCTCGAGATTTGTGGTTCGATTGTGGTTCTCAGGGCAAGGTCAGATCCGCAAACTGGTTCGTTAGGGTGCTCCCACTGGGACTTCGCCGTTGGAGCTTGGGGTAAGGTATGTCACCCTGTGGACAAAATGATCAGAGGCCCTGAGCTCGCTCAGATGAGAGCTGTTGCCCAGAGCCATAACCAGCTAAGCCATACTCACTGAAGCCACTGATCGATACCATTAGCTTTCGACTGAAGCAATAGCTGGGTCAGTGTTTGAGGGTGCTTTTGATAGTAGTTTCGGGGTACTGATAGCAGGCACATGACCCAGCGTGACGCCAGCCTTGAGAATTAGCAGATTTGGGGACGAGCGGTCGATGGCTCCCTAATTAGACAGCATAAACGCGACTATAACTGATAAGGGGGCCTCGCTAAAAATAGGGTGCACAATGAGGCTTGGATCTAGGGCACACACCCTAGCCGATATCTAACATTATCTAATCGCGTGAGTACTGCTCAGTGCGAGAACATCCTGACCAATTCCTTGACGAGGTACTAATATCATATACTTTTCACACATATATCTACTTTAGCATGAAAATGGTCTTATGCAGAAGCTGTTGTAATGCGGTGCAACCAGTATGAAGCTGACGAAGATGGCTTAGCGATCTACATGCCGCGCCTAACCGTGGCGCGCCTTAGGGCAAGGCTGCCCTCACCTCGATTTCCTGGGATTATTTATAGCATCAGGCGATGTACCCAATATAATAGAAAAAGAAACAGATCCACACAATGTACGATGCTGCTGAAGTCGTTACCTCTGTCTTTGGGTATATACCCAACAGCCCTGCGAACATCACGCTGGTCAGCTGCTTTGCACTCATCATGTTTGCACAGGTCCCACTCGGCATATACCACCGCGAATGGTGGATGTGCGTTACATGGGGCATCACGGCTGCCCTTGAGATGATCTGCTATGACGCGCGGTTTGTAGGCCACCGTGAGCCTGGCTGGCGGTCTATGTACGAGATGCAGATGATCTGCAACGTAGTGGCGCCTAGTTTTATGGCCGCTGGCCTTTACAAGCAGCTCAGCAAACAAGTCGAGATTTTCGGCCACCAGTACTCACCGCTCAAGCCGCGCTTCTTCTCCCGCGTGTTCATCACCGCTGACGTCGTCGGCTTCTTCATCCAGTCGACGGGCGGTGGCCTGGCGGCTACTGGCGGTTCCAGCAGCGACTTGGGCCGCTGGCTGATGGTGGCGGGTGTTGCCTTCCAGGCGGTGTTTTTGCTCGCTTTCGCCGCGATTTTCGTGGTGGTGAACGTGCGTATTTTCCAAGACCAGCCGCACTACTGGAGCCAGAAGTACGAGGAGAACCGTCGACGCCCGCTTTTCAAGTTCTGGATCCCGGCCGTGGCCGCATCCCTTCTGTTTTTACTCGTGCGGTCAATATACCGCGTCATCGAGCTGGCCAATGGCTGGAATGGCTACCTCGCGCGCACGGAGTGGTACTTCCTTGCTCTGGACGGCCTCATGATTCTGCTAGGCATGATCCCCCTAACGGTGATCTACCCTGCTATGGCTTACGGCAAGGTCGATGTGTCCAAAGACTCGGACCTTGAACATGAGATTGATGTTTTCCTCAAAGAGTTCCGCCGCATTGATACGGACGAGATGGCTTTGATCGACAATGCAGTCATTCCGCGAAGAGAAAATATTAGGACGCGCGCCTAGCTTTTATTTATTGTTCTTTATGTAGCGTCTACTAAACTAAAGTCGTCTACCAAAATTACATCAACACCTGCTAATAATCAATTGGCAACTGCTAAAATAAGTGCACACTCATTGTTTACGGGGATCCACTTCGAATACCCACGTTCCTGATTGCGGCGACCAGCTCACCAGATCGTTCTGCACTTCCAGCTTCTTCCTAAACTTCTTGGCGATGGGGTGCGCCGCGTCTTTGATAACTTCGCGCGTCTCGCGACTGCGCGCAAAAATGTTGTACAGCGTCACGCGGTACTTCACGTTGAACCCTTGACCAACAGGTGGCCGCTCGGAGTCTTCAGGGTAGAGGACAAACGACCGATCGCTGAACACCACCAAACGGCCACACACCTGGACCTGGACGTTGCTGAAATGCGACAGGTCTACGGGTTCCAAAAACTCGACAAAACCCATAGTGCGCTGGCCTACGCGGAAGTTCTTGACACTGCGCGTTTCCCGAACGGTCATGTTTAGCAGTTTGCGGCCACTCGGCGAGATCCAGTAGCCATGGGAGTCGGTGATCTCGTTATCCGGGACGTCGGGGGCATCAATGATCTCCTCCACCTCGACTTCGTCGTCTGCGTCGCCTCGAATGCGCGAAATATCCGCCGATACGATCTCAAACGCCTCCTCTGGCACGGGGCTCTTCTTGGCCCGGGTCGGCGTGCTTACGGAAGCAATACGCGGCGCGTGGCGCGTGAAGTCGAACGCGTCGGAGTTCATAATAATGTCGTCCACGCCGGTGCTATACAGCGCCGATTTGAATTGGGCCGCCTTGAACTTGTTCGAAGCACTGGGGTTGGGGTTCGTGCTGGGACTACCCTTGGCCGCCGGAAGGGCAGCCACTGCGGCCGTTTCCGGTTTTGGGGGGGAGCTGGCCGCATCGATGCGTTTACCCTTGGGCAGGGCACGCGGCTGCATGATCTGCGCCATCAGGGCACCGGCCGGCGGCTTGAAGTTGCTCGAGTCCTTTTTAGGCGTGACGGTCGGCTGCTGCGCCTCGGCCACGCCCGTAGCGGGTCTAATTGTGTCAAACAATGGATTGTTCAGGTACGCGTTGCTGTCAATCGACGCCACAGGGCCGGGCTGGCTCCCAAACAGCGTGGGATTGGGCGGCCGGCTGCTGCCAAACGTCGAAGCGCCAAACGTCGAAGGGGCAGGGTTAGGCGCCGATCCGAACAGGCTGGGTTTGGCCGCAGCTCCTCCTCCTCCCAATTGGCTGCTGCTGTTCGAACTCCCAAACAAACCTCCAGTGTTCGTGTTCGTGGTGTTCGTGGCACTGGGGTTCGAGACACCGGAGTTGGTGGAGTTGTTGGTCGCAGAACCGAACAAACTGGGTTTGGAATTGAGCGAGCTTCCGAACGAAGGAGCCGCGGGTTTGTTCCCGAACAGGCCGCCACTAGTGTTGGCACCACCTAGTGAGAAACCAGTGTTCGAAGTGTTTGTATTGTTTGTATTGTTCGTCGTGTTCGTGTTGTTGTTGTTGTTGTTGTTGTTGTTATTCCCAAACAACCCACCACCACTGGTATTGCCCGTGCTGGAGTTACTCGACCCAAACAAACTAGTCTGCTGGGGCTGGCCAAACGTGGATGATGCTGGTTTCCCGAACATTCCGCCCGTTTGGCCCGCCTGCCCTGGCTGGGTTTGGCTGTTCTGGCCGGCCGGGGTGTTGGACTGACCGAACCCAAATCCCGACTGGGTAGTCGCGTTGTTCGTGGTCGTGTTACTGCCCCCGAACAAACTAGGGCCCGCGGGTTTACCGAATAACCCCGTTCCGCCCGAATTGGTCGCAGGGGTGGTGGAGTTCGCGGTTGACCCAAACATGCTGGGTTTCGATCCGAACGAGTTCGAGTTCGACTGCCCAAATGCACTCTGCCCGAACCCTCCGCCCAGCGTCGATTGGGAGTTCTGGCCGGCGTTCTGGGTGGCCGGTGTATTTTGGTTCTGGCCAAACGAGCTCTGGCCGAACTGAGACCCGAAGCCGCTTTGGGTTTGGGCGGTGTTTTGAGTTTGGTTGTTCTGATTGTTCTGGAACCCGAACGAACCCGCATTGTTGTTACTGTTGTTACCAAAAATCGAGGATCCCGTGGTCTGCGAACCCTGCGTGTTCCCGAACATGCCCGGTTTCTGGCCGAACGTCGAGCTCTGGCCAAACGGCGACGACTGAGGCTGGTTCTGGTTCTGGTTCTGACCAAACGGCGAGGATTGGTTCTGGGTTGATCCAAACCCAAAACTGGACTGACCGGTGCCAGATCCTTGGGCCGGGTTTTGGTTTTGATTTTGGCTTTGTCCAAACAATGAGGTTCCCGTACTTGCGGGTTTCCCGAAAGCACTAGTGCTGTTGTTGTTCTGGCCAAAAATACCGCCACTGCTGTTGTTGTTGTTAGTATTGTTCGTGTTGTTGTTGTTATTGTTGTTAAATCCGAATTGGGACGCCGGCTGGCCGAACGACGAGCCGCCAAAACCGGAGTTCTGGGCCGAATTCGCCGCGGGCTGGCCGAAAATTCCGCTCCCTGCACTCGATTGAGGCGTGCTGCCGAACGCAGAGTTCCCAAACGCCGAGGTGCCCTGGTTCTGGGCGGTTTGAGTAGATCCAAACATCCCTGACGTTTGCGGCTGCGACTGGCCAAAACCGAAGCCGCCACCCACTGCGTTGTTAGGTCCCTTCACGTTTGCCTCGTAGTCCTGCACACGCAGCTCCTGGATCGTGTGGTTCTGGTATTCCGGCATCATGGTGATAGTTTGGAACCGTTCAGTTTTGAAGTCTCCCGTGCGGGGATCTTTCTCGCGCGTCTCACGGGCCGTGAACGGCGTGCGCGTAGTGCCTGTTTTGTTGTTTAGTTGGTTGTTCATGCCCATTTGGTTGTTGTTCAGGCCGTTGTTCATGCCGCCCAGTTGGGAGTTCATTGAGTTACTTCCCAATCCTCCCAGACCCCCAAGCGACGTCGTGCTGGCACCTAAGCCTCCACCTAGACCCCCGATACCCCCTAAAGCGGGCTGGGCGGCCGGCTGGCCGAAAGGAGAGGCAGAAGGCATGCCAAACGGAGACGCGTTGTTTTGGGTGCTGGTGTTAGCCGCGGGGGCGCCAAAAGAGGACGCAGGCTGCTGCTGACCGAACATCGATGGACGCGACTGGTTGTTGTCGAATCCGAAGCCGGACGAGCCGCTAGCGGCGGGCTGCTGGCCAAAACCCGACTTGAACATCGCTGGTGAGAATGATGGCGATAGTAGGGTAGAAGGGTTCGTGGAGTGAGTGGGTCGAACCACCCAAACAATGGCAAACGTGAAAAGTAGGGAGATCACCCCGGAGAAATAGCGAAGAAGTAAGTGAAATGTGTGAAATATGTGAACTGTGTGACAAGTGATCGAACACAAGTAGTTTAACACCATGTATTTATTATCATTGCTTAGTATACAGCACCGGCTTTAGGTCCGGTGTTACTACCCGATACTGCCTGTTTAGTACTTCTTATTTTATTACCTAGTTTAGTTCTCCATTTTACACTCTTATTATTCAGTTAATGCGCAGCGTACGCTCTCCAACACCTACTTAACACCCCGCTAGAGATCTAACGCTTACGTTTTCCTCGGGCCTTTGGTCCCCCTACCCTCCTTAATTAATTCTCGTCAAGTCCCCCCCCGCCCTGATCCATCCGACGCGTCATGGGAATCAAAGGCCTGTTCAAGGTAATCAGCGACAACGCGCCCGGTGCGGTCAAAGTGACCGAATGGAAATCACTTTCCGGCCGCAAAGTCGCCATTGACGCGTCGATGTCGCTCTACCAGTTCCTCGTAGCCGTCAGACAGAACGATGGCGCCCAACTCACGGGAGACGATGGCAAGGAAACGAGCCATTTAATTGGCATGTTCTACCGCACGATTCGAATAGTTGAAAACGGATTAAAGCCAGTCTACGTATTTGACGGCAAACCGCCCGATTTAAAAGGAGACGAGCTGGATAAACGCTTGGAAGCGCGCGAAAAGGCGCAGAAGCAGGCCGAAGAAAGCGGCTCAGCGGCCGATGCGGCGCGTTTTGAGAAACGCACGGTCCATGCGACGAAAGAACACAACGACGAAGCGAAGAAACTGCTCAGATTGATGGGGATCCCCGTGATTGAGGCGCCTAGCGAGGCTGAGGCCACGTGTGCGACTTTAGTCAAGAACGGCAAAGTCTGGGCTACCGGGTCAGAAGATATGGATACTCTGACGTTTGGGTCTTTGTTTTTATTGCGCCACCTTACTGCTGGCGACCAGAAGAAAAATCCCATCACGGAAATTGATTTGACTAAAGTGCTCGAAGGCTTGGGACTCAACCAGTCCGAGTTTATTGACCTGTGCATTCTGCTAGGCAGCGACTATACGGCCCCGATCCGTGGCATGGGACCCCAGACCGCGGTAAAACTTATTAAGGAGCATCGGTCGATCGAAAAAATCCAGCAGGCGCTCAAACAACAAGGAGGCAAGCTCCAAATTCCCGACGACTTCCCCACAGATGTGGTACGCAAGCTGTTCCACCACCCGGAAGCCGAGTCTGGCGACGATTTGGTTTTCAAGTGGTCTCCACCGGATGTAGAAGGGCTGGTCGAGTTTATGGTCAAAGAAAAAGGGTTCAGTGAGGACCGAGTGCGTCAGAACGCAGCCAAACTCGCTAAAGCGGCTGGCCAGAAACCGCAGGGGCGATTAACTGATTTCTTTAAGGCGTCAGGAGGTGTGAAAAAACAGGAGCCACTCGGGAAAGTCAAGGGGAAGGTGACTAAGGGGAAGAAGAAGTAGATGAGTAACTAGAAGTAAGTAGAGGATGTAAATAAAGGATGTAGTTAGGAAGTAAGTGAGGAGTACTAAAGTTGGAGAAGTAAGGAAGTAAGACGTTGTGGGATTTCGATTCTACGAGTCTAAGTTAGGGTCAAGCTTGCCACGTACCATGACCTCAACGTGTCGGATCTGTCTTGGCCTGGCCACGCGGAAGTCCCCACTGTTTGAGCCGTGTAAATACACGGGAGCCCAAGGTTATGTCCACGAGGACTGCTTGTCAGACCATCTTTCCGGCGTGAAAGACCCGAAGTGCAATAAGTGCCAAGCCTCGATTGTTTTTGCGAGTCTCATGGACACCCAGCCGTTTACGTCCAACCACTACAAGACCTACCTAGAATATGCCATCGAATCAGCTATTTTCATGTCTATAGGCGACTTTTCAGGCTTTATTGCAGTTTCCGTCTGTGTCATTGTAATCGTGGGTCTCTTCCTTGTTTGTGTTGGCATAACGGCTGATGAGATCAACATGGCCTTGAGATATATTGTGCTGATCGATGGAGTAGAGGATTTTGATAGTATTATGTCAAAAAGGCTTGAATTCATTAGACCTTTTTTCTCTACAGTTGGTTCTGGTTGGAATATCATTTTGTTTGGACTAACGGCGTCTCATATAGCGCAGGTAGTGTTTACGTTGCAAACGAAGAGGAGCCAACTAAGAGCCAAGGAAGAAACAACAAAAGAAACAACGGCAACAAAAGAAACAAAAACAAAAGCAAACCTCGGCGCTTCCCAAACGCTGACCTTCCGGAAGACCCCGCAAACACTTACTTTAGCGCTGCGTCGCCTGAGGCTAAAGTGCTTAATAAATCTGCCGAAATTGAAGATTGCCTTGTTATTATCGGTACTTTCCTTATTGTTCTCTGTGCCTGTGCTGTTTCCTCTGTTTACGGGCGTCAAGTGGCGCTGGATGCTGCCTCCAATGCACTTTGTGATGCGCAAAACGTATCCCCGGAAGCTGGTGAATTATCGCGACCAGCATACAATACGTAAATTCGTTAGATATACGGCCATCATGAAGAACCGATGCAAGCTGCTGGCTGAGCACCACTCTTTCCCTTGCAAATGCACTGCTTGTCCACGATTGCTGCACCACTCATCACCCATTACCACACATCACCTACTACCACACATCACCTACTACCACCAAAGTATTACTGTCACTATTGTTGTTATTCTGTGCTATGGTCTTCACTTGAGAGAGCTGTCTCACTGGTAACAACGTCACTGGTAACAACGTCACTGGTAACAACGTCACTGGTAACGAAGGTTTGTGGGCCACAGTTCACTTGGGACTTCCTGTTCTGAACTGGACTGCCTACAACACCTTAAGTGCGTTTTTCGTTATGCGAGAAACGTATCCCCAGAGGTTGGTGGATAAACCATCACAAATTAAATAAAAGCTGTACTTAACCTAGTATTAAGTTAGAAGTACCCTGTTTCTCTCCTTGATATTATTTCTCTCCGTGATCATGACCGCTACGTGTCGGTACTGTTTCCACCCGCCTACGCAGACTTCCCCGCTCTTTGAGCTGTACAAAGGCCATGAAACAGCCATTTATGTCCACGAACGCTGCTTCCGCATCTGGCTGAGAGACAAGCCTACGTATAAGGAGCCTGAAGACCCGACAGTAGCGGTGAATCCTCTGGACTTCGAGCCCCTGACGTCGCACCACTACATCACATACTACCACCATGTTTACCGCTGGCTGGCTTCTGGAGATGCCCCGTTCGCTACGCTCTCGGCGTTAGTCTTGGCTCTGTGCGTAATTGTATTAATTGCTGCCTATGTCGTATTAATAGCCGTGATTGGCTGCGGTCTCCACTACATCGTGCGCTATATAGTGCTGGATGATAAATGCGAAGACCATATGAGCATGAACGATCTGCCCTTTAGCGAAGTACTTAGTACTGGGTGTAAAAATGTCTTGTGGGGATGTGTGGTGCTACGTATTGCCTTTGGAGTTGGGATCGAACAGCTGCGGCTCCACAAAGAGTCGAAACCACCAGTGAGGGAATTTCCAGAGACAGAGTCATCCAATGAATTTGATATTGTGGTGGATAACCCCGTCTACCGCCATCTTAAGGCTGTTATGTCTCTGTCAGCCATAAGGGCCGTGCCTGCCTTGATTGACGGTAAAGATGTTCCACCGCAAACTAAAGACGCTGCAGAGGCTTTTGGATGCACTCTAATCGGTCTGTTCGCTGGAATTATCCCGATTTGGCTGTTGGGGGCGGGAGTCGCCGCCTGGCGCGAATTCTCGGCCTGGCTGGGTATTCAGGCCGCCTTGACTAGCTGGATACCCAAATTTATGGTGGCTCTGCCCATCGACTACCTGTTTATTTTGGCGTCTGCGTTTGTTTGCGCGCGGGTTCTGGCATCCACTAAACTAACTCGTTTCAAAACCGAGTGGCACGCAGTTGAGCGCACGCTTAGTATAACTGCCACGGCTCTGCTGATGCCGTATGCTTGTGGTGCTGCCCTGTTTTATGCAGCTACAGGCATTTTGGTGTATCCTGAAGCCACCGATTCACAGGCTTGGGGGTGTTTGGTAGTTGGGGCTGGTTGTTGGTGCGATTGGTGGACTACGCGAAGCCAGATTGACGTGATCATTCGTCGAACCAGCAGTAATACGCCACCACCTAAAGGGATTCTCTGGTCTGTGATGCAGTTCGTGCCTACAATTCTCAACTACAGCCTCATTGTTTGGGTACTCAGCAAACTGGTGCCTCTCCATATTTCCATGGAGTGTAGATGGGTTGCGCTGCTTCTAGTGTCACTCTTCACGCTTTTGGGCCCGAACCAGCCGCCTTTGGCGTATGTGGCCTGGGTGTGGCTCAATGAAAGCGTGTGGATGCGTTTCACTGTTTACCTAGGCAGTGGGGCAGTTCCCGGCTTCATTCTGATCGCTCGAGCCTGGTGTTTGGTGATGGTGCTTGGTGTTTTGCCCCTTGTACTTGGGAAGACGGCAGCACTGCTAGGCCTTGCTTACAATCTTTGGTTGCCTATGGCTACTGTTTGCTTGGGACTGCCTGTTCTGGGCTTCTACCTGCTCAAATACCCGCCTAAAGAGCTGGAACATAGCGCACGGTTCCAGAAATGGAGACAAGGCCATTCTATTGATTGGCACGTAACTTCTGCGGCCCTGATATTGCTGGGAATCTGCTACACATCCACAGAAGAAGCCTGGACGCTTAAAGATGCTTTCGTTGGCGTTCTGGCTATGGTGTGGCCTGTTGAATGGTACACGGCTGTGCTGATTTCGGTGTTTACGCGCTTTGGCCTGCTGCGACTGGTCTTTATGGCTGGTGAGAAGCGCTGGCCTATGCAATTGTTCCACTATGTGATGTACCACACGTATCCCCGCGTGCGTGTGCCGAGAGACCATCAGATGGCCACCTTGTGAATATTTTGTGTTAGTTAGAGCAGTATATATAAAATTTCACGATATCATGTACACAACTGGTTTATTTATGGAGTCATGAAGCTGGCCTTATGGCTGGGTATGTCAGGTCTTAGGGGACACTAAGGGGGTACCCTATGATATCTAACCTATGAATACTAACGCTGACGGCACCAAGTAAGTAAGTGCTAAACCACGATGGGTTTACTTAAATATTTATGCTATAGAACACTGTAGTTATTATTAGTGTCGTTCCATCGTGCCTCTTTGACTGAATCATAGATCCATTTCCCCGAAGCTGGTTGGGAGGAGTCTCTAGATTATAGAGCAGTGCTGGCTTTCACAGATACGCCCGGGCCCTCAACCCTGCTTTTATAACCTCCAAAAATATCTTTTCAGAATACTTTCCGGGAGCCTCGGTGCACGAGACAATTCTCCATTTTGGTAACCTGAGACTGGAGTTAGCAAAACCGCGCTGGGATACCCACGCAAGTATCCTGAAGGAACCCAATTTTGATCACACGCCGTTTAGGTAGGCTAATGCGAGCTGTTCTGTCACCATTGGTTATTCTTCTTAGCAGCAACCCTTTATTCTCTTCTCATAGTCGTTTTGCAATAGCTCTCTTACAGCAGCTATTAACCGGCAGCCATTAGCACCAGCTGTTAACCTGCCATTTACCGGTCATTAGCATCAGCTGTTGACCTGCTATTTTCACAATAGATCCTCTAGAGACATCTCCTGAGACTCCTCTACAGAGAGGGACCCATAAGGAGCCCATCATACATGTAAGCCATAAGGTAGGCTCATGGCGGATTCAATACTTATCCTAATGACCAAGAGTTGTTACCTTTAGTTATTTGATTTACTAACAGCTATATTAACCTATTCTTTAAAGAAAAAATGGTGATATAAGAAGCATCTGCTTAAGGACATATGGTTGGTGCTAATAGCTGGTGCTAATGGCTGAGGGCAGGGCTAATGGCTGGTGGCTGGGCTAATGGCTGGTGGCTGGCCCAATGGCTGGTAAGGCGGCTTGCAAGGATAATTAAGAAGAAATGGAGAAGAAAACCAAAACCAAATTTCTCAAAGGGCACCTATCTGTTGCTATTTTATAAGAATGGCCACTTTTATAAAGAATGGCAAAGCCCTTTGCATAAAAAATGGCGTAGCCCTTATGAGAATGGTGAATCTCTCTTGGCGGCCCTTAAAGAGTCGCTATTGAATAGCGGTTCTCTTAATAGCGTCTCTCTTAATAGCGTCTCTCTTAATAGCGTCTCTCTTAGGCGGCTATAGAATAGTGGTTCTTTCAAATAGCGGCGATATCTTAGCGGCTCTTTATTACATTCTTTACGAGAGCTGCTAAAGAGAACTTGTAGAAACGCTATTAAGACCTCCTTTCTTTATTCATAAGTGGTGACAAAGAACGTCCGGGGAATTCTTATAAAGTGGCGATAAAGAACGGCTTCGCCGTTCTTTATAAAAGTGGTGATATCGGTATAAATGGTAATTAAGAACGGCTTTGCCATTCTTCTAAAAGTGGTGATAACGGTATAAATGGTAATTAAGAACGGCTTTGCCATTCTTTGCCATTCTTATAAAAGTGGTGATAAAGAACGGCTTCGCCGTCCTTTATAAAAGTGGTTAAAGAATGACACAGAGCGGCTCTTTAATAGCCGCTTTTTTTTTCTATTAATGTTTTTAATAGCGGCTCTTTATTTTATTTAATAGCAATTATTTATTATAATTCATTCTAGCTACCATTAACCCACCTGCCATTAACCCACCTGCCATTAACCCACCTGCCATTAACCACCTGCCATTAACCACCTGCCATTAACCACCTGCCATTAACCACCTGCCATTAACCACCTGCTATTACCACCTGCTATTACCACCTGCTATTAGAGATCTTCTAGAGAGCTCCTCCCTGCAGAGGCGTCGTCGCCTCTGCAGATAGGAACTCCACAAAAGAGCCCCCGTTCCCCCTATTTTCGGGCGAACGAAAAAATGAGTATATTATATATGTAAGCTATCTAAGCTGGTCGCGCCCCAGCAGAGGAAACTTGAGCTCGCCCGTGCTCTGGATCCTAAGCCATTTAACAAAGCTTTGACGATGGATGTTTGGCCCGCCGTGCCAGCATTCCAGATTTGCTGAAATTTGTGGTGCAAATTTCTTTCCTTGGTACCAAGGTGGCGGTTTGAGGAGTCTTTAGTGAGTTTTAAACTCAGCGCGTCCTCAACTCGCTAGTCCCGGGACTTCATCGGCAACACTGCAAGATGGAACTGGAAGAAAGAATGATGGTTGATCAGGCCACCACTACAATCCCCACTCTAATTCACCAAACTTGGAATGCTGCCGGCATATTTTCTTAAGAATAGAAAACGTTAAGAAGAAGAGTTTGGACGGGGGGAATGCCGTTTTTATAGTTCTTCCGGGGGTGGGCAGTGGTGAGGAAGCTGGGCATATACTTGGGCAAAAACCCGGACGGTTTAAAGCTAATTTCTCAACGATCCGGCTTTTGTATGCAAGGCGATTGTCTCGCCATTGAGGAGTTGGAAGTACAAATTAAATGTTCAAAATTCCTTTTATTTCGTTTCACCCCATATTGCTAAAATATTAGTGCGATTCTGGCAGATCTCGTCGAGATATGCACAGTGCATAATCTTCGCCCTTGCCCCGCCCATCTGCGGGATTACGCATACCGATCGATTAGATTTATTTGGATCGTCGAAACCGATTAAGTTGAAATAAGTCTGTTTAGGAGATCTCCGGCAGTAATTGACCGACGCAGTGAAATTTCCGCGCGTTTGGTGCGGATCTCAAGTTTTCCCGATACCTCGTTTAGCAGCTACCATGCACAGATCAATTCTGCCTAGCTGGAGTGCTCAAATAATTTATAATGGTTTATAGAGGTGTATTAAGTGATTCATTCAGCGATATAATGAGCAATAACTACTTTATTAACCGGTTTTGCGGTATTTGTCCGTAATGGCTGGTGATTCCTGGGAGTTCGGCCTCGTGCGGGGGAAGGCCCTAGCCCACGTATTCCTAGCCCCGCAGCCACCGAGAGAAGGAGATTGGGACGTAAAAATTGGTTTTATTGACGGATTCCGGCTTCACAGAATCGTTTATTGACCATCTGACGGTTTTAAATGATTAATAGTGCCAATACAGCTCTTATTTGAGCTTGGTTTGGCGCCAGAGCTGCTAGATGGCGCTATTGAATCTAAGGGGCTAAGGCATACTCAAAACGACATTAAGTGCTTCATGGTGGTCTGTAACATTGTCTGACAACTGCAGTTTGTTGACATTCCTACTGGGACGAGTTTTGGTGGGCCTCCTCTCCTGTGAGAGGTTTTAGCGGAGGGTATATCAGAGGTGGCTGAAAACGCCTCGGTTTCCTTGTTTCGGCACATTTATCAGACGATAAAGCTGTGATATGAGACCGAAAAAATCGTCTGGGTCAGTGCTTGCGTTTGGATAAGCGACTTCTATGCTCTACCGGCTACTGGCGACTCTATTGGCAACTAACAGCTTCGCTCACCGCTAACAACGTAACTGGCTTTTTCAATAGCTGCTAAACACTCACAATGACTCCCATACGACTCTACTAAATGCTGAGGCGCCTCACTAGCTGGTAACAACGATAATGACTACTAAACGGCTATTTGATTGTCTTTGCCTCAATAAGAAACGCTATTCATAGACTCTACTCTGCATATAACTGTTAATGGTATTTCAAGTCAACTGCATTGCGTTTGAAACGAATGTTAGTGTTCCCAGCAATATATCCCCAGCCATTGACTACAGCCATTACTCACTCAGCTATTAACCCAGCCATTACCACTCAGCCATTACTCACTCGGCGATTATACCAGAAAGTCATTAACTTCCCAACAATTCCAAACCAGAAAAGAGGTCACAGCAAGACGACTTAACGTCAGTCTTCATATTACTTCTTTTTTCACTCTTAAATACTTATCTATCTCTGCTTATTTATTATTTCACATCAGGTCATCTTCTCCCTAGCCCATGAAAGTTGGCTGCCATGTTTCGATTGAAGGCGGCGTGAGCAAAGCGATTGACCAGGCACGCAAATATGGCAACATTTCGTTTGCAATGTGGCTGAAAAGCAGCCGCAACTGGACTTCCAAGCCGTATCCTGCCGAGGAGATCGAGAAGTTCCGCGAAGCGTGTAGAGCGCACAACTACGATCCTCGGCGCGATATTCTGCCTCACGGCTCTTTTCTCATCAATCTGGGCAATCCGGATGCAGAAAAACGCGCCAAAAGTTACGGCGCGTTTTTGGACGAGCTGGAACGCTGTGAACAGCTCGATATAGGCCTCTACAATTTACACCCGGGATCTTCGCTTGGCACTGCGAAAAACGAGTCGATCAAACGTATTGCCGAGGCAATTAACCAGGCACATGCAAAAACGTCGTTTGTGAAGGTTGTGCTCGAAAATATGGCCGGCGATCCGACCAGGATCGTAGGGTCGGAGTTAGAGGATTTGCGCGATATTATTGAGCTCGTGGACAACAAAGAAAGGGTCGGCGTGTGTATAGACACGTGTCATACTTATGCGGCCGGCTGGGATATCGCCAGTCCGGCGGGATTTGCCAGTTTTTGGGAAGAGTTCGACAAAACTATTGGGAGGCAGTATCTCAGCGCTATCCATGTCAACGACTCGTGCTGGCCCTTAGCTAGTCATCGTGATCAACATGCACGCGTTGGAACCGGGTTTTTGGGTCCCCAGGCGTTCCGCTTGCTGATGAATTACTCGGACTTAGAAGGCATTCCTTTGGTGCTAGAAACTGACGATTTCGAGGACGAAGTGCCGCAACTGAAATGGTTTGAGGGTAAATCAGAGGAAGAAGTGGAGAAGGAGTGTGCTGGATTGGTGCAGAAAGGTGCAGCTATGCGAAAAGAGAACCAAAAGAAGACCGACGAGAAGAGGGCTAAAGAGAAGGCCAAGCCGAAGAAACGGAAGGACGAGGGATCGTTGGCGAGCTTTATAGTTAAGAAAAAGAAAACTACGTAGGCTACAAAGTATGGATCTGCTAGCTAGCTATTCAGGCTGCTACTCATTGTTTGATTGATTGAGATTTTTCTGATTGATGATATTTCTGATTGATGATATTTATATTTTTTGATTGTTTATTCATTGGTTGTGACTTACTGACTTTACTTGTCGTTTACTTGGTCACTTATTGTGACTCGTACTTGGATCCTTGACTTGCTCTTTGCTCGCTACCCAATCGTTATCACCAGATGGGTAGGGTTGGTCATATCTGGCATTCTGCCACTGAAGGCTGAGCACCACCATGGAGTTCTTCTCGATGGGAATGTTCTGCATCGACGAGATCCACACGCCAGAAAAATCTTATTATGATGTAATTGGAGGTGCCGGGACTTACGCTGTGCTGGGAGCTGGTTTAGCGCTGCCACCCGCCCAACGAACCAAAGTGGTCTTTATTTGTGATGAAGGGCGCGATTTTCCGCAGCCAATGAAACAAGAGATCGAGAGTTGGGGTTTAGGAACGATTTTTCGGCAAGACATGTCGCGCGAAACCACCAAAGCGTGGAACAAGTTTGTAAACAACGAAGAGCGGCTGTTCAAGTATTTGAGCCCTAAACGGCAGATCGTGGCCCAGGATCTGGCTGGTGAGCCAAGTAAAGCGAAATGTATCCACCTGATCTGCTCACCCGCACGCTGCGACGAGTTCATGGCCGTTTTGCGTGGTCCTGATTGGCCGAACTCCCACCAACCCCAACAGCCCAGTCAAACATTTGTTTGGGAGCCAGTGCCCACTGAATGCACACCCAGCAATTTTAAAGCTCTCAAAAAAACTATTACCACTTGGGAAATTGATGTGTTAACTCCCAACGCACTGGAAATGGCAGCGTTTGTAGGGAAGCCCGAACCCCTCACATATGCCGAGGTTGAAGCGATTGTCGACGATTTTTACGCATTTGCACCGTCTATTGTGGTCAGGTGTGGTGCCCTTGGGAGTTTTTTGCGAACCACCGCTACCCGGAAATGGTATCCCGCCTACTTCAGTGATCAAAGCAAAGTTGTGGATCCCAGTGGAGCAGGTAACGCGTTCAGCGGCGGCTTAGGCGCTGCACTGGGCGTCGGTTATGGCTGGGACGACGCGATTGCGGCCGCTTCGGTCAGCGCGAGCTATGTTATCGAGCAGGTCGGGCCGCCGAAGTTGGTGGGAGGTGAGTGGAATGGCCAGGATCCTCAGGAGAGGCTAGAAATTTATAAAGAGAAGGTCAGAGAGTCAGAGAGAAGTTAAAAGAGAGAAGTCCCAATAGTGTGTCATGTAGTAATGTTTTATTTATTAAGTAGAGATCTCAGTATGGTACATGTATCACGGAGAGAAATAAGTAGTGCACTACTAGCTTAGTGTGTTAGTTTATCTTATGCGGCCGAATTAACAGCGCCTGAATAAACCAGCCACCCGCCACTAGACAAATTGACCATTAATAAAGTTCGGCTGGTCTTGAGCAGCCACCAGACGCTAGAGAAAGTGGCGCACCGTTACAGTTCGAGCTAAACAAACAACGGACTCCATAGCGGAGTGCGCTCCACGTGGAACGAAAGGCCGCCAGTCACGAGAACGTCGATAAGTTTAGACGGTTATGGTGAACAGAAACGCCGTGTTCTTTGTATCTAGATGGCGATTCAATAGCAGGTTCCTGTTTGGTGGAGTGCAGCAGCAAGAACGAAACACTGGTGAACAAAAGGAGCCGCGTAGGGGAGCATTGGTCGACAATTGGAGAGGAAAAGGCACTAACCGGGACCTCGAGCCTATAAAGGTCGCTGAAATGTAGGTCGAAATATCACCACGTAAGATTGAGCTTGTCGAGATAGTGCACAGCGAGAGAATTTACTGGGTTGGCTGTGTTTAGTCGGCGGTTCTTAGTCACTCATATCTCACCACTCGCCGGATGTCTCACTTTTTGTCTCATTTTTGTCTCACTCCTCACTTTTGTCTCACCTTTGTCTCACCTTTGTCTCACCTTTGTCTCACCGTGACGCGTCTTGGGGAGATTTCCCTACCCTGACAAGATCATGGCCAACACCTACATTGCCGGCGTGTTTCTGACGATCTACACCTACGACGGCCCCCAACTGGTGTACCACTACTACGACGAGAAGTATGCGAGCAGCTTAGAGAAGAGCGGTGAGCCCAGCGCTGAGCCGGAGTTCGACTGGAGCGAGGACGATGGCAGCGAAAATGGCAGCGTCGCGTCGTCACCGCCGCCGAGCAGCCATGCGGCCGTTTTAGAGAGTCCCACGAGTTCTGGCGTGTGGATCAACGGATCGACGAGTTTTGGGAGCGCCGGAGGCGGCGCCGGCAGCGTTGGCGGCGATTTGGGCAGCAGTGGGGCAGGACCCGCTCTTGGCGGTTTTATGGCCGCCAGCGGGCCTTCCAGCGCCGCCGAACCGCTTTCGCGCAGTGTTGCGGCCCAAAGACCGTCGCTCGCGTCCCTCACGAGCCTCGGCTCGCTGCCTCGCGCGTCGCTGCGGTCCACGGCCAGCTCAGCTTTGAACCAAGCCATCCGCGGCGATTTTGTGGCCCAGTCCGCGCCGGAACGCGATCGTATCGGGTCCTTGGCATCCTTGACCGAAGGTGAAAGGCTCGAGCCTTTGGGTCCTCCCCTGAACGTGCCAGCAGCCGCAGCCTCGGCGGGACCTCCTCAATCCCTTAAAGAAGACACAAATAGCATCCGCAGCGTTGACTCGGCTGCTAGTGATACTTCACACGACGAAAATGTGCCCCTGCCAAGTGGCTTGGACGTCGAGATTCTCGCCGAAGTACTCACACCGCCGGAAAGTATGTGCAACCAGAAGTTCTCGCTGACGGTGGATAACTGCACATTTGTGGGCATTCCAGTGCACATTCTGGAGTCTGGGACGTGGCGCCCTTTGAAGAGGAACTACACTGGCAGTGCTGACGTTGCCAGTGACGTTGCCAGCGATGCTGCCAGTGATGCTGACAGAGACAGTGATGGAGAAGAATCTACGTCTGCTGCTACTTCTGCTGCTACTTCTACTGAGGACACTAATGCTACTGACCCTACTAAGGATGACGCTCCTGAGACTGAGGCTAGTTCATCTTCCTCATCTAAACCGGTTATGGTGCTCAATGCGAGTGACGACCAAATGGAGACGCTGGAGAAAGCCAAATCGCCCGAGGCTTTAGCGGAAGATGCAGGTCTAGTGCCGCGATCTCGGCCAGCTGGGAGGAAACCGTCGGAGAGTAGGGAAGCGTCGGTGGATTCCATAAGGTCGCAGAGTTCGCAAAAGTCGCAAACTTCTGTGAAGTCGCAAACTTCTGTGAAGTCCCAAACTTCTGTGAAGTCCCAACACTCAGTAAAGTCCCAACACTCTGTCAAGTCCCAACATTCTGCGACTTCCGTGAAATCACGACTTTCCCAAACCTCCGCAAAGTCCCACCTATCCGCGACCTCCCAACGCTCAGCCCAACCCTCCGCAGGTCGTTCCGGAGTGGTCACCGACAAAGACTCGCCCATGCGCATGTTCCACATCAGTTTCGCCCTCTTGCCCCCCATAACTGAGGCCATGGAGTGTGAAGACCGCCTTTATAAATTTATATTGGTCCCGTTCATGCGCACACTGCGCCAGGAACAGGCCAGTCGGAACTACGTTTGGTTAGAGGTCGCTAAAATCCTCAAAATGCAGGAAAGTATCGCGCATTTATCATTGCCTGACCAGCTATCCGCCATTGAGGCCGTCAGCGAACTGGCAGAATCGCTGCGTAAGCTGTACCGAGCTGTTTCGCGCATGGAAATTGCCAGAGTTATGGTGAACGGCCGGCCACGTGCCTTCCAAATTCCCTTACAGCTCGAGCTGCTGCGCCTTCCGAAATGGTTCGACAAAGCCTCGCCCCAGGCCTATGTTAACACGAGCAACCGCCCGGAAAAAGAGATTAGGCATGACGTCTATACTTGCTACGGTTTGTTGCTGCTGGATGATGCAGATATCATTGTCCAGGAGATCGATGTGGACCCTAATGGACCTGTGGCCGCTATGATCCGCACCATTGACCCAACCGCGAGTTTAGACGAGCTGAGCAAACAGCATCGCATTGAAATCAACCAGATCGTGAGCTTGGTATGGTCGCTCGTCTACTGGCGCCGCGCGCGCATAATTATCCCGTTGCATTCGCGCTACACGTATACTGTGAGTCCACTGGCGCCGCTTGATGAAAGATTCGAAAATTTGTCGCAAACGTATCACGTTTTGTTTCCTATGATGCCGCCGCTCCCGAAACTTTTGTCTACCCTGAGCACGGCTAAGCCCAAACCCTTCGGCACGCATATTCCCACCTTAGACCACCGCCATATTTACATGGACGCTTTGGCGTGGCTGCTCCAGAACGACTTTATTGTGCACCTGCCGACGTTTGTGCAGATTGTGGCGACTCGCAGGGTAAAATTCGCAGCGCATAACGCAGAAGAGAAGCTGAGAGCGGAAGCTAAGAAAGCGAAGCTGGCCGCGAAGTTGGCCGCCAAAGCAGCGAAAGAGGCAGAAATTAATAATGAGGAGGCAGATGAGGCAGGTGAAGAGGCGGTGGATGTTTTAGAAGAGGAAGAATCGGTTGTTGTGGAGGAAGAGAAACCCATCGTTATCCACTCGAATTCTTACCGCCTTGAAGCCGAAGAGCTCCATGATAGCGTTATTGCCGACCCGCGTCAGGCCTCAACCTTGGAGAAACGCTGGCTAGCACAGATTGCCATTTCAGGAGCTACCCATAATGCCGAGTTGGCAGCGCTTTTCCAGCGTTTGACAAGGTACTTTAATGGCAAAGATGTGCTCGAGCAGATCATGATTCATGAAAAGGTGGGTAGAGAACAGATCAGGGCTTTGCTGATTGAGTTCAGCCAGTATCTGGTGACGTATAAGCATTGGTAGAATGCAGAAGATGCGCAAGCAGTCAGCCACCGGTTTTGAAAAATCAGGTAAGCTGTAAAGAAGCAGACCTGCCTACAAGCATCTGGGAAAAAGCACCTAATTCATGAATGAATGGGGTAATAAGGCGGTGTGAGCCATAAGTGTATAAGCATCTGCCATAAGCACCGACCATAAACACCAGCCATAAGCATCTGCCATAAGCATCTGCCATAAGGACCAGCCATAAACGTAGGCTATTCAACTACTCAAAACTTTCGCAAACAGCTCCAAACTAATCCAAACTACTCCACAACACTTCAAAATACTCCACGATACTTCTAATAACTCTCCTAAACACTCTGAGTCTTCCTAAAACTCAAAGAAGTTCAATTCAAGGTATCAATATATAAGTTCATAAATATACTAATTTCAAGTGATCTAAATGCAGTTTGCGCCTTCCCCATATCCCTTCTCAATGCTAATCCTCATCTGAATCCAGAGAACTGAGGGAAACATCCGACAAAACCTTATCGTCGTCCTCATCATCTACCTGCATACCTCCCGGCCGGGCGTATCTCCGGATCCACCGCTTGACCAGCCGGTCATAAGACCCGTCATTGGCCTTGTGCGCATTCTCCCAAGCCCGTCCTGCCTCATGATTGAGCGGGTCGCCCGCATTGGGGTAAGCCAGGAGTTGGGGCAAGAAAACCTGAAAGATGTTGACCAGCCCAAAGATAGGCGTCCATGTGCGATTGAGCACATCTAAGCAAACACTTCCCCGCTCGCGTTCTATGTTGGGATGAAAAATAGGCGTGGCAAAGCCGACCGAAGGGCTTTGGTACGGGTAGTCGCTGGGTAGCTCCACATTGACCAGCCACAGACCACCTTCATACGGTGTGTTTTTGGGACCGGGGAACTGCACTTGCAAATGTCTCAAATCGTCTTCTACAAGGCTCGCATCAAACTCACTGGTGAGACTTGGTGGGTTAGTATTTGTTCCTGGTATTGAGGTGCTGATGTGACTTTAATGGAAGGTGAAGCCACTTTATTATACTTACAGTTTCCGTACATCTAGTTCTAAACGGCGGTTCCTGGGCATCTCAATGCGCTGGCCAGAAACTCGGCCAAAGACTAGTGCCTTTCGAATCAGGGTAGGTGCGGGGGCGCTGGCTATACTTAACGACAGCTGTCAAAATAGCTTTGGTTTCCCAGGTGTGTGGTTGTGTACTGTTACTATCACCGTTACTATTCTAATTCTATTACTTTTCGTACTATTTTGTTTTTATTTGCTATATATTATTATATATTACTATGTGTAATACTTCTGCTACTAGTACTACTACAATAATATTACTACTCCACTGTATTGTTTAATTAGCGAGGCTAGGGCATCGGTCGTAATTTTTCCCCCACGCCGACCCTAGCGCCACGATCGGGCCACTCAGCGACGTGACGGGTGGACTAGCCGACCCGCAAGAAATACACAGGGAGGTACCCGCGGCCAGCCAGGATACGATCGCAGTGCGGTGTGTCTGGGAATGCGGGATTCCGAGTCTGAGACCCAGACGGTCCTCGAGCCCCGAGATACCGTGCCCAGCCCACGGAACGCTTCCAGCGCCGTTTCCCCGCGTGTAGCGCCGTTTGGCGAGTCCTCAGACCAGAAAAGGGCCGTTAAAAGTGACCAGGAAGTCCCAACTTCCGTGGATCCGCAGGCAGCGCCCAGCGTGTATACAAACCTGATCATAGTGGAGCATGCCCTGAGGTCCCAGTATGTGGAGCTGCAGCGGAGTAGGCGGCGTGGCCTGATATTTTTCTGGGGTGTAGTACTTGGTGCGGTACTGCTGACGTGGCGCGTAAGGTACAACGCGTCTTTGTACCGCCCGATCCGGCTCATGGAGCAGGTCGTGATGATTGCGCTGTACATTTCGATTGGACTATTTTTCTTGACCGGAATGTACCGCAAAGTGTTCAGCGTGGCGCCACGATTCTTGGCAGACACGAATAAAGGCTTGAAGTCCTTGAATTTCCGCCTAGTCAAAAACAGGACCAGTCTCAAGGAAAAGCTCTTCCGCCTAGTGAATCCCATTTACAGCGATGACCCAGCGGGACCAGTTAAGCTGGTATTGTCTACGCGCGAGTTCGCGCCACATTACATCGAGGAGTGGGAGGTATTCAGGGACGAGTATTGGGAGCGTCAAAGGAGACGCCGATTGAGGAATAAGGGAAGGAGGAAAGAAAAGAGGTAGCTCTAAGCCGTGAGTATAGTGTCTACTACTGTCTAAGTCTACTAATATCTAAGTCCACTGATGTCTAAGTCTACTGAATCCGCTAGCTAAGTGTAGCAAATCTAGCTGAGTAAAGCTATGTGTTGGACGATAAGTCTACTAACTAAGTATGGCAAAAGCTGCTAGCATGTCTGCTAGAAGGTCTACTAGTTAAGACTACTAGTCCACTGATCTACTAAATCGTAGTCTTTATGTATGTACTCATCTAGAGACTAATTGATCTTCTACAATCTATGTTTTTGCTAAAGTCTACACGTTGAAGCGCAAGTATTACTAGTCTCGGCTACTCACTAGATACTGGTTTACCAATTTCCCAGCGGCTCCCCGAGAACTGATCCGCCATCGGGCTTGATTTGGTGGGGTGCATACGTGGGGTTGAACGTTCAGTGCAGAGCGTTCGGCTTTCCCTGGGCTTGGGTTACCTCACGAGAAGCTTTCGACGTCATCATAGGGTTCGCCCCTTATACACCCCTCCTTTCCGTGCGCCGAAAGATGACGTCTCCCAACGCGCCAAGCCCTGCCCTTACCCTCTTCATGAAACACTAACACGCCCGCTATGCGCCGCACGGCAAGCTATTAGTCAAGCTATTCAGCCATAAGGCAAGCCATAAGGCAAGCCATGAGGAAAGCCATGAGGAAGGCTATGCAGCAAGGGCTGGTTGTGACGTCACCCGGCCCGTGTCACCTGAGCGCCTCGCGCTGAGCTAATACCTTTGGGGAAAGGGCACCCCTAAAGCCTGCTCTCAACACCATTCCCCCCCACATACAATATCTCTTTCCGATCTAACTCCTCTCTCCTTCAGTGGCCAACCTCACGGTATTTTAGCCGAATTTAAGCCGAATTCGAGTCGTGCGTGAGCCTTATCCGATCTTTTCTGGCCCTTAAAGCCATCAAAAGCACCTGACGCGCCTCTGAATTGGACCCAGCTAAAGCCATGGCGGTCTTCGATAACTTCAAGAACTTCATCCGCCAAGGCAAGCAAGCTGCCGCCAAAAACAACCAATCTGCCGGAAGAGCTGCCACTGGCGCGAGTCCGCCCCGTAGCGTCAAATCCCACTCTGATCTGGATAAAGACGCGACTGACTCCCCAACTGACCTGAGCACGGACAGAAATGTGGAACGCAGCACTAAGCGCAAAGACAAAGATGGCGCGAAGCAGCGGAAATACGACAATGCCATTAAACACATCATTGAGGAGGAGAACGAGTCGCGTTCACGGATGCCATCGTTCCCAGGCCTGGAGAAGTACCGCCTGACGCAGAAAATGGGCGATGGTGCCTTTAGCATTGTTTTCCAGGCGGTTGAAATCGAAACCGGCGAGCCGCGCGCCATCAAAGTCGTCGAAAAACACAACCTCACGTCCAGCCAGCGCGCGTCTGTCCTCAAAGAAGCGGCGATCATGCGCCAGCTGGACCACCCTAGCATTGTGCACATGTTCGCTTTTTTGGAAACGCCGGTGCACTACTTCATTGTGCTCGAACTAGTGCCAGGCGGCGAGCTTTTCCATCAGATCGTCCAGCTAACGTACTTCAGCGAGGATCTGAGCCGTCACGTGATCACCCAGGTCGCCCTTGCTGTGCGCTACCTGCATGAAGTGGCGGGTGTAGTGCATCGCGACATAAAGCCGGAGAATCTGCTGTTCACACCGGTCCCGATCCAACCCTCGGCCCACCGCACCCTCCGTCCGGGCGATGACGAGTCTAAGGTGGACGAAGGCGTTTTTACACCCGGAATTGGTGGTGGTGGCGTAGGGACCATCAAACTTGCGGATTTCGGCCTGTCCAAGGTGATTTGGGACGCAAAAACCATGACGCCGTGTGGCACAGTTGGGTACACTGCCCCCGAAATTGTGAAAGATGAGCGCTACTCGAAATCCGTGGATATGTGGGCGCTAGGGTGCGTATTGTACACGATTCTGTGTGGATTCCCCCCCTTCTATGACGAATCGATCGAAGTGCTTACGCATAAAGTGGCTATGGGCCAGTACACTTTCTTGTCGCCGTGGTGGGACGGAATTAGTGACCTTGCCAAAGATTTGGTGAGCCGGTTGCTGACCGTAGACCCGGAAAAAAGGTACACGATCGACGAGTTCCTCCAACACCCGTGGATCACCCAGAGCTCACAAAAGCCCTTGCCCAAGGACAGCGAAGTATCACGCCATCTCGCTTCGTACGGATCGGTGCCTACCACGCCTATGAACGACCGGGGCGGCGTCCGTGGCGGTGCGCTGAAGGATGCGTTCGACGTGTCGAATGCCGTGTACCGTCTTGAGCAGGACATGAACCGGCTCAATCACAAACCGCGCAATGGCGTGATAATGGAGGGCGACGAGGACGAGCTCGATACGGACTTCTCACATATCGAGCACGCATTTGATAAAGTCCATTTGGGCGCGAATAACGCCGGTTCCGCAGGGAATCCGGTGGGTACTGCCACCACTTCGGGAACCTCGGGTGGACCTTCGGGTGGAACGGTGGGTTCGGGCTCGGCGTCACGTGGCACCGGATCGGGATCTCGGACGAATAAACACTCTTCGCCGGAGTACGGTTCTTCACGTGCCACGGCTCGACGAGCCGCCGCTGCTGCTGCAGCAGCGGGAAATTCCGGTGGCCTGACAGGCGGCGCTTTCTTCGATTTGCATTTGGAAGGCTCAACGCTTCTGGAACGAAGAAAGGCTCGCCAGGCACCGGCCGCACATTAATTCATTCCCTTCTTATAGTTATCTGTAATCTTATTTATTAGGTCGCATCATTAATCTCTCAATGTCTCTTATTTAGTTGATATATATATTGGTGTTCGTGCTGTATATATATGCACAGCTTCGTACAGTAGGTTTATGTAGCGCTATGCTGCCCTGTGAAACAATATGGTTGTATTATCTAGGTAACAGATAAGGTTCATACCAGATCAGGAGTGTTGGCTCAGCTGTTAGCAGCATAGAGACCTCGCTAGCTCAATGGCAGAGCGTGGGACTTTTAATCCCAAGGTTACGGGTTCGACCCCCGTGTGGGGTGCTTTCTTTTTCCTTTTGCGCAAATACAGTGACCTCCATCAGACCCGCAATGATGCTTCTTCTTGACCGGTCATTTTTTAGATCTCGGATTTATTTAGTAGATATGCTGAATCTAATAAGGGTGAGGAAGCGGCTTAATCACCCCACTGTATGGTAAACCTGAGTCACTCGACCTAGGCACAAAGGTGCAAGAGCCCCCAAGCCCCAACACATCTACGGAATTTCTATTACACCTTTGATTATTTTGAAATCCAATTAGAATTTTCACGACACCCGGCGATCCTCTACTTCGACCCCTTGGGGGGGGGTGTCCTGGCGCGGGATCCCACCTCTCGGGCCACCTCTTGGACCACCCTTGGTCCACCACCTCTCCCAATGGCCACCACCCTTGAGCCACCCGCCCCGGCGGGCGCGCGCTGAGTGCCGCGCGCGCGGTATGACCTTACCCCACTCCCAACCCCCAGTAATACTTCCCTCTCGCCATCATTTCCCCTCCTAACTCCCGCAAAACCACCATGTTTGAACTGACTGTTGACGAAACGGCTATCGCCACGGCTGTGCTCGGAAATATCGCGCTGCATCTCTCGATTCAGATCCAGAAGTACGCCAAGAAGCAGATCATCGACCTGGCCCTGAACGGCCTCTCCACTGATTCTCTTCAAAGGCTGTGGAATTTCGGTGTTACTTTGCTCGTTATTTCCGAGAGCTTTTACTTTATTGCCTTTGGCCTGGGCAGCGACTCGCAGATGCTACCGCTTGGCGTTTTCACGAGCATTTCTAACACCACGTTGCCTCCTCTTTTCTTTGAATCTTTGCCTCACACCATTGTTGGCAGTTTACTGTGCCAGGTGTCTGTTTTGTTGCTACTGTTGGCAGACCCGCGCATGTCAAGCCCTCAGCCGGCCGATTTTGGCGTCACAAGTACGCAAACTTGTTTAGTTCTGCAGATTTTGCTCGGTTTTGTGTTTCTGGCGGTTCGGGCGGCTAAACCCGCCAACTGCAGCTATAAGCTGGTCGCGAGCTGCGGTTTGAGCGCTTTAATGGGCACCCATGTCGTCACGGCTCTCAAGGTCCTCGCTACTACGCCCGAAAGCAGTGTTAATCACTCGGTGGTGGTCATAATTGTGGCGGTTTGTTTACTCATGGAGTTCGCGGTTCTTTACGAATCTGTTCAAGTGTTCCCGATCTGGCAAGTCGTTCCGCACCATTTCGCAGTATTTATGACCCTTGTGGTGGTCAATAAAGCTTGTGTGTTCGGGATGTTGCGTGAGACCGGGGCAGGAGAAGGTTTGGTTTTGGTGGTGGCGCATGGCTTGTTGCTGGCTGGTGTGTGGACTTCTGCTAAACCTCATCTCGATATTCCGCCAAATATCGGAGAGTTGGGAGTGCTGCCGCAGTTGAAGCGCCAGGTGTTGGAAAGGGGCGTGGATTTGGGCAGTGATGAGGGGTACAAGTGTTTGCGGAGCGAGTACTGTCAACTGGTTCACCGGACCGCCGCGGCTACTGAGGCGTCGCCGGCCGATACGGTCTAGTTGCTCGAATGTTGCGAGAACAGTAGCTGGTGTGGCCTGTGAGCAGCTTCAGGGGCCTGAGTGAGTAGGCGTTCCAACTGCCCAAAGCGGATGTGCCTCTACCCTACCCAAGCCTCTGCTCTGCTCCACTACTCTAGCTACTGCTCTTGCTATTGCTCTAGCTACTCTAGCTACTCTAGAGTGGGCAGCTACTCTAGCTACTGCTCTAAGTGTTATTCTATACTTGCTTAACTGTATACCTCTAAGAGTAATCTTCTACTTTGCTTAGTGCCACGTACTTCTGGCGTGTCTCAGTTGTCACTGCCATTCCTCGACCGTCTGAAGTCATTTTTTGAGTCATTTTATATTGTTCGCAGTGGTTATACTGCAGCCTCTGTGCTATATTAAATTACTTGTGATATATATGTTGATGTTGTGTAGGTTAAATACATAGCACATCTGAGCATCTCACAGTAGGGTGGACCCTAACCGGACTACTACATCCTATCGCACTATTGTAAGCGCTACTGTGCTACGTTACTCTTATAAAGCACCAGATAAACTTTACTAATAGCACCAATTGTAGGGATCCAGCGCTACCCACCACCACAAACAGCCACACATCATATGCAGCACTACAAGCACACTATCTACCATAAATAAAACGCAACTGCTTCATCACGGCATCAATGTAAACACAGCAAGCACGAACACCTGCAGCAAGCACCACAAAGCACAACAAGCACAGTCTCACTGCTCTACAGCATTACTGCTACAGCACTGCCATCACCATAAAGCTGGTACTGCTGCCATACACCCATCACTGTATGCCCAATAGTGTATGCCCAATGCACTCCGACAGTACTAAGTTCTACTGGGTATTGCTATTTACCATTTATTTACTAGAGTCCACAATACAAGCGCTATACACCAATACATCAAGCAGTACGTGGCAGCACCACTTCATTTCCAGAGCACTTCACTACCACAGTAATACTGGACTGCTGGCGTAGGGCTACTGACTTACGTGCAATACCAGCGCAGTAATGCTCATCTTCTCAACAGCAAAGCCTTGGCCTTCTCACCCTTCCTCAAAAATCCATTTCCGGCCGGAAGCCTCAACAAAGCATTGGCTCTTACCATCGACTGGATACACGAACTGCGCTGGAACCCCGTCGAGTCCCACATCCACCCGCCTTCCTTTCGAACTGCTATGCCTCTCTGGAACTCGGGTCGAGCGTCTAACTTTACGTCGCCTCCTAATTCAACCTCAACCCACTCCTCTTCGGCCGCTTTGCCCATCATTTTGCACACTAGCGGGTATCCAAACAACTGCAAACACACAACACAGCTCACAGGATTTCCGGGAAGCGCTAGTAAACGTTTGTTGTTGGGCAAAGACGCGTAGGTCACCGGTTTACCTGGTTTCATTAGAACGCGTCCAAAATGGATCTGGCCGTCCAGTTCCGCCACCAACGGTTTCAGCAAATCCAGCTCGCCCATAGAGACGCCCCCCGACGTGACGAGGACGTCGATTTCGGAAATAACGGCGCGGATTTGCGCGGTTAAAGCGGAAAGGGAGTCTTTGGCGATTCCGAGGTCTATAACATGCGGGAGCCAGTTTCGGAGGTTTGCCAGCAGCATGGGGCGGTTAGCATCGAAGATTGAGGTAACACTCGTGCCGCTAGCAGCTCCGGTTGTCGAGTTATCAGTGGTAGATACAAACCGCTGAGATGAGTCAATGCTGACGTCATCAGAGTCCCGAGACCACGTGATGCTTGAAGGCGTTACGTCACGGCTTACACAGGAACCGCCACTAAAACCCGCATCCACCAATTCGTCGCCCGTACTCAGCACACCGACCCTCGGCGCCCTCCATACCTTCACTTTCCCAATCCCCATACTCGCCAGAACACCAATTTCTCCTCCAAGAGTACTTACAACCGTGCCTTTAGGCAAAACGAGCGTACCTTTCTTTGTATCACTCCCAATCTCGCGAATATTATCGCCCACTTTCACACCTTGCGCCCTCAGCAGAACCTTCAGTTCTTCTCCATCGTGTTCTTCAGCAACTAAAGTGTTTTCCACGGGGATGACGGCCGTGGCAAAGTGTGGAAGCGGGGCGCCGGTTGTGATGCGAGCGCATGTTTTTGGAGGTAGAGACGTGATGGGCGACGCTGCGTGCGAGATTTGCGAGACTTTGAGGACTGTACCTTCCTCGGAAGATGCGTAGCCTTCGCAGGAGTCGCCAGGCGCGATGGTGGCGCTAGCATCACTGCTTTGAGGAGTGGTACCAGCCATAGCGGGAGTGTGGCCGGTACCGGCGGTAGGGGCGACGTCGGCCCTACCCACCACCTCGCCATGATCACCAGATTCGCTAAGTTCACTGATGAGGTCTTCTACCCTAACCGCATACCCATCCACGATGCTTGCTCTAAACGCCGGTAGATCCAGCGGAGCATACACATCCTCGACCAAAACGCATCCCAGTGCCTCCTGGAGAGGCAACACGGCTTCTACAGGAGGCGGAGCCGTTGAGAGCACGAGCTGGACGGCCTCATCAAAATCAGTGAGTGGATAAGGGCTCACGCGGTGTCTGAAGGCGGGACCATAAAAACGAGGACCTCCGTGACTGTGGTTGTGGCCGTGGCTATGGCTGTGGCCGTGGCTATGGCTTTGATCGTGGCTATGGCTGTGATCATGGCTGTGGAAGTGATCATGACTGTGATCAGTATGGCTGTGGGTATGGGTGTGACTGTGACTGTGACTGTGGCTGTGTTCAAGTTTGTTAGGATGTTCTTGCTTATGTTCGTGTGTTTGTTTGTGCTTTTGTTGCATACTCACTTCGTTCGCATGCAACTGCCTGGAACTCTCACCTCTAGCCAACCCAAAAGCGTGTTCCAAAACACTCCCAATCGCCTCGAAATTCTCCACAGCAGCTTTAGGTGAGCCAGGCAGCGTCACGACCAACGTTTGGCCCACCAAACCCGCGACGGGCCGGGCCAAAGCAGCGAAGTTCGTCACTGCCAAACTCGCTTGCAGCATTGCCGCCACTAACCCGGGCGCCTCACGCTCTAGCAGCGGCCGCACGGCTTCCGGGGTAACATCACGTGGCGAGAACCCCGTCCCGCCGGCAGTGAACACGGCCAGGCAGTCTAGTTGGGCCTTGACTGCGAGTTGGATCGCGTCCACCTCATCCGGCACGATTTCGACCACCACTTCGGAATCCACGTAGCTCGCGACCGATTTGGCCAGGGCAGGTCCCGTTTTGTCGCTGCTGGGGTTCGCAAAGCTCGTGTCAGAAACAACTATAACGGCGATCTTCATGGTTGGTCGGCTGGGTGAGGTCAGGGTAGCAACATCACCACCACCCACCCCATAAAATAACACGGAGAGAAGAAATGACACACACATTAATACAATACATGTGTATTAATAGTACATTAAAACAATACAATGAATAAAATGCACTATACACACAATCAGTACACAACTACACTAAAGTACCACCCCACGTATACTAAAAAACTAAGCAAACAATAGCTAGCCAAACACCTCATACCCATTCACTAAGTAGCTAAACCCACCACATCTCATCACCACATAAAATGTTCAAGAATAATAATAATTAATAAATATCTAAACACCACCAAATAGCTAAAACCAATTTTTCGTCAACCTCTAACTCGCAAATCGTCAACTACGCCGCTCTTTAGACTCCCAGCTACACCTCGCTTCACCCACTCCTGAAGTCAATACCCCCGCCCACCTAATTTGATCCGCCCCTTACCCCACACACCATGAGCGATCCAAAGGAGAAGACGTGGTCGCAGTTCCAGAGCCGCGGGTTCGAGGAGTACGCGTCGCTGGACCCGCGTGCGAGTGGAAGCAGTGGTGGAAGCGGATCGGCTGGCGGTGGGCCGGCGGTGAGGCCTGGGGCGGCCGCTAGCAACCAATCGGCCAGCAGCCGCACTAGCGCCAGAAACAGCATTGTGGGCAGCTTCCCGTCGGGTAGTAGCTCCAGTTTAGCCAGTGACATGAGTGAAAGTCCCAGTATAGGCGGGGGCTCGGCCAATGGAGCCCCGAGTGCCTTGGGAACGCATGGACTGGCCAACGGTTTGGGGAACGGATCAATGAGTGATGTTGGGAGTTCCTACGAAATTGGCGGGTCCTCCGCTTCTCCTAGCGTTGCACCCAGCTCGGGCCGAACGTCGGTTGCTCCCAGTGGCGACATGCTGCTGGATTGGCTCAGCTCACTGCAACTCGCCGAATACTACGATAAGTTCGTTTCCAACGACATCACGCTCGAGATGCTGCCTGAGCTGAGAAAGGATGATTTGAAAGAGCTGGTGTTTCGGGTGGGCGACCGTATTCGCATGATGAAAGGCATTAACGAGCTGAAACTCGTGCTGGACGGGTCTATTGAGGCCAGCCCTTACTCCACAGTCAGCAGTGACGAGGGCACGATCACGGCTTTAAATGGTGATGGAGCTCATCCTTTGGATGCACTCAGTTCTCTTGGGACTTCTGGAACCTCAGTTGGGACCGCTGGGACGGTTGGGTCTTCTGGGTCAGTTGTGACCAATGCAAGCAAAGCCCTGGCCACGGCCGGCTCAATCGTGATTGATAGAGACAGCGACAGCACGTGGCTTACGGTATACCCCGAAAACGGCGACCCGAAACGTGCTTGTGTGACCTTACATGACGACTTGCTGGGACTGATCTACCGCTCGCTGCGTATGGGCACCGAAACACGTTTGTGGTTTTTGGATAGCACGCCGGGCGCAGCGTCAGGACGCCGTTTTGAAGGAATTGAGGTGCGGAGTGCGGTGTTTGGCGAAGTTTCGGAACTCACGATTGTGGTACCACATACCGCTAAGGTCAAGGCTGCGGCTCGAGCGGGCGGGGCTGGGAACAATGCTAACCCTATAAACCCCGTTAATGCGGGCGTTGCGAGTAACGCTGCCAATGCTATGAACGCCAATTCCAGCGGCAACGCAGCTAATGCAGCTAACGCAGTGGAACGTCCCACGTCAAAACAGGTTTCTGATAATATCACGGACTTCTTCCCGAACAGCAACCGCGATCTGCTCGCCCGGGGTCTGCGAAATTCCGTGAATATCGGCCGCAGAATGTCCACCGTCAGCCGCGACTGGCGCGCGTCATACCGAGAAAGCCGGCGGTTCAGTCGACGTGATTTCGACCCCATTGAAGAGGCAGATAGTGTAGGAGGCGGGGCCGATTCCAGAGGTATCGCCGGCTTGAACATCAACCGGGCAAGGGCGGCGAGAGCTGCCGGGGCAGGGAACGCGTTGGGAGGAACCAGCGTGGGAGGAGCCAACTTGGGAGGAGTCAACTTGGGAGGAGACAGTGGGGTTGGGAACGGCGGCGTTAGTTTAGGAGTGGATCTAGGCCCGTCCGGCGCGACCAGTCTCGCTGAAGTGGCGGCAGATGAAGACGTGGCGCTTCTAGAGCAGCTAAATTCGGAAGATATGAGCCCGAGCCAGTGGCTGCGCGGTAAACTCATCGGCCGCGGCTCGTTCGGGTCGGTATACCTTGGCTTCAACGTGTTCAGTGGTGACATCATGGCCGTAAAACAGGTGAAGCTCGAGGAATCCGACGCACGCCTCAAAAAAATGACATCTGCCCTGGAACACGAAATTCACATGCTACGTGGCCTCAACCACGAAAACATCGTGCAGTACCGTGGCTTCAAACGAGAAGGCGAGTACCTAAACATCTTTTTGGAGTACGTCCCCGGCGGTTCCCTGGCAACTAAACTGGCGGTGTTAGGGCCCTTGCCGGAACGTGTCGTCCAGGATTATATTAGACAGTGTTTACACGGTCTGGCGTATATGCACGACAAAAAGATCGTGCACCGCGATATTAAAGGCGCGAACATTCTGGTGGATACCCAAGGAACCGTGAAGATCAGCGACTTCGGCCTCAGCAAGCAGGAAACCGCCGGTCAGAACCGGTTCTCTATGCAGGGCACAGCGTTCTGGATGGCGCCGGAAGTGGCGCGGGCCAAAGAACAAACGACGACCAAGGCAGATATTTGGAGTTTAGGGTGTGTGGTTGTGGAGCTGCTCACGGGCAAGCACCCGTACCCTACCATGCAGGCGTACCAAGTGCTGTTCAAGGTGGGCAAAGGCGGCAAGCCGGAGATCCCCGCAGTATCTAAGGAGTTGGGAGAAGTGCTGGACCGGTGTTTTGTGGTGGCGCCCGTCGAGCGCGCTTCCGCGAGGGAGCTGCTGGAAATGGAATTCTTTAAGTTAGAACTGTGAGGTACTCAGCGAGACGCAGCCGAGCCAAGTGCAGCCAAACCAAGTGCAACCAAACCAAGTGCAGCCGACTGTAGTGCTAGGGGGACTCCTATCACCAATTCACCTACTAACGACACTCTTTGCACCAACCCCAACCCCAACAGGGAGAAGAGTCCCAACATGTACGAACAATAATGACTAGACATTTACATTACATACATCAGTACATAGCATATCATGTTAGCATATTCTCTACAACAAAAAGCAGTTAGATGGAGTACGTATCTACATCAATAATTGTGGTATCAATCCTCATCCTCATCCTCACTCTCTTCTTCTTCTTCTTCTTTGTAATCCTCACGCTTTACCCAATCAACATCTTCGTAGTTCGAAGCAGACGCATCATAATTCAGTAAAGTGGGAAACTCTTTAGTCACCAGCTTCCTCATCTTGGCATCGACCTCCCGCAGCTTAGATCTCAGCTCACAGAGCCCCCAATACAAAGGCACTGAGAAAAAGGCCATAGTCACTAAGAACAACGCCATATTGGCCCAGGTGAACCAGTTTTCTGGCCACATCATCGTGATCACGCGGGAAACCAAGTCAGGTCCTGTCCAGCTGAGGTGTAGGGCCCAACTAGGCACGGCAAACCGCACGATTACTAACGCCAGCATAGTGAGAAAAAGCGTGTTTCTCAAATGGTGTAGGGGTTTGCTCCATCCCTTCTGCCATCCCTCTGCCCCGCACGACTTCAGAGCCAGGCAGCCTATAACTAGCAGCTCCAACGTCAGGAATGATCCAGATAGCAACAAATCAGGCCGTGCGGCATTTGTTTGGTCCACCGTGTTTGTTTGGCCCTTCGTGTTTGTTTGGTTCGCGCTCGTTTCAGCCACTAGCGAGAAATAAGACACCACAGAATACCCCACACGACCAATAACCCGTCCAATTGCCAGTTTGGCGAGTTCAGTGCCCACTCGAAAGACGGGAAACAGAATGGGGAGGTCCCAACCCTTAGGCATGACCGCACCGCCCAGTCCAGCCAGCGACGGCCCATTTCCGATGAGTATAAGGAAAGCAGTGGCCACCAACGCCACCCATAGCCAGTCCTGGCCAGCAGGACTGCTGAGGCTTAGCGGCTCTGCACCTCCCAGCCCGCGTGAAATATGGCGGTACAGCCAAAACATCGCGAAGACGCCAGAGCCTGACACGAGTTTAGAGGAGCGGCTCCTTGTCGAGGGGCCCATGTCCCCCAGCGCCAGCACGCCGACGAGCCAGACAAGCGCACCGGGGAAAACTTTAGGAGGTGCCTTCGTAAACACGCCACGCCCAGCGTAATTCAGTATCATTCCGTGGACATAAGGCACGACCAGCAAGTCAGCCAAGGCTTTCCAGGCTCCCGAAACCTCAGCGAGGCTCAGGTCTTCGTAGTGTTCGGCCAAACTCAGTTTGTAACTGTCAAAAGTATACATCAGCTTCACCATGATGGGACTGGCCGGAACACACCACGCCATAAGCTGAGGGAATGTACGCAGAGGCGGGAGGCCCAGGCATTTGGAGACCAGTGCCACACCAACCAAGTACATCAGAGTGGATGTAAGACCAAGCAGAAGACTAGGACCGCACTGTTTCAGGTGTTGGTGCCAATGGCGGCGCGATTTGAAGATAAGTTCGACGGTCCCCTTAACTTCACGACCAACGGCCACCAGCTTAACAGCCGTACTACTACTGTACTGCATTTCTACGTCATCAGCAGCGTCTAAAGCCAGGCTGGCGCCAGCATGCAGAGTTAGTAGGGCACCTGCCTCGACCCAGCCTTTAAGCAGGCAATAAGTGAAACTCTGGCCTACCTGCCAAAAATCGACGGCTGGCAGCCAAGAATCGGTGGGAATCGGTTTCGGAGGCACGCTAAAATGAATTGGGTTCAGTAATCCGGAAACCACCAGATTGGTGACTAACCCAAGCATGAGCACCCATCCCGCGGTAAATAGTTCCAAACGCGCGCGTTGAGCCATGCGAGAAGCGTTGCGCTGGAGGTACGTGGTCGTTAAAAAACGCCCGTACTTGATGTAGGTCCGCCAGCCGTAATCCGGAGGCGGTCCGACGCGGATATTCGCACGACACACATCACAGCCGGACTTGCGCAGCTGCCTCTGCCACGTGAGCAGGCAGTCCTCGTGCACAAATGCCATTGTTCCCGAGCATTTACAAGGCGTGAACAGCTGATTATCGGGTTCTGGCCCCACGAGGCAGATTCGGCAGGTATCCACGCTCATTGCGGAGAGAAATAATTGCGGAGAGAGTGGAAAGAAGAAAGGAAGGAAGGAGGGAGGCGGGGCGGGGGAGATTGTGGTCAGGTTTGACGCGTTGGGAGATCCTAGCCGATAAAACCACACGGACCCACTAAACTAGGTAAAACAAGGCAAAAGTAAAGACGCAGAGTGGAAATACAGGGTGGAAATACAGAAGCGAACATAAACAAATCATATAATGGAATAAATAAATTAATCTAGCATGGATACGTATGAATGGATCTAACTAAAGGCTGTATCTAACCTAGCCCAGCCATTGGAGCCAGCCATTGGAGCCAGCCATTGGAACCAAGCCATTGAGCCAGCCAGCCATTGAGCTAGCCAGCCATTGGAGTCAAGCCATTAGCGGCAGAGTGATTGCCTGAGGAAGGCTACAAAGGTGGAGTAGCTAGGGTGGCTAGGAATGCATATGAAGTAACTGGAGGAATGGCTAGAGTGTTCAGCTCACAGCTCACTATGTTCGCTTATGCTTTGCTTTGCTCGCTGTTCGCCTTGCTCGCTGTTCGCCTTGCTCACGACTCGCCTTGGTCACTTTGGTCACTTTGGTCACTCTCCTCACTCTCCTCGCTACTTCTCGGGGCATACGGAGGCAGCTCTTCATCCGGAAGCGAGCTCTCCACCTCAAACCGCTCGTCGTCCGACTCCGGCGGTCTGTACGCGTCGAACGCGTCGTCGTCTTTCTTGCCAAACGCCTGCACCGAAGGCGCCACACCGTCCTCCACGTCGCATTCGCGCTCGTACAGCGCGCAGTAAGAGCCGCTGAGCGCGTACCTGCGCACGGCCGGCCACTCTCTCTCGAAGTACGAGTACGGCCGGATATCGTGCCACACCGACTCGTCGTGCTTGTCGCGCACAATCACCACGCGCTCCTCCGTCTCCTCCAGGCCGAAGAGCGCGCGCAAGCGGTACGGCTGCAGGTTCAGGCACAGGTGGCGGTCCAGCAGCGAGCTCAGCGGCTCTTCCGGGCCGCATTTCGCGAGCTCCGCGTTGTTTCTGGCCGCTACTGCCGCCAGGCCCGGCGCCCGCGCGACCAGCTCGACGCCGGCCTCAGGGTACCCGTGCTCCGCCAGGACTTCTGCGGCCTCGCAGAGCACGGCGTCGATGGGCGCGCCGTCCGGGCTGGAGAAATGGCTGGCGCGCTGGGCCAGGCGCGCGCGTCTGCGGCGCCGCGGGCCGCCGGTTTCGAGCGAGCGCTGGACGCGGCGCGTGCGCTCGATGTCGTAGCGCTGGGGGTAGATCGTGAGGGCGGGCGTGATGCCGGAACGGAGGACTTCAATGACGACGATGGGGGGGATTGAGGTGAAGTGCGAGACTTTTTCCGCGCCGGCCGACCGCTCGGCCGAGGTTGCGGCCGCCGCATCCGCTGAGGTCGCGGCAGCAGCGCCAGCTGAGGTCGCGGCGTTAACGGGTGGCTCAAACACATCTCCCAACCCATCCACAAACCCTGGCCCGCCGGCGCCTCCAGCCATAACGCCTCCAGCCATCGGGTCCGCAGCCATAACACCCGCAGCCATAACGCCCGTAGGGTCGACACTACTACTGGGCTCAACACCAGCCATAGCGTCATCATAATCATCAGCCATAGGCTCGTCACCGCCATCGTCAGCCATAGGCTCATCATAAATAGCCAGAGTGTGAGCCATAGGCTCAGCACTAGGCATAGGCTGGTCGTAGTAGTCAGCCTTGCCCATCGCCTTGAGCTCCTCGTTCCGCGCCTGCTGGACCTCCTCGGCGTCCACAATCTCCACCGCCTCGCTGCTGCTGTCCGCCTCTTCCGACAGCGACGCGTCGTACGCAGGCAGCCAGAACGCCTCGTCCATCGCGCGTTCCATCGGCACGCCCAGCACCTCGGGCTGCGAAGACGACGGTTTGGCCGCGTCGCGGGGATCTGGGAGCGGCGGATCCTGCGCCTCGCGGCTGGTTACGGGCACGCGCCACAACGCCAACTCGCCGCCATCGACCCAAGCCCTCCCCAAAAACGTCTGTCTCAGCTCAGGAATGTCGGCAAACGCGGTCAGCAGCGTGTCGAGGTTGATATGCGGGTCTGGGCACCGGAGACGCAACAGACACTCGATCCCGTTGGCTACGAGGTACCGCCGGTGCAGCTCGCCGTCCAGCAGCGCGCTGAGCACCTGCAGCTCCGTGCGCACCGCCTCGCGCCAATTCTCCAGGCTCGCGCCGATCCCGGGGTCAGGAAGAGTCTCCTCGCACCACCAGTTGGGCCGGTACGGCAGCTCGCTCACGATGTCTTTGCCGGCGTTACTCAGCGCCGCGTGGCCCGTTTTCGTCGCGTTGAGGGCAATTATGAGCATTCCGACCAGCGGCGCCCCGGCCGTCACCGCACGTGGCATGTATTCCTCGTGCAACGGGATGTGCTGCGACATGTGGTGGGACAAGGTGTGGGAGATGTTGTGAGCGCGCAGGTCGTCGGACTCGTCGCTTGACGTGTCAAAATCGTCCAGCTCCGCGTCTGCCGCGGTTGTGATGCCAATCAGCTCGGTAATGGACGGGTTCATGAGCCGAGGCGGGAACCCGGAGCTGTGGCGTGATGAGGGCCCCATGGGGCTCTCTGAGCCCGCTGAGTGGGTCGGATGCACCGCACTGAGGATATCCAGGCTGCTCAAGTCGTTCGTCATCGCGGCCAGGCCGTCTTCGCTGCGGTCGTCGCTGCGGTCGTCGCTTTCTGTGCTCATTGCTGTGGATCGGTGCTAAGGTGGGGTATCAGCTAGGGGAGGGGAGATAGGCGAGTGGTAGGGTCGGATCGGATCGGATAGGGGCACTGTGGTGAAACCACACACCACAACCCTGCGGGGGGTCTCCTAGCTAGTCTCTCTCCTGGCTACCCGGGCCGCCCCACCCGGATTGGCCAACCCTAGCCGCCCTGGATCGTCCTGGATCATAGATTGCCGCCACATCCCTTCATAGCCGGGAACCCCTTTCATAGCCGGGAACCCCTTCATAGCTGGGAGAGACATCGTGGCCGTTGGGACGTCGGGGGCGTCGCGGCATGATATTAGAGCTGGTAAATTAGAAAATTGTGCTACTGGTTAGTACTACATAAGTACCAGATAAGTATCTGTGTAGAGAGAGATGCACCATTTGTCTTAGACACTAGGATCGATTTTCTATGGTGTGGCTGGGGTTATGGCTGGTGGGTATGGCTGGTGTTATGGCTGGGTTATGGCTGGTGTTATGGCTGGGGAGACTCATGGCTGTGAGTGCCGTAGCCACGAAAGTTAACTAAAGAAGCACTTCACCTAGATATTTAGCATGCCTAAGCCGGGGGTATATATATATAAATACTAAGCACGCAGACGATCCAGCGAGTGCTGAATATAAGACTCCGTGTAAAACGAATGGCTCGCGCCGTGATCCGTCACCAAATTGTGCGCCATTTCGTGCGCCATCACCACGAAATAGTAGTCGAGCAGGTCTACGTCTACGGCATGGCTCGAGTTAAAGAACAGGCTGCCGTTACTGTTGAACGCAACCAAGTCCGAGTCTTCTCTGAACAAGGACACGGCCTCACGTGGGTAGCGCAGAACGCCACACAGTTGGGCCAGAATATCGCTCAGCACCGTTTCGTTTTGCTGGGGCGCGGCCCTGCCATCGCCGAACACTTTCGTGCCGTTGGGAGTTGTTCCCACTAGCGAGTAGTGGCCGATGGAGGGTACGTGGCATAGAGTGGCGAGTTGTTGAGGAGGCGGCGCGTCCACGTGCTGCTTCCTTTGCATGCTGGAGCCACTGAACGCGCGAGCCGAGGCTCGGCCGTGTTCCAGTGTGTATTCAAGGGGAATTGGCTGGGTATTTGGGCCGCCAGGCGTGGTACCACTAGGGCCAAGGGCATCACCACGAGGAGGAGCATCGAAGCCACTGCCATTAAAGCCACTGCCATTAGTGCTGGGACTATTAGTGCTGGGGCCACTGCTCAAGCGGTTATTGCGTTCGTCCTTGCGCAAGTTCAGGCCGCTCATCAGTTTCTGCGCCAGCGATTGTTTGGGTTCGGGCCGAGTATCGGATTGGGACGGTGGCTGGATTGCTCGCATTGACTGCGTTGGCGTTTTCTGCAAAGGTGGTAAAGGCTGCTGCTGCTGAGGCGGCTGCTGCTGAGGCGGCTGCTGCTGCTGCTGAGGCTGCTGATGTAGAGGCTCCGTTTGGTGGGTTAGCAAAGGCTGCTGCTCTACATCCACCGCTTCGTCACTCTCAGGATACTCTTCTTCCTTCACGTCCCGCTCGAAGTACTTCGTGATCCGCTCGCCCAAGGTGGTTTCCCGGATTCTCCGCACATTGTATCCCTTCCTCTCCAGAGCCTCGATGTTAGAAGCGAGCTGGACCTCTAAAACCACGGCTGAGTCCTGGTCGGGCGCGCTGAGCAAGGTTTTGACCAAAGCCGTCGCCACATCGATCCATTCCAGCTGGCCGGGCACCACGAGCAGCTTGCCTGCTTCATGAGGATCCATGCAGGCCGACGTAGGCACCGTCACGGCTTTATGGGGCGGCAGACGCCTCACCACCTCGATTTTCGAGAGCAGCGCGAGTTTTATGGTGGTTGGTGCGTCCCGCTTCATTTCCTTGGCGGTGTTCTCGCGGAACAGCTGCAAACGCTGGTTGACCCGTTTTTCGAGCTCTCGCAGTTTTTTCTCGTCCACCACCGGTTTTCCGAGCACCACCGTTTCTTCAAGCAGCTCGGAAATACGCCTGACGCCGAGTTTCGCCGCGAGCTGTTCTAAATGGTCAGCCGGCGGGCACACGACCAACTGGTGCTGGAACTGTTTATACGCCACAATATCATCAGCAATCACCAAGTCTTGGGGTCGGTAAAGTCCCAGCACGGACTCTTCGCCCGTGTAGCGTTTGCCCAGCATGAACGGCGCGTGTTCCAGCTGGTCTACGAGCCGGGGATGCGCGTTAAGCGCATTGTAATGGCGGTGGATGTGGTAGAGCAAACCCTCGTAGCCTTCGGGCCCCGAGAACACGTCACGCACTTTCTGGGCGTCTTGCACCAGTAACTGGGCCAGCTGGACGATGGTAGGCCGGTCTTTTACGCCCAGAGTGCGGAAAAACGAGATGGTCGAGCGCAGAGGTTTGATCGTGCGCAGCAACGGCCGCAGCGCATCTTCTTCGTCATCTTCTTCGCCTCCTCCACCATGGCTATTATTATTATTATAGGGGAGGTAGACCTCGGTAGGCTTATACCATTTGGTGGTCTTGGACGCGGGATCGATCAGCGGAATAAACGCCGTGGACTGGCACTGGCGTATATCAGCGTCGGTCAAGTTGCCGACGTGGCTCGAAAAATACGCAATCACGCGCTCAAACGCACCGGAAGTGCCGAGGTAGGTGGTGGGAGCCGCCATAACGCGCGAAATCAACTGGTGGAGCGGTGGGGACTCCAGAACTCCCAGTTTAGAGGCCTCCAGGTTTTTGCGCAGCACAGGAAGCCTAAACGCCGCCATTTTCTCGTCACTGAACACTTCCCTGGGGACCAGCCAGTCGTTAGTGGTGGTAGGAACTACGCTGAACTCCTGGATTCGGGCTGCACGGTACCTCGCCTCGCTGAACTTATCCAAATAGTACGCGAGCGCGAGTTCCTTGTCCCCTGTAAACAGTTCGGCTTCCGTAGGGAACTCGTTCAAACCAAGACGCAGCAATAACTGGCCCTGCGTCGAGTTACGACTCCAGCCTTCTAATTTAATGGTGTTAAAGCCAAGACGTGCCAGCCTGGCATCGGGCGCATACAAGCTGTTGGCCATGTGCATTTCGCCGCTTTGGGACACAAAAAACTGCCCGTCGTTTACGATTTTCCAGTCGTTTGAGGTCAAATCGTCCGCATTCTCGGAGATATACTCCAGCAAGTTCTCGTTGGTCCACTTAAGTTTGCGTCCTTTCAATGCTCCCAGCACAAACTGCATATCCAGCGACCGGCGCACGCCGAGCTCGGCCAGCCACGGACTGGGCAGGCCGGCAGTGGCATCCACCACGGGAAGGTCCGGGAACAGGCGGATTGGCGCGAGATACGTTTCTTTAGGCGGCTTTAAGCCGAGCTGGGTGGGGATAGAGTGGCACGCGGCCAGGAGCTTGGTCAGTTGGAGCCGCATACCGCGCGGGGTGCGGTCCCAAGTGTGTACCACCACCTGCAAAAGCTTCTTCATTGATTTTGTGGTGCTGGAGGTGCTGCTTCCCTTTGTGGTGGTGGTGGTTGTGGTGGTGGTGGTGTTAACAGTGTCCAAGACCGCCAGGCGACTAAGCGTCCACGTGAGTAGGTCTAGGGGGTTAAGTCCCAACGCCAGTAAATTCGTGGACCCCAGTTCAGACGCCAGGGTTTGGGGCAGTGTGGTCACAGGCAGGGTTGAGGCGACCTCGGCGTCCGGCAGAACGGCCGCATCATAGAAGTGCCGCATTCGGCCCAAATCGTAGTTTGTGGCCTCAAATTTCACAACCACACCTTCAAGACCGACGAGGTGGGTGCCAGTTTTGCGTATCCACTCCATAAACTGTTTGGCAGTTTCAGGATTTAGAGGCGATGCACGCACATCGCGCAGCAGGTCCTTAAGGCTCACGTTCTCGATCATTCCGAGTTCCTTTAGTTCGTCGGCCAGTTTTTTATTGGTAATCACCGGTGTGGTTCTCAAGAACTCAATGTTTTCGGCCACACGCACCTCGGTGTTCGGCAAAATGCCTTGGCTCGATAACACGAGCGTTTGGCGCGAGGCGTGCCAGAACCCGGCTCTCACGTGATCACCAATAATCCGGTCCGGCGAGCTGGCACCGAACTCGAACCTATCCAGAATTTCCTGGGCCGCTGCGATCTGTTGGGACTTTACCAGCTTTTGTGCCACACCCAGCTCGTATTCGTAGGTACATCGCGCCATGATTCCGGCCACAAACAGCATCTCCGAGTTCCATTCCTTCACAAAACTGTTCGACATGTCGACGGCCGCCCGTTCCAAGGTGGGAATGATGTGATTGAGTGCCAGATGCGACCGCATGCCGGTGCTCTGTTTGGTGGGGAAGCCAATAAACACGCGCGAGTCCTGGAAGTCCTCGGGCACGACATACGCTTTAAGCTTCCCAGCCGTTTCCAAGGTGGTTCCACTCGCCAGAGCAATCAGCGACAGCTGTGCGCGCTTAGGCGGCGGCTTGAGCAGTGTGTCGATCATCTGCTGGCGGAAACTGCTGGAAACACGTACATCCGCATAGCAATCCACGCGCATGAGCGAACACTCGAGCTCACTGAAGTCCGTGGGGTTGCCTGAATCGGTCGTAAATGTGGAGATGAGCTGTTTACCAAACGAGAAAACACCCTTGCTAAGCGTAAGAGGCGGCGATTGGCTGGCATTGAGGTAGCGCAGCTTAATAACCACATCGCTGCGTTCTAACTGGCTTACTTTCAGCATTTCCTGGGGCGAGTAAGGCCGCAGACCCGCGGGGAAGGGCATTTTCACTGGTGTTTTGGTGGTTTTCGAGAGATGCAGCAGTGGCTGGACGTCGTTGTTGGCAAACTTGATTTGCAGTTTGACTTCGTTGAGGTTCACCAGCAAGAAACTCTGGACTAAAAAGCCCACAAATTTCACTAAATCGGGCAGTTCGCCACTAGAGCGGTACGGAAGATCGATTAGCGTGCCTTTCTGATGCTGGGTGGCGTTTTCTGCGAAATGGTAGTGCAATTGCACGCCTTCATAGCGGAAGTTCATGATCTTCGTGCCTGAATGTACGAGCGGCTCGTCGCTCAGCTCGAAAACCGAGTAAAAGCCTACGCCAAACGCGCCGATTTTCGATTCGTTGGGGTTTCCGGACGCGATTTCTCTAAGGCGGTTCCAATCTTCGCGGGTAAAATCTAGTCCGTCGTTGGAAAAACGTAGCCGCTTGACGGGCGCCTGGTGGAGCGTTGAAGGCGAGAATTCAGCCAAAGTGGTCTCGAATTCGATGACTGCCGAGTTAGCTTGGGCATCTGCGCTGTTTTGGAGGAGTTCGCGGAACAATGCGTAGTCCACGGGGTATTTGGTGAGGGCGCGCGTGATGAGCGCTTTGTGGTTGACGGAGACCGCCGAGCCTTTAGCGGACGTGTTCCGGAATGCGTTGTAGTCCATCAATGCCTAGGAAGGTGGTGGAAGTGGACGTTGAGTGGCGTTTTAGGATGATGCGTGAATTGTATTATGATGATCTAGCTGGTCCGGTGGGTAGGGGGTAGGGGATCCTAGGTGGTTCGCGGGTTCGCCCTCAGGGCGGGGTGACCGGGAGTGGCTTAAGGCTGGGCTTGAGGCTGGGTTACTACGTGAGGCTGGGTTACTACGTTAGGCTGGGAGTTAACTGAGGAGGTTAACTCTGTGCTAACTCAGTGAGCATTTACTTTGTAGTAACTCAGTGAAGATACGTTCGTTAATGTCTATCTTTTTTGAGTTGGGAGAGTTTGGGTCTCTACGCTATGGTCGAGCTCCATAGTTAACTTATCGCTAGTTTTCTATGTAATGATCTAGGTAATATGTGGACTTCCCCTGTTCAATAGCTGCCCCAGATTCAGTTCTGCTCTGCACAATGTGGTTGTATACCATGGTTTAACACCGAGGCATGTCAAGTGTTGATCGTACTTAGGTGGACTTAACAGTGGAAGGGTGTCGAAGAGTATACGCCAGATCACGTTTTTGGGCCGTGAAGCGCGGGCTGAGCTGATTCATCAGCGTTTTCACGAGCAATGAAGGCTCTGTTTCGTTGAGATGGCGCCATAGCGGCTCATTTTGCGTGGCTACACTGCTTACGTACCAGAAATCGCGCGGCTCCTGGCACCGCGCCAATGCTTGATGGAACTGGTTTGTATTGGCCATTGACACAATAAATAGCTGGTTGGTAGGGAATTCGGGAGTGGTGGAGCCGAGATGCGTCAGCAGAAACGGGACTGGCTCGAATTGGTGCTGGCGAATGCTTTCGGCCACACTGGCCTCGTAAACGCGGTTTTTCAGGTGTAGTGGCACCGATCCGCTGGAAATGGATTCACGAAGAATGCGAAGGTTCTCAAGACGCGTTTGGGGCGGCTGGCTGGACAAGTCGGCGAACAGCGCTTCCTGCTCAGACAGCGTGAGTTTGCGCGAGCCACGGCTTCGCAGGCCGATTTGAGGGCTCTTGGAAGCGAATTTCCGCGCGCGCTCCTCTTTGGAAAGCATCCCGTGGGGTGCTGGCCAGCTAGTGTGTGCTATGGCTGGCTAAGGCAGGCAGGCTGGAAAGTGATAGAGTAGGGTGGTGGTGAAGACGGGTTATGGCACTTCTGGGCCTTTGAAATCAAGAAGTGTCTCATCCCCACAGAAATGGTTTTTAATTTTTTATTTAGTTGATATTTATACGTCTTAATGTTTTCAATTTGGTTCTCCCAAGACGTCAAACATTCTATTGAGTGGTGTATGGGCTCGAGTATACCACGCTTATGGCTGGGAGGTAGCACATTTGACGTAACACCAAGGCCACCCCTTAAGGGTCGTGGTCCCTCAAGCTGTGTTGTGGGGTACCGGAGTCGATGATGTTTTTGGGCCGATGAACCTGGGCTGGGGAACTCGTCCCCACACCAGCCAGCCAGTAACACCGATGAGCGTGCCGATCAAGAGCCTTATCCAGAAACCGCTGGCGCTGTTCATTCGCACGACGTGTCCTTACTGCCAGGGTGCGCAGAAAATGGCGGCACGCCACTCGGTGACCCCAGAAGTCGTGGCGCTCGACAAGATCGGCGACGGAGACGCGGTGAAGAGCCAGCTTATCGAGATGACGAAACAGACGACGGTGCCGTTTGTTTTCAGCCGCGGCGAGTTCATTGGCGGCTTTACGGAGCTCCGCGCTAAAAAGCCGGAGTTCTGGGACGCCATTAAGAAGTAGATCAACCAGCGTTCAGGGATGCATCATGGAGAGAAATAAGAAATGAATACATCCTGTTTGTGTGTTTGTAATTGTATTGTATGTGATGTATGTGGTGTACGTGGTGTATTTGTGTGCTGTGTATTTGCGTAGAACTGTGGTCAATGCTCATGTGTGATTAGTACGTGACTAGTATGAATTCGCGTTCAGTATATGATTGTGTGTGTGTGTGTGTGTGTATTTATGTGTTTCATGGTGTATTTATGTGTTACACGGTGTATTTTTGTGTGTGCCTGTATTTTGTGTGTGCCTGTATTTTGTGTGTGTATCTACTGATGATGTCTCTCCGTGTGTGTGGCTTTATGGCTTAATGTACTTATCTGTGTGGGCTGGGTAGGGCAGGGCTCTCTCTCCCATGGAACACGAGCCACTCATAAGCCGACGCAGCTCGCGCCGCACGGCCTACGCGGCCAGTGCGGTGTGCTGCGTGCTTTCCGGCTCGTTCACGGTGTTTTCGCTGTACACCGCGACCTTCGAAAGCCTCGGGTACACGCCCCTGGAGATCAACTACGTCTCGATCTGTGCCGTTATGGGTTTGTACTTATGTGTGCCCATTTTGGGTCTGGTCGCCGACACGTGGCGCCTGAGTGCGGTTGGGAGTTTAGGCGGAGTGGCGTCGTTCGTTGGCTATGCGGGAACGAGCTGGACCGTGCATAGTGGCCGGAGCTGGCCCGTAATGGCGGCCTTTTTCGCCATAGTTGGGGTGGGATGTTCCGCTACATTTATCTCGTCGCTCGTGAACTGTGCGCGGCTATTCCCTGGCCAGGCACTTCTCGCGATCTCTGTCCCCACCACACTTTACGGCGTGTCGTCGTTGGTGTATGCTCGGCTCGTGGGTGTGTACTTAGCGCATGGACACGCGGAGACGCTGTTTCTTGGGCTGGGCGTGGTGTTGGGAGGTGTTGGGGTGCTGGCGGGCCTAGCACCGGTTTGGGGAGGCGTGGATGTTCTAACACCCGAGAGAAGCGAGGATGCGCTCTGCTCGGATGCCTCCGAACCAGATACGTCCCAACCACCCCAGTCCCAACGACCTCAGTCCCAACAAACGCAACCACATCAAACGCAACCACCACCCCGCGCACGCATGCTCCTGCTCCTCCTCACGTTTATCCTCGTGAGTGGACCCCTCGAGATGTACCAGAACAACGTCGGGCTCATTGTGCAGGCCAGCGGCGGCTCTACGGCCGAGGTGGCGCACCAGGTGGCGCTGTTCACCGGCTGCAGCACCCTGGCGCGCCTCGTGACGGGCGCGGCCGTCGACGCGCTGCGCGTGGCGCCGCCGGCGCTGCTGCTCGGCGTGCTGGTGGCGCAGGGCGGCGCGGATCTGGCGTTTGCGCACGGGAAACTCGGCGTCTCGGCGGCGTCGGCGCTCAGCGGCGCGGCCTACGGCGCGAGTTTCACGGTGTATCCGCTCGTGGTGTCGCGCGTGTGGGGCATCCGCCGCTTTGCGTCGCACTGGGGGCTGTTTATTCTGGGCCCGGCCGTGGGGCTGCTCGTGTTTGGCCTCGTGTTCGGCCACAACATGCAGGTCTCGCCGAGTGTGGCGTTCACGTTTGCGTTGTGTGGGGCCGTGACGCTGCTGAGTGCGGGCATTGTGCTGAGTTTGCGGCTGCACTTGTTTTGGTAGAGGAGTAGATAGGTGTACAAGTAGATAGATGTATAATAAAAGTTAGACCAGTGCCTAGTACCCAGAACCTAGTAGCAAGTGTTCTACTCAAGTGCTAGCTCGTCTGACTGTGGGGCTACTACTCAGTGCTTATCTATTTGCTACCTAGTACTGCTTACGAGTACTGTTATCAGTGGTGTTTACTTCGTACCGCGTACTTCGTGCGAAGCACTCAGTACTTAGTACTCGATTCGCACTGAGTGCTCAGTCCACCTCAAACCCCGCTGCCCGCACCTTCGCCTTCAGCTTCAATATCAGCACCTGGTGCCGCGCGAAAAACGCCTCGTCGAACTCCTCGCCCGGAAAATGCACGTCTAGCACGCTGTGCACGACGTCAGAGCCCGGCATAACCAGGCGCGCGTAGGCACCAACGTAGTACACGACGTCTTTCGCGCTTTCCGGCTCGTGCGCGTCTCGCGGCGCGTCTTTCGCCTCGAAGAACCGGCGTGCCACGAGCCAGTCGAGCGTGGGCAGCAGCATCGCCGCATTCTCCTTTTCGCTTGTGTCGCTTGGCAGGTCGCTTAGTTCTTCACCTACTTCGCCTAGTTCTTCACCTCCTTCGCCTGGTTCACCTCCTTCGCCTGGTTCACCTCCTTCGCCTCCTTCGCCTCCTTCGCCTCGCTCACTGGTGCGGAAAAGTCCTGCCTGCTCGGCATATTCCGCCACCTCCGACCGCAGCACGCCGTCACCTCTCAACACAATCAGCATCACCACAAACTGCGCGATCCCCCAGCGTTTGCGCTCGGCCGGCGCCGCCAGCGCCGCGCGCAGCGGTGCCAGGCCGGGAAGGGTCGACACGAGCGCCAGTTCGTCGCGTGCCGGCGCCAGCGTGCCGGCCGGGCCGACTTTGACGCGTGGCAGCTCCTCGAGACGCAGGCCAAGCCGCGTCTGCAGGAAGCGCTGCGCCTCGGCGAGAACCTCGCGCGGCGCGCGGCCACCCGAGGCGGCCAGCAGGTCGCGCTTCTTGACCTGCGCGCGCCCAGACTGCGCCAGCACGGCCTGGCGCGCCAGCCGCAGCGCCTCGGGACTGAACTCCGACGCGTCCATGGGTTCCGGGAGGGTTGGCCCTAAGGGTTGCCCCACACAGTGTTGTTGGGTTTGCTCAGACGTTAGCCAGGAGATCCAGGGTTGGGGCCAGGATTGGACCACGGCATTGGACCACGGGATTGGACCACGGGATTGGACCACAGGATTGGACCACAGGATTGAACCACAGGAGAGAGAAAGAACCACCGGACGGCCATAAATGATCTGCTCTTAGGCTCCTATCACTGTCCTACAGCCCTACTGCTTTGACTCTACCCGAAACAGGTGACCTCGCCGTTCTTCAGCGCCTCAGGTGGTTGCTTTTCCAACCTCTTCACGACTCCACGATACCATACATCGTTGATTATGAACAACTATTTCGAGCGCCCTCCTAACTGATTTGTGATAAAACTTCTTCGAGCCGTTGGATATCAAAATTGTAGTCTTTCGCCAACGCGATGACCTCTGATAACAGCGTAATTACCTCACTGGCCGGCCTGGCGCCGTCATTGGCCAGGCTTTGCTGGTATTGTTCGGCCACGTGAGTGATCGATTGCATAGCCGGACTTAACAGATAGCCAACCATAGCTTCTGCCAGGACTTCTCCCTGTGCACGCACGCTCAAATGGATTGTGGTACAAACAGAATCCCGCACGCGAAATATTTCATTGCCGTGACTGAGTGATTCAACGATCCAGTTCTGAATGTTGGGCTCCAAAATATTGCCAAGACTCACAAGTGGAGGCGCAACCTCCTCTAACTTTCTGACCACATTTTGAAGATGCTGAGTGTCCACGTCCCACTTTCTTGACAAGGCGTTCAGGTGCATAAGGCATATTCCGGAGTGCCGATGGATTTCTGTGTTTCGGATGAAGGGCAATGAATTTTCCACAATGGGGACGTAGGCCTCGCTAACGCCGCGGATATTATCCCTGTCAGATATCCCGGACCGTTCTAATTTCTCGTCATATACCAGATTAAATAGACGGGCAATTATATCCTTAAGCGTTTTTTTTGGTTGTAGATTTCGACATCTCAAGGTAGGATCTGGTTATTTTCAGAGTGATATCCCCTTTGATAGGCTCCAGCAAGCTTAGCTGGTCCTCCGTTTGACCCAGTATCGTTCGGACAGCATCACGTTGAGTAAAGTTGCCCACATCTACACCATTAATGAGCGAGGAAAGCTCGTTTCTCACCGTATCCAACACGCCAGAGGCGTCTACGAACTCGTTAGAATAGAAACTATGCAATGTTTCTGGGGCAGAGGTTAATGTATCCTGGTAGCCATTTGAAGGCAAAGCAGTGTTTGTGTGAAGTGGAACCTGCTCAGGCTGGCCAAGAGAAAGAGCGAAAAGAGAAATGAAAGCGAGTTTCATGGCTACACTAAGCGATAGATAGGTATATCGTGTCTGTTCCACTTGTATATGGGTACGCTCTGGGTACGCACAGTCATAAGCATTTAAGGTACTCGCCGCTGTTATCTAAAACAGTATACAACTCAAATCGTGCTTTTCCTGTAGTGGATCCATCGCATATGCGAAGAGGGCAAGCTTATTCTCGGCTCAACGTTTAATTGTGTAGAGCCACCTAAGACCTCAAGCTTCTCGCACATTACTAATGAGATTCAGTCACATAGCGCTCGCTATCTTCTCTCTTTGCTACGCCAATGAGCAAATTCAGCTAGTTGAAGGTACCGAGCAGGCAATCGTTAGCTCCGATGAGGCAGCGAATAGTGTCAAAACCGACATTCTGCTCCATATTAGCCCAAGCGGTGCGAATATGGACATCAACGGTATCACTGAAGTCGTAACCAAAGTTTCAGACCAAGCAAATCGATTGTCATCACGTCTTATTTACTCCATAATGCAGTATATTGTGCGTCTACCTACTCTTGAGGATTTGGCTAATTTGGATTTGCGACTCGACGGTGCTAATAAGGAGTATGACCGGAAATTCCACAGACTGAATGACACCTTGCAGTCTCTGATAGACGATAAAAGCAACGCGAAAGACAGAATACAAGCTTTAAGCGAGGATTGTATGAACATTACCGAAGAGATGGTACCTTCACTGCAAGATGCTGGAATGTTAGTGAAAATCTTAAACTTCATCTCCTCCGTTAAGGAAATGATGGAGGTATACCAAAACGACACTGCTCGTATCGATAAGCTGGCTCAATGGGCGGAAAAGAAAGTGCCTAGGGCGGTGGAGTATAGTGAGTATTTTCATGAAGAATTACGGATAATTACTTTTGCGCGCTTCGCGCTTCGTTACCCGCTTTTCGATGGAGTTATGCGGGCGGCATTAGACCGCCTCGAATGTCATCGTGACTTCTTTTTAAGTTTCAAGCGAGTGTCTCTTTTTGATCCAATCATTCGTTCGATGACAAGACAAGCCGAAATATGTCTGATTGTGATGACACTTTTCAGTTTAGACACGGAGACTGGGGATGAAGTGATTGAAATTTTCTCAAGTTTGATTGTTTTGGTGAAGAAGTACAATCACGAAGCTCATCGGGTTGAGGAAATCATTGTAGAGATGGCTTCCGTTAGGCAAAAACTCAATTGTGTACCATGATTCTGATGCCGTTGCTTAATAAATGCAGTGCGGTATTTATGAGGCTTTTATCCAAACTTGCCGATCAATTTATCGCAAGGATGTATGTGGGGCCAGGTCGAGGCAGGTCCTTGCGATCCTGCCGATGCTCTTTCTAAGGGTAAAATATTTATGCGTCGCGAATTAGGTCAATGGTGCGGCCATACGCGATTGCGGCATCCGAGGGCAACCAGCCTGCCAAATGGCTACCAGGCTGGTGCCTCTGGGAAGCCCCACACACCCTATGCCACTTTCAGGGTCAGGAGAAACAATGTGCATCTGAGACATGCAAACACGGCTTATTCAAGATCGGACGTCGAGTCCAGCCATGTCACCCTTACCTCACGGAGAGTCACCACTTCGGTTGGCACCTTGTACAGGGGTAGGTGGAAAGAGGGTTAGGAAGGTAGCACCATGGGATCTCAGGAAAAAAACATCACTCAGTTCGCTCTACGGCCCGTGATGCATATATATATAGGATAGTATATAAGCGGTACATATTCGGCTAAGCTCAACTTAATAAATTTTTTTCTCGAAACCTGCGCTATGTGGAACGGGTATCGATGTGCGAATTACTGTGCAGCGCACCCATTGGTGTCATCACTCAGATAACCCTAGAGCGGCCATCTCATGACTAAGCGATCTTCCAGAGGGATCGAGTTCTCAGTCCTACTTTCCCGGGTTCAAAGATCGACCTGGACAAGACACACTATGGCGTGAATACGTCTTGCTCATATAGCCTCAAAATCGTCGCGCTATCGGGATCTAAGGTGCAGCTTCAACTCAAACAGTGTATTGTTGCAGACGTCTAGAGTAACTGTACAATGTTGATATTTATTTTTAAGATACGGGCTGGGGTTACATACTTTAGTCACCACGCAGTCTGCGTGTTGGATGCCAGGATTGGACCACAGGATTGGACCATAGGATTGGACCATAGTATTGGACCACAGGAGAGAGAAAAAATCACAGGACGGCCATAAATGCTCTGCTCTTAGACTATTATCGCATTCCTACAGCCCTACTGCTCTGAATCTACCCGAAATAGGTGACCTCGCCGTTCTCCAGCGTCTCAGGTGGCCCTTTCTCTCTGTGAGGCGACTCCGCGACTTTTCTTAATGTTTAGCGATATAAACTTGCATCAATTGGTGCTGCAGCCTTTTTTGGGGGTAAACCGATTCATTGGGCTAATAGTTATGCCTGTGGCGTCTTGTCCAGTCTGGGGAGGCCCGCGAGTGCATCACCGTCTTCTACAACCGATTCCGAGTGAACCAACACCAACTCCCAATATGCTGACCAAGCACGATTCTTACCAACGATCTCATCAATCCAGTTAATAGTTTTACGTGTAGAATTTAGATTTCCAAGTCAATATCATCTCCATCAGCTCGCTTAAGTCCTAGAACTCCACTTGTGAATGGCTGGTCGCCTCGACCATAACATGAACTCCCAATGTGTGGTAGAACCTAACCCGAGGAGTGGGACACTGATAGACAAGGAGAAGTCCAACAGACACTCAGCCCCTAGTCGGGGTGTGTGCCAGGTCCGATTGCAACTCTCTTGTGCTCTTTGTTCTTGTGAGCTAGTGCTGTTTGGAGTTCTGATTGTTCTATGGTACGAGGATGTTCCTGCTTTGGCCGTGGGCTAGGGTGTCATTCCTTGCTTGGGGCCCTTGGTCGTGCTGAATAGACTGAAATGCTTTGAATTCTGGTTAGTGCCTGTAATAGTGGGTGATATTGTTAGTGCAGTTAGATGTATGTGGGGTTGTTTATGTCGATTCGTTTGCTTGGCGCTGCTAATCTCCTGTTTCAATCACATATGAGTGCTAATTACCAACCCCAGTCGACGGGCTCACTAATCCCGAATGCTCCCAAATTAATACACCGTGTAGACACATAAAGGCCACCAGTTCATACAAAATGATAAGCCACAAGTATTGAGAGAGGCTCAGGCCCGTACGTCTTGGTCAAAGGCTAACACTGTCTGCCACTGCCTCTCTGCCGTACCCTAACATCGAAGAGGTAAGCTGAACGAATATATTGCCTTCTGATCACGGACTACTCCGTACACTATGAGATGATGCTATGTTCGAGATGAAGATCAGAGCCATGAGTAGGCTCGGAGCCACACATATAGGGAGCATTCTCTACACAGAGCCCACAGCGTACGTGCAAAACAAGAACCATTTCCTACAGCCCCTTCTACCCACTCCACAATACAAACTCCTGCCACTGCTCTGAACCCACAGGTATAAAGCAAGCCAATATTGTCAATAGACACACACTGACATAACATGGACACCAATCGACCGCCAATACAGGTCTCGAAGCGGATCTGGCGATTGAACAAGGCACTCGGGAGCCTAAATAGGACTGATCGGACGGCAAGTCTTGTTTTCACCCAGGTATGGCAGCAGCTAACTGTCGGACTCAACGTATACACGGGATAGGGGCTTAGTGAGCACGTCCCAGGTGCTCACCTAGTTACGTCCGACTAACCAATAGTATAATATACCTTGGGATACTATTGGGAGTACTAGTTACCTACAAGCAGGGTACATAAACAGCTGAAGACACGTCCTCAACCAGTTACTCTCATAACTTTGTAGTATAAGTCGTCTAAGTATATATTGTATATCAATTCTGTTTTTATAGTGGCATGAGTTAGTCATCCCACCGGGCTAGGCTAGGGTTCATATCTCTCCAATCGTACTAGGACTAATGCCTCGCCTCGCAGCGTATCATCATGATTCAAGAATTTCCCGTACATAAAATGCTGAGTTCAAGCGGCCGGTCGGGACCCCGAAGAAGTCCTGGACCCTATTCTTAAGAAGCCTTTCCGATACCCACTCATACATATCGCCATATATTCGGAGCTGTCATAAAAATCACATGACCATGCGCTTACCTCCGTGTTCGGTGTGCACAAGATACGAGTTATACCCAAGCCCTGATAAGAACTTGAGAGCCGCTGCTAAAATGGAACGTCACGCGCGAGTCTTTTCCACGCAGGCGATGAATACTAAATCCGTTGACACTCGACTGAATCTAGGCGGTGGATACCCAGGTGGAACCCTTTAAAATGGATTGTAACTTGCTCGGCCAGGCTGCCCGTTGTTTCACTCTGGACAATGGGGCCCAGTGCATCATCATTGAAAATCTTTCAGCTTTAAGATGCTCTTTAACGATACGAGTTAATGCAGGGTCTGATCTAGATCCGCCTGACTTGGTTGGCCTAAGTAAATTTGTTGCTGTTTCACTAAGGCGAGGCTCCGGAAATTACCCAGGCCTACACAATCTTGAGAGATTTCTCGAAAGAACCGAATCAGAGATGTCCACAACTTTTTACAACCCGTATATTGATTTTGATTGCTCAACAAATTTTGAACATCTGGGGAAAATGCTAAATCGTTTGTCCGACGCTATGGCCGTACCAACGCTTTCTGAAGATTGTCTACAGTTAGTTTTAGATGACTTAAATAGGTTGGATCAGTCTGCTCGGCGTTCTGTAGACGATCATGTCAATATGGTGCAATGCGATCTCATGGGTCTACCCACAATCGGGATGCGACAAGTAGCAGAAACTCGCGACATAATCAAGCGTGCGCGCGAATTTATCCCGCGTTATTACACCCCTTCTAATATGAGCTTGATTATGGTTGTGAACCGTAGCACTTCACATCAGCAGATGCTGGAGAAGATCAAGCGCAACTTCAACGACGTTCTTGATCAGAGCAGCAACGTGTCCAGTGCTCATATGGAAACAGTGCAGGTATCTCCACGTCGTAATGCCTACAAGTGGTACCAATCGCTTACCAACAGGGTAACTGAAAATTTAGACAAATTCAGTGTCCTGTGTACGCACACTCGAACTTTGCAAGGGCCACCTCCAGTTTCTTTTGAGAGAGCCTGTGGCCAACAGTTATCTGAACACCGGGGAAGAGCAGACCCTGGGTGGGGCACGGGCAATCGTGTGGGAGGTGACCAAGATGCGCTTGAAAATGAATTCTCAGGCGACATCGTTACAATTGTGCCTGTATTGGTTGACTCCAAGGATCAAAAGCTCGTGCTCACGTACCGCATCGATTCCGATGGCTTTCGAATTGGTTCGTCGGGACTACTTATTTGGCAGTACGTGCTGGGTCGGGAAGAAACCGGGTCATTGCGTCACTATTTGATGACGAAGGGCCTAGTTGAAACTGTCCGCACCGACGTTCGAGATTGGGGTAAAGGAGGTATGTTCTTCGTTGTAACGCTGGCTCTAACGCCGTCAGGGTTCCTCAGAAGTGAATTCGTCCTTAAGCGAGTTCTCGACTATGTTAAATCAATGCAACAGAACCTCGACGTCAACGAAGATCTCTATAAGAGATCGTTGGCTTGGAAGGAAGTGGAAATGTACGCATGCATGCTTGCCCCGGGCGCAGATCACCGGGGCTGGATAGAAGTTGTGTCTTACCTCAAAATTTCAGAGTCTGAATTTGACGGCAATGTATGGACGGAAAAATATGGCCTTGACCCGTATGAGGTTCGCTATGTTGGAGAGCTCTTGCGGCCCTGTAACTGTATGGCAATTATACTAAGTCCAACTTTCTACAATATTGGCAACTTTCGACCTGATAACCTGACTCTGAGATTCAGCAAATCCTTGGTGAATCTGAGACACATCTCGCGTGATGAAGATCTCACCACGCAGCAGGGCCCTGACTTGCCCCCGCCAAAGTTCGATTTAATTGCTCGGTCCGATGTTCGATCCAAGCGTGATGGCTTTGTGCAGATTTCATCCTCCCCCTTCAGCGCTCAGCTGTGGTTCCCCGGGAAGTTTGTTAGCGCCAAAATTGCTGTGCCCGTTTTAAGTTCGAGAACATCTATACGGTCCGAGGTTGCAGGCAGGCTATTAGCCACATTCTTGAACAACAGGCTCTGGCCACTCACGGGTAAAAGATTCCGCGCTTCAGCAGAGTTCGCTCATTCTGTGTTGACGCTCTCAATCTGCTCATCACCGGATGACGTGAAGCACGTAGTGCGATTGATATTCGACCTCATTGCCGATCGTTCGTCTTCTTCCGCTCAGGACGTCTTCTCGAAATCGGTCGAACAGTACCGCTCCAGGTTGATAGTAAACGAATTAGCACCTGACTTTGAGCTTGGGTTTGAGGAGTCTATAGGCTCGCGTCACGTGCTGACCGAACTCCAATCCCTGGAGGAAAACGTAACCGCTGATGATTTACCTAGTGTCATCAATGGTTACTTTTCTATGCTTTTGGTTGGCAATGTCCGTCACGCACATACCCTTGAAGTTTCTAATTTGGTTGGTCAGCTGTTGGGCAACGATGCTGGGGTCGCGTACCACCGGCCGGTGCCTAACCTGGACCTGCCCACGGAGATTTTCAACGTCACGGGCCACCGCACGCTCAGCGAACACAGTTCGGATGGTTGCGGTATCCTACGAGCCTTCGATTTAGGACCTACGGGGCCCGGATCGCTGTGCCTAGCTTCGGTTATGGCCAATTATGCCAACACCGTGCTGGAACAGGATCTTAAGATCGGGCACATGTACACCTCTGAAACCAACTTGAGGGTCGTAAACATGCGTGGTCATATCTGGTTCATTGTGGAGATTATTGGGTTGAGAGAGGTTCGGTATGTCGAACCTAAACTCAACCGCAGCCTGTTTGTGAGCATGAAGAATGCGTTCGGGGATATCAACGAACAAGATATGAAAGCTGCTCGGAAGCGGGTGCTTGAACAATACTTCGACAGGCGCAAAACGGCTAACGAGGAGCTGGAACGGATGTGGGAACCGATTGCTACCGAAGGTGTGGCCTATGATCATGCGATCTGGATCAAGCTGCATTCTCTGTTTGCACGAGATGTGGCCAACTGGTTTAACCGCTGCGTGCTGACTAGAGAGACCAGACGGTGCGTTCGTGTCACTTACTCTAATCGGGCAGTCGAAGAGTCTCGGCCTCTTGATGAAGATGACATTTCTTATGAGGATCGGGTTCGTCGTCGTCCTGATAGTGATGATGAAGAGATTGTCCAAGTTAGCGTTTCTAGTGATCCACAGGATGCTCCTCAGGATGAAGATCCTGGTCAGGATTCTGAGGACATCGGAACTGACCCTGGTCAAGATTCGTCGCCTGGTGAGGGGTCTGAGGCTCAGTTAGACGAATAGAAATAGTGCAATATATATACTTCTTATCTTCTTTTTCTTATACGTGTGGAAGTTTTGGTCCTATACAGCACTCGGTCCGCTTCCAATTAGGTTCTCTGGGTGAAAGAAACGGCATCTTCCTTCCAACAGGGACAGCGAATTGCAAGGTGACACTCTCTGTTGGCGTGAGACTTGAATCTGCGACCGTATTTATAGACTAGCCAGCCATTACCTGCGTATCAAAGTGCTGGTGCGCACTCAGCGGAAAGTCACAGGATGCATATACTTCTACGAAAACGTGCTGCAAAACAGAGGACTTTGTATAGTGGGCGCCCATGTTCTGGACCTGCGAGTTCAGCCTGAACGGTGAGGGGGACATGCTCACTTTGGATCATGCCCGCGCCACCACGCAGATCCGCAGATCCCACCATATTTTTATTTCTCTCCGTGACACGCCTGGAAAGGCTTTGATGAGTTGTGTCCGATCTTCATTTACTGAGGTCAGTGCTGCTACTGATCGCATTGGCTTCGCCTTCTACCAGAACCACACACCCGGGGTTAGGACAAAAGGGTGTCACCCAAAAATGCATTTAGAGAACTAGTAAACAGGCAATTGAACTGTTCCTGCGCTCGCGTATACACAACAAGTCACCAGAAATTAGGGATTCACCAGCCAGAGTAGCAGTCCCAGCGGTATATAGGCACTGAGTGAAGGTTGACGATGTACTGACTCGTCCAAGCAATTGTACAAGGAAAAGACCCACCTGAGCACAAACCGTGACTCGTCTCTGTTGCCTAGCCCAGAGCGGTAACCAGATACTTGATTTATGGTATTCGAAGTTAGATTTGTCGTGGTGTTGAACTCAATAACCTGACCCAGCTCCCTTAGATTATTTGGTTTTGCTGTGACAACTCCCTGTTGTACACTGCGTCACCATTTGTTGTTGTCAACATCTTATTTCTCTCTTCGGGATGGTGTTCCCCGTGATACCCTTGTCTGTCACTAACAAACAGGGCCAGGGATGTAAACACGCTGCCTCGTGCCCTAGTCCACTTAAGTTTTTTAAAGTAATGCTATATAGTTCAAATGTCAAGTGATGACGGTACTGATGTGGTGATTTTTGGATGCGACGCACGCTGGGGATGCCTCGATGGTGGAACAGAGTTCACTATAGTCCGCGATAGGTCTGCTGCTCACTGTGCGATCCAGTTTACAGTCAATGCCGGGCATGATTGTGACCCTCCAGACTGTAATGGGTTGAGTGTGTTCGTAGCGAGCGCACTCAAGCATGGCTCCGCTAATTTTCGTGGCTTCCTTGAGTTTGATGACTACTTCGATAGCGTTGGCGAGAAAACACTCTTACAGCCGCGATCATGTCAGATTTTACTGTGAAACTGAATTTTTGTTGTCTGAACGAGACCCTAAAGCGCTTATCACATGCAGTCGCAGTACCAGAGCTCCCAGAAACAGCAATTCCTCTCATCTTGAGTGATATGGAGCATCAATATAACCTGAATGTTGCTAAAAAAAACTCCTGGGGTCAAATTACACGAACCATCCGTGAGCTATACGGTCTTCCACCTGTCAACTTTTGCGAGCTAGAATCGGTTTCGGATATAATGCGACGTGCACGTGACTTCGTGGTAAGACATTACATCCCGTTAAACATGCACGTAGTTCTTGTCATCAACAACGAAGCGTCATTTGATTCCGCTATAAGTTACATTCAGACCAAATTCAACGATGCGTTCGATCAAAGTGGCAATGTTCCTTATCAGGTAGCTAATAGGAGAACGGGCCCTGGCGTTTACCCCTGGTTTTATGCACTAGAGTTAAAGTACCAGACATATGGTAAGAGTCTACAAGTCCTACAGTCCATGCGTAGGATATTTCTCGGCGAAACTCCCAAGACGTTCGAGGAAGCTTGCGGTTGGGACCCAGGCTTAATGAAAGAGGAAGCCGTACCGGGGTGGGGTTCGGGTCGCCGCCTGGGTGATTCTCTGGGTGATTACAACGAGACCACACCTACTGAGGTTTCAGACGAGGTGGGAACACTGGCTCCTTCATTTTTGAAATCTAAAGATCAACTTCTCGCTGCCTCGTTTCGTGTTGATGACGAGATTTCCCACTCTTGCGCATCCCTTATATGGCAAAGCTTACTCGGCCGGGTGGCTCCAGATGCCCTGAGATCAAAAGCAGAAGGATTAGTCACGGGGGTTAGATGCGGCGTTTATGACTGGGGATTAGGAGGACATTACCTCACAGTTTCAATGGCAATGACGCCGCTGGGGTTCAGTCGAAGCGAATTGATTCTGACGCGCCTGCTGCCATTATGTTTCCAAGATTCAGGAAAGTGACACGTTAAGTCAGGCAGTGCAACACCAGTATGAACTTCTAACACTTAACCGAGCACACAGTCCCAACGTTCCCACCCCATGCACACAAATCATGTATATCGAGCGCCCTCCTAACTGATTTGTGAAACAACTTCTTCGAGCTGTTGGATATCAAAATTGTAGTCTTTCGCCAACGCGATGACCTCTGATAACAGCGTAATTACTTCACTAGCAGGCCTGGCGCCGTCATTGGCCAGGCTTTGCTGGTATTGTTCGGCAACGTGAGTTATCGATTGCATAGCCGGACTTAACAAATAGCCAACCATTGATTCTGCCAGGACGCGTTGTTGTCTACCCACGTTCAGCCTGATTATGCGGCAAAGAGAATCCCGCACATAAATGTCAGGGAGTAATTCATCTATCCAGTTCTGAATGTTGGGCTCCAGAATATTGCCAAGACTCACGAATGGGGGTGCAGCCTCCTCTAGCTTTCTGACCACATTTTGAAGATGTTGCGTGTCCACATCCCACTTTCTTGACAAGGCGTTCAGGTGCATAAGGCATATTCCGGAGTGTCGATGGATTTCTGTGTTTCGGATGAAGGGCAATGTATTTTCCACAATGGGGACATAGGCCTCGCTAACGCCGCGGATCTGATCCTTGATAACATTCTCGCAATATTTTCCGGAACGTCGGTATTCCTCGTCATATGCCAGATTGTATAGGGTGGTAATTATATCCTCAAGCGTTTTTTCGATTGTAGATTTCGACGTCTCGAGGTAGGATTTGGTTATTTTCAGAGTGATGGCGGCTCCTTTGATAGACTCCAGCAAGCTTGGCTGGCCCTCCTTTAGACCCAGTATCGTTCGGAACGCATCACGTTGAGTAGAGTTGCCCACATCTACACCATTAATGAGCAGGAAAAGCTCGTTGATCACCGAATCTACTACGTCAGAAGCGTCTACGGTCTCGCCTGAATAGAAACTATGCGATGTTTCTGGGGCAGAGGTTAATGCATCCTGGTAGCCATTTGAAGGCAAAGCAGTGTTTGTGTGAAGTGGAACCTGCTCAGGCTGGCCAAGAGAAAGAGCGAAAAGAGAAATGAAAGCGAGTTTCATGTCTACACTAAGCGATAGATAGGTATATGGTGACTGTTCCACTTGTATATGGGTACGCTCTGGGTACGCACAGTCATAAGCATTTAGGGTACTCGCCGCTGTTATCTAAAACAGTATACAACTCAAATCGTGGTTTTCCTGTGGTGGATCCATCGAATATGTGATAAGGGCAAGCTTATTCTCGGGTCAACGTTTAATTGTGTAGAGCCACCTAAGACCTCAACCTTCTCGCACATTACTAATGAGAATCGGTCACATAGCGCTCGCTATCTTCTCTCTATGCTACGCCAATGAGCAAATTCAGCTAGTTGAAGGTACCGAGCAGGCAATCTTTAGCTCCAATGAGACAACGAATAGTGTCAAAACCGACAACCTGCTCCATAATAGCGCATGCGGTGCAAACAGGGACATCAACGGTATCACTGAAGTCGTAACTAGAGTTTCAGACCAAGTAAATTAATTGTCTTCACGTCTTATTTACTCCATAATGCAGTATATTGTGCGTCTACCTACTCTCGAGGATTTGGCTAAATTGGATTTGCGACTCGACGCTGCTAATAAGGAGTATGACCGGAAATTCCACAACCTGAATGACACTTTGCAGTCTCTGATAGACGATAAAAGCAACGCGAAAGACAGAATACAAGCTTTAAGCGAGGATTGTATGAACATTACCGAAGAGATGGTACCGTCACTGCAAGATGCTGGAATAATAACGAGTATCTTAGACTTCATTTCGTATGTGAAAGTAATGATGGAGGTATACCAAAACGACACTGCTCGTATCGATAAGCTGGCTCAATGGGCGGAAAAGAAAATGCCTAGGGAAGTCCAGCATAGTGAGTATTTTAGGGAAGGCCGTCGGATAGTTAGTTTTGCGATCTACGCGCATGATCGCCCGCTTTTCGATGGAGTTATTCGGGTGGCATTGGTCAGCCTCAATCGTCATCGTGACTTCTTTTTAAGTTTCAAGCGAGTGTCTCTTTTTGATCCAATCATTCGTTCGATGACAAGACAAGCTGAAATATGTCTGATTGTGATGACACTTTTCAGTTTAGACACGGAGACTGTGGATGAAGTGATTGAAATTTTCTCAAGTTTAATTGTTTTAGTGAAGAAGTACAATCACGAAGCTCATCGGGTTGAGGAAATCATTGCAGATATGGTTTCCGTGAAGCAAAAACTCAATTGCGTGCCATGATTTGGATCCTGTTGCTTGATATAGGTAATGTGGTGTAAGGCGTTTATTCTATTGTGCCTATCCATCGGGGGTAAATGCATGGAATAATTTAGTCCCCAGTATCATGACTCACCGAAAGCTGGTTTATCGAGGCCCAAAATACCGTAAATCAGGGCCAGGTAGCTAGGGGATCCGTACCGCCAACACACACACATCGCACTCCCAAGCATTTTACCCCGCTTCGCCTTGTTATATGTCGTTCATTACAACCCTTACCAGACATATATATATGAGTTTGCATCGCACCCGTACCCCAATCTTCAGATCTCGAATGCATGATGACACTGCGAACTGGGCTCACCAGAATAGCTCCCCTTCGAAAAATAGTCTTGTGCGAAGTGTAAAAAGCTCTTGAAGAACACAAAGCAGCGATAACGCGAGCAATGACAAGTCGTGCATTTACTGAAGTCTGTAAGCCGCCTCAACCTATCGCTCTTGTTTAACCCCTCAATTCTGCTTTTAGAGGCACAAACAGCCAGTCTAGCACCCTTAACAACGGTACATCGCACTTACATGCACTGGTTACAGGAGCACAAACGGACAAACGAGCTAAAGCTCGTCTTAGCAAGATACACTATCAGTAGCTGCTGACTTAACCCAGTTGATTTAACCACATTTGGTAATATTTGACTCTATGTAACAGCTATCTAAACTTATTATATATCACAGATTGACTGGATTGTGGTTAGTTAAACTCACCTCTGGTTTGTACAAAAATAATTTCATTCATTTTTCATTTATTATTTATTTCTCTCCGTGGTACGCTTATTTCTCTCGGTGATTCAGAAAAAACAGCCTGAACCCTTGATAGTTATTTGAACGCTATCACCACTAAAGGTACGTCCAAGGGTTTGACGATAGATACAAGCTTGAATTAGCCCTAACGGACTTAGTTAGACCTTGGATAAGCCTTTTCTAGCCTCTATATATTCTTGCCGCAATATTGAGAACACTCAGTCTCATGTAAATAGCTATCAGGTTAATTCTGGCTACGAAATAATTGAGCCGATTGGTAATGATGCCAGAACCAAGGATGGTCTGGCTCATGGAAGGTCAAAAATGGGAGTCAAAAATGGCGCCAAAGAAGTCGTAACTATTGTCTGTCACCGAATCCGTCAAACAGTTGCACGTCAGAAATATTTGATAATGAAACACTTTGTGATATTGCCCTCTTGTGAGGATCTAAACAAAGTAAATTCGAGTCTCATTGCTGCTCCTGCGACTTACGAACAAAAATTCAACGAGCTAAGCTATATTCTGAGGTCTCTGTTACAAGATAAGAGAGGAGCTAAAAACATGGTGCAGGATTTCGGGGAAAAGTATGGGGAACTTGTCGATGAAATGAGTCCTACCATTCAAGATAACAGAGTTATAGGCGTCACGGTGAGAGGTATAACCTACATAGAGGAGATGTTGGGCCTATACGGAATAAGCAGAACTCGTCTTGGAACAGTGAAATCCCTGCTAGAGGGCAAGAGGCGTAAAATTTCACTGTACCACATGTTTAATGAACGCCACAGAGCCAGTATTCGAGTTGCAGCGAAGAGGGACCCAATGATCGATGGCATAATCAGGTGCGTGGCTGAATTTCTCGATGAACAGCATGACATTATCTTGAGTTTTAAACCCGCCCTTCTACTTGATCCTATCATCGAGTCTACAGTCAAAAGCGCTGAGACGTTCTTGGCATTTATAGGCTTTTTCAAGTTAGATGATTTAGAGGCGATTGCAGTTAACGAGGCCGTTGAAGCTTACTCTTGCGTTATTTCTTTAGGAAAGAGTTACAATCGTGAGGTCCAACGGCTTGAGGAATTAGCAGCACAGATCGAAGAGGTACACTCCGCTAGACTAGAATCAGAGTGAGGGTTTAGTTGATAAGTATGTACACGACAATTAGATGAACTTATTTACAGAAATCAGCTAAGGTGTGTATGCAAACGGATATCTGGTGTGTACAAAACGAGTTGAAATATTGGATTAGACAGAAACGATCACAATTTCAAGATACAGCCCATTTCTAGGTGCGGCGAAGGATCATGATGGTCAGTGGTAGGCGGTGTTGGGACTTCTGAACTTATTATGATGTAAGATGGTGGCATCTGAGACCCGACTAACAGTGACAGTTTGTTCTGAAACTCCTACATCACGTAGGGCTAGGCTGCTGCATGGCTCGATCGAGTTACGCGAGGGAGCTTATCTCTAATGAGGTGACGACAATTCTTGGCAAATGTGTGAAGAAACGATTCATCGATGATTAGAAGCCTATTTTAAGGTTGATACTTACTTTTAGTTAGTGGCATTTCTTCGTGACCTTCACAATGAAGATCACGTTCATAGCTTTTGTCTCTCTGTCTCTTAGCTATGACGTTGAACAAGCCCCGTTTCTTGAATGTACTGACAAAGCCATTTCCGGCTACAAAGTTCACAGCACCAGTTGTTCTAAAAACATGTATGAGATCCTACGTGATAATATTGTCTGAAGCATTGACCCCACCATTGGTGCCACAACCGTAGCAAATGTCTGTGACCACATCAATCATGCATTTTCACATCTAGTGTATTCAACTATGATGAGTTGCCTCATTCCTATCCCTTCTCTTAAGGATCTAGATGAATTGGATCTGAGTCTCGCAGCTGTCATCATGGATTTAGAAAGGCAGTTGACTAAGCTACACGACACTCTCGAATCTTTGACTAATGATATGACAAATGTGGAACCTCGCATTATGAGATTCTATGAGGATTACATGAACACTCTCGATGGAATGACTGTTACCCTTCTAGATAGAGAAAGCATTATTGTATGCTTGGAATGCCTCACATTAATGAAAGGGATGTTGAGCGAGTATGAGATTGACTCATCTCGAGCTGACAAAATGGTATTCAAATTGCAAGAACAGGAGCCTCTGTGGTATTGGCTTAGTGATGTCTTTGACTCAAGCTATATGAAAGCTATTGTTTTGGTAAATGGAGGGGTGTCCAAGAAATTGCGTGGCCTCATCCAGTGTATGAGGACATACCTTCAAAAGCAGTATGTCGTCGTATCACATCGTACCCGTAGCTCTCTGTTTGTCCACTTTTTCATTTCCACCTCCAGAAGCGCTAAAAGATTTCTGACGGTAATAACTTCTTTCAGCTTAAACACGGTCATTGTTAATGGTGTCATTGAAATTGTCATTGAATTGGGAAATAAATATTCTTTTGACGTTAAGGGGCTCGAGGAAAGTACCAACCAGATAAAAGAGATAGTATCCGCTTAACTAAATCTATATAGAGTGTGCCTTTCCTGCGGTCAGAACACAGAAGATGAACTTAGACTAGTTATCCGTGGTATTTTGTATAAAAATTTTGAAATTGAGGTCACATTCAAGTATGAATCATAAAACTACGGCCGGTATTACAAAGGTTTACTTGCACTACATCGGTCTAATTCTTAGATAGAATGTGGTCTAGGTTGAGGGTCTTGGGCTGGAACTAATGCAGTGCTGCCTGCCATTATTCTTCCAAAACTAGCACCAACTCGTAAGAAAAGCATTTGAGTAGGGATCTAAAAAGAATCATGATCAGGACTACCGCGTAAGTATATAAAGAAAATTATATATGTAGATGCCAAACGTGCTACACAGCTAATGTGGGTATAGGAATGCTCCCCGTGCTCTTATTTCTGTGGGCAAGGTCTCAACAGTTCCATCATTATGTTGAATAATGATTATATCGCAAAGCACTGCAGATCTCAACTTTTCTCAATATCACAATCTAGAATAAAAAAACACTTCGCACCATATCTGTGCTTTAACGGTGTATCCGGTTGCACTACCCTGAGGTTAACGCTAACGCTCCCAACTACATCCCAGATCGCGCATTTGGCGTACGCCAGAATGAAAATAGTGACCATAGCTCTCGCTACGCTTTCCCTCTGTCATGTTACTGAGCAAATACCGGTAGCTGATGATCCTGTGCAAGCCTTAAGTGGCTACTAAGCAGCAAAGAACACTCAAGATCGAGCCAATCTAATCCAGTATCTTAGTACAGGTGGTGCCGCAATCATGGAAATCATGGGTGATGGAGTTTCCAGAAATCTAGAACATACGAAACTGGCTGCGGCCAACCTCCGTGGCCAACTAAGTCAAGCTTACCGCCTTCTAATTTCGTCTATGATAAACTACTTCGTGCCTCTAATATCTATCGAAGATCTAGAAGACTTGGATATCCGCCTGAGCGCAGCCCATGTGGAAGCTGGACTCGAAGTTGAAGAGCTCAGCAAGACTCTCACGTCTTTGAGTGACGATAAGAAGAACGCCAAAGTACGGATTCAAGCGTTCAGTGAGCAGTACATTATGGTTGTTGATAAGATGCTACTTGAAGTTCAGGAATATGCCAGCGTTAATACGATCCTGGTTGGTGTCACATATCTGAAAGCAATGATGGAGGTGTATGAACTCGACACCTCTCGTCTTAGAGAGTTAAGCGACCGGTTATTGTTGCCTAGGTACGAGTTGACAAAAGAAGTGCTGATGATAGTCAATTGGATCGTCACTGGGATTGAAAAGTCAAGGCGAGTTCATGAAGAACATCGTCTTGCGGAGATTCTGCGGCGAATGCATAACATTGACCCTATGAAGCCGTTCCCTAGTGATTACTTCGATAAGGAACTCCAAGATATTGATATTCGAACTATGGCAGGCTCTGGCACGTATATTGACAAAGCCATCAAACTGTTGTCTTTCTACGTTGTTCAGCAGCGTGAATTTGCTCGCGCTTATGTGTCTGTCCCTCTGCTCGAGCCTATCATCGAGTCCACCACCAAAAGTGCCGAAGCTTACCTCAAAGCACGAACTAAGTATCATCTACCCGCAGAGACCGCTAATGAGGCCGTTAAAACGTTTTCACGTGTGGCTTCGTTGGTCAAGAAGTACAGATTCCGAGCCCGTCGGCTGGAGCAGATTATCACAGAGATCAAAGAACTGAGCTGCACACAATCAGAAGAGTTCACCAGCTAGACATGAGGTGCTACATCATACGAACCGGAGAGTAGGGATCCCAATGTGGTAGGGGCATATATATATTATGTGTGCAGCATCATAGCATCATAGGTGCTGTGGTGAGGTGCCCTCTTGATCTATGGACCCTAATGGGGGAGCCTGGGCATGTGCTACCTACTCAGGTACCGTATCCACAACAGGCCGCGTGGGGGTACTTCACGTTGCCCAAAATAAGTTCGCAATGAGCACTAACGATACTTACCGAATAGTGCAAAGCAGTAACCCACTAATGTTGGCCGTAGGCGGCCAAAACAGCCGACCTCGGCTCGGGACTCTAATACCATCGAGATGAGATTATATTGCAAATTACGATGATCACGCTTTTGCAATCACGGAGAGAAATAACGAGTTTTTAAGATATCAGCAGCTACACATCTCGAAAGGTGTAGCCATAGCTGGGAACACGCGATATGCGGAGTGCCTTAACTAGGATCACGATTATCGGCGGGAACTAGGGCTAGGGTATAACGAGTACTTGATATGCCACACGATAGCCTGGTTTAGAGGCTATCACTAGATGAATATGCACATACTGAACGCCCAGAAAGTGGATAGCGTACTATACTTACAAAACTCTGGTTTAATCACGAATTGTATCAAAGTGTTATAGCTTCATGGGTTGGGTATTGAGCAAACAGGCCAAGACCAGCTCAAATGCAGTATCAAAAAGTAAGAGTTTGAGCATTAGTGTACTCATTCCCGTAAATATACAACAAATGTACAGTATAAGTAGTAGTAGACTGAAAATGAGCTACTTACCCGGCACTTGCTTGGTACTTAGTTGGGACTCAGTTAGTCAGCACAGGAACCATAGGGGGTACCCTTAGTGTCACTCGAAACCCGAAATCCCCAGCCATTAGGGCTATATTCACGAGCCATAAACATGTTGTTAAAGTGCTTCAAACCAATTATAAAATAATAATTAATCATTATTGAAGAGTATGTAATTTGTAAACTGAATTTTGGCTTGTAGGCTACTCACATAGAGTATTTCATGAATACAGTGCTCATATTGTGGTGAGAGGGTCTCTAGTGACCCCGGTGTCCATAGATTGTATACAGTGTAGTTCAATACAATCGTTTACTATACACGATAGAACGCAAATATTCGAGATAAAAGTACTATGGAACATCAGGCCATAGCGAGGTGGACACAAGGATGAGAGGAAGGTGAGGAATGGCACACGCCCGCCTTTAGCACACATATATGTGAGCAAAGCATACACAAAGTCGAAGTAAACAGTTCGCTCTAGTGCACCACTAGCTATAAATTCATCAGCGCCTCACGGAGAGAACTCATTTGGTCATAGATGCCCAGCTGAGGCCGGCGTGGGCCCACTTTGAGCGAACTGGCCCAATCTACGAAGGCAGGACTACCTTACCGCTTTATTTCGGGAGTTCCTGGCCACTGAGCCACTCTAGCGCTTCTGATGCTTGCCTGGGCTGGTTGGGCTGCCTATGCTCGAACTCGTAGTGCCAATTGGAGTCCACCGCTGAGAGTGACCACGCTGACCCCACAAAACTCGGGCCTGGCCACAAAACTCGGGCCTGGCCACAAAACTCGGGCCCTGCCGCGGGTTCTAGGGTAGTGCCAGCACAATATATATATAATACAGATTAATTAAATAATAGCACGTCTGAGCGACCCAACTCAATCATCGGCGTCGGCATCGTCACGCCGCCGCTTCTTCCCCTTGGTGCCGCGTTTTTCGTGCATCCGTGCCATGTTCATTTTCGCCTGGCGCTGCGCCTCGTCGATGCTTCCCAGCAGCAGCATCACGCCCTCCTTGTCCACCGGAAACGCCGGCAGCTTGCGCTCGCCGTGCACCTCCTTCTCGATGTTGGTGTACCTGATCACGTCGTACTGAGCACACATCGTCACGGCCTTTCCGCTGCGCCCCGCACGCGCCGTGCGTCCCACGCGATGCACGTAGTCGGCCGCGTTGTCCGGAACCTGGTAGTTGATGACGCAGTCGACGAGCGGGATGTCCAGGCCGCGCGCCGCGACGTTCGTGGCGACCAGCACGTTTTTCGCGCCCGCACGAAACTTGTTGAGGGCCGCCAGCCGCGCCTCTTGCGTCATGTTGCCGTTGATGGGCACGCACGAGAACCCGAGCAGTTCCAGCATCATCGGAATGCGCGTGCCCTCGTCCTTCGTGTTCACAAACACAATGACCGACTTGCCGGCCAGCTCGTTCAGAATGTACACCAGCGTCGCGTCTTTGTGCTTGAGCGGCGTGAACACGTAGTACTCGAGCAACGTGTCGACGGTCGTGATTTTGTTCGACACGCTGATTTTCACGGGGTTCCGCAGACTCGCGCGCTGCAGCGACTCAATGTCGCGCGAGGGCGTCGCGCTGAACAAAAACGTGCGGCGCTGGCTCGGAATGATGTCCAGAATGCGCCCAATCGGCTCCTTGAAGTCCATGTCCAGCAGCCGGTCCGCCTCGTCCAGCACGAGGTACTGCAGGTGCCGCAGCGAGAAGCCTTTGGTTTTTTCGAGGTGGTCCAGCAGCCGCCCGGGCGTCGCCACAATGATGTGCGGCTTGCGGCTCAGCGCCAGCGCCTGCTGCATCGAGTCCTCGCCGCCAATGATCACCGCCGTCTTGACTCCCATCGGAGCGCCCAGCGCCTTGAATTGCACGGCTGTCTGGTGCGCCAGCTCGCGCGTGGGCGACAGAACTACACAGAACAGCGGCGCCGGCTTCGCGTACAGCGCCTGCAGCACGGGAAGCGCAAAGGCGGCGGTTTTACCGCTGCCGGTGGCCGCGAAACCCATGATATCCCGGCCTTCCAGGGCCGGCGGGATCGCCTGCGCCTGGATCGGCGTAGGCTTGGTGAAATTGAGGTCTTTGCACCCTTCGACAAGGATGTCAATGAGCCCGAGGTCCTTAAAACTCATGTGCCGGGGGGGTGGAAAGATCGCTCCTCTCCTCTTTGATGGTGGGGCCAGATCAAGGGTAAGGCCACGCACCCTCCGCCAGCGAAAAATTTCACACCCACCCTATCCGCCCTCCGCGAAAAAAAAATTTCCGACCTAGCCCAGTGGGATGGTGGCCGTAACACGGGTCTGGGGTAAGGACCCACCCATCCCACCGCACTGGCTGGCAGCAGTGGCAGTGGCAGCAGTGGCAGTGGCAGTGGCAGTGGCTGGCAAGCGGCACCCGTGTGAAAATTTCCGTCCCCTTGCCTTGCCTTATCTTCGATCCGTAGCACACAGCGTTCCGGGTGTTCTTGGCGTTCTTAACTCAACGCCCCACCCCTCAATGGCCAAAGGAAGACACAAAAAGCGCACACACGTCGAGGCGGCGGCCGACACGGCCAGCGTCCCGCGCTCAATGGTCATCAAGATGGGCGATCCGAAGCGCAAGCCCACTAAAGCGCTGAGCTCGCTGGTGCGCGATTTCCGGCTCGTAATGGCGCCCCACACAGCCGCGCGACTGCGCGAGCGCCGAGCCAACAAACTGAAAGACTATTTCGTGATGGCCGGGCCTTTAGGCGTCACAAACTTCCTCATTTTCTCCCAATCCGCGTCTGGGAACACAACCCTGCGCATTGGCCGCACACCGCGCGGGCCCACGCTTTATTTCCGGGTTCTGAGCTACTCATTGAGCCGCGACATCCAGCGCAGCCAGGCCCGGCCGCATGCGCTGACTCCCCAGAGCCCGGAGCTGCAGCACCCGGCGGTTTTGGTCTTGAATGGCTTCTCTGCGGCCAAGACCAGCGACGCCGACGCTCTGCTGACCTCGATGTTCCAGAACATGCTGCCTACGCTCGAAATTGGCGTCGTGTCGCCCGAAGTTCGGCGCGTATTGCTGCTGGATCGCAACGCCAACGGTGAGATCGAGCTCAGGCATTATGCCGTCGTTACACGTGTCGTCGGCACCTCGCGCGCCGTCAAAAAACTCGAGGCCGCCTCCAAGGGTCAGCGCGCCCTGCCAAACCTGCGCGAGCTGCAGAACATGGCCCAATACATGGACGACATGACGAGTGATAGTGAGGCCGAGGACGAGATCGTCCCAACTGGCCCTAGCCCTGGAATCTCTCAGAACAGCAGTAGTGGATCATCCTCGAAAGTGAAAAAAGCCGTGAAGCTGGTGGAAATCGGCCCACGACTGCGTCTGGGTCTGCTTAAAGTCGAGGAGGGACTGTGCAGCGGCCGAACTTTGTTCCATTCGCTCGAGACGCGCAGTGCTGCGGCTGTACAGAAACTGGAGCAGCAGCACCGCGAGAAAGACGGCGAAAGAGCACGAAGAAGGCGCGAACAAGAAGAAAACGTGCGTCTAAAGCGTGAGGCGCAGGCCGCTAAAGGCTCGCGCCGCCAGCGAGGCGAGGAGAGGATGAAGCAGCGTGCAGAGAGTGCGGAAAACTACGAAACTGGCGAACCTAATGAGGAGGAAAGCTCTAGTGAGAGCGAGGAGGATGTAGAGGCAATGAACGACTACGAACTAGACGCGGAACTCGCCGAGCCGGAGAGTCCTTAACGAGATGAGAGCTGGGCTGGGCAGTAGGCCCGCAAATAGTAAGGCTTAGTCCAATATAGTAGCAAGTGTTGTGAGTGTTTTGTGCAGCAGTAGTGCAGCAGTAGTGCAGTGGTAGCGCAGCAGTGCAGCAGTAGTGCAGTGGTAGCGCAGCAGTGTAGCAGTAATGCTCTAGTAATGCTGTATTGTAATATATAGTAAGCGTGCAGTAGTATACTAAGTAGTGCCTATAGGTGACAAGCGAGACTGTAAAATTATTATTATATGGAGATAAGATCTGTATGTATCACGGAGAGAGTGCAGTCGTGTGATGATGTAGTGTGGTTTCACTACCTGTGTTTCACCTCAGGCTAATATTATAATTATTATGGCACTGATCGGGTTAGGTCCATCGTTGGCGATCCCCCGGCGATCCACCTTAGCTGGCGCGACTCGCCTGGGCTAGGTCTCACACCTCATGCGTGTTCGCCGGCCGCTGAAATACCTTGGGATATTCGGCCTTCTGGTCGCGCTGCTGCTCTGGTCGCGCAGTCTCCATCGCATTTCGCAGGATGCGCTCCGCAACTCGAGTGTCATTCACGCTACGGTCGCCGGCGGGTGGTTTCCGGCCCTGGATCGGAGATTGCGCTTTGGGGCTCCCGATACGTGGCGTCTTCCCTCTGACCACTTGAAAAAGGGGGCGGGTGGTGAGTCGAACCCATCAAAAGACTCTGAGATGGGTGAGAGTGTCCGGGAGGCCGCCGATCTGTCTCTAAACAACGTTTTCCTTATGCTCAAGACCGGCGCCGATGTCATGTGGGACCGGCTCCCTATCCATTTGGAAACCACCTTTACGCGTTTTCCGAACCACCAGATCTACGCTGACACCGAGTCGCAGATCGGAGACGAGTCGATTGTGGACGTAATAGGGATGCTGCCCGAAGCCCTAATAGGCGACCACCAGCTGCAAGGCTACCGTTTGAGGCGCTCGTTGGTGCAGGACGCGTGGGGCTGGGACGCGAACGACGTGAAAATGGAGATGCTCGAAGGCTGGAACCTCGACAAGTTCAAGAACGTGCCCATGCTGCTGCATGCGTACCGCAACGCTCCCAAATCCACCCAGTGGTTTGTTTACCTGGACGACGACTCCTACATCCACACTGCCTCGCTCCAGAGTCTGCTGAGCGGCCTCAATCCGGCGGACCAGCACTACATTGGCAGTGCAGCCCTCATTATGGGTGGGTTTGCCGAGGCTGGCGAACGTGGCGCTGCTTTGAAGGCAAAATCCAAGACCACCGTCGGTTTGTGGTTTGCCCACGGCGGCTCCGGCATTGTGCTGAGCCGAGGCGCGCTTGACGCGCTGTTTTGGGACCCCCAACGCGAGGATCATACCATGGCTAAGTACGCTCAGTGGGCCGTGCATACATGCTGTGGAGATGCTGCGCTCGGGTTCATGCTGCGCGAGGAGCTGGACTTGGCCGTCAATTCACTGCTGGACCCGCTGGAAATGTCAGTGGACCCGCTGCAAGGCGAAAGACTCGACAACACGAAGATCTCGGCCTCGGCCGGTGGCTGGTGCTCACGGATTATTAGCTGGCACCACCTCGAGTCGTGGGAGATCCAGAAACTGTGGGACTGGGAAGCCTCGCTTGCTATTCGCAAAAGCCCCGAGGCTTTGTTCCATCCCGGAATTCTGTTCAGCGATTTTTACAACGACTTCATCCTGCCGTACATCCAACCCTTAACCGAGCATTGGGACAACCACGCGTCGAGCCTCTATTTTTCGTGGAACACGCCGTTTTCCACGGAACCCGGCACGCTGGAAACGCCCGGAGACGAGTACGATGCGGAGTTCGATGAGGAGGCGGCCATTTTCCCGGCCTCGTCGGCCGAAGTGTGTCGCGAAACGTGTCGCCAGACACCGAAGTGCCTCGGGTGGAAGTACGAGTTTCTGCCGACGAACAACACGTGTTCACATGAACTGCATTACGTCGTGAAGGGGCGCAGCCGCAACGTTTTCGGGACAGAAGAGGACTACGCGGTGGTTTCCGGCTGGGAGGTGGATAGGATTAGGGAGATCCGGTCGGGCGAGGTATGCGATACCCTGGAATACGACGAAGAGAGCGAAGAGTACAGCGATGATGTGAGCATGCGGGAGGGCTGGTACTTCGAGCGGCTGCTCGCCGAACAGGACGGCGATACCCAGAAGCCAGTGTACCACCTGGCGTCTACAGCATAGCACAAGCACATAAATAAATGATTAGCATAACATTATATAAAAACATTACCATTATATAAAAACATTAACACTGTAGAAGAAACATCAGGCGATCCCGCGGTATTGCGTACGCTTACTGCCCTCGACCTTTCATGGTTCTATATAATCTATAAACTGGCCACTTCTACACGTTTGATGAAGAAGGGTTGCATAATCATTTGCTGTATATTTGGTAATCTATATATCAAGAGCGTAGAGCATACTCGCATGGTTGGCTATTCCAGGCGTGGTCTTGCGTTGTGAGGAGTCCAATACATTTTCGCAATTTACTCTGCATTTCAGATTGCTTGGCAGTTCAATAATCGAACTACTATTCGATGTGTACTCATTTAACAATAATTATATGCATGATCCTCGGGACTTACTCGCATGTCTGCCTCATCGTCATTACCAACGCTTTCTTCCCACTTGCTGGTCCTACAACCAAGATCTCACGCGGCTGACTGAGCAGAGTAATGAGTAGAGTGGCCTCTGTAGCGAGTGTGACGAGATGTGACTCCAACTTGATTTAACTTGGCTGAGGAAGAGACTAATTAGACTAGCACTGACCATGCAGCGATCCAAGAGAACAACGAGGCAGGTACGGACGGGGTCATGAATTCAGGTGAGGACAGTGCTGAGGTAGTGAGGACAAGGAAAGATCACCCAATGCACCTGGTGCACCTAGCGCTGGTCTACTTGGCTCCCACCGTCTTCTGCTTTGGCACTACATGGTTGTCTCCAGTCTGATAGAAGCAGCACATGCATACCAGCTACACCGTCTTCCTGTGTATGCGACTAATCTGCCACCTCTTAAGCCATTTTTGAGCACTCCCAACCCAATGAGTCTACCTGTCGCACCTTGCGATGCTTCTCTTGATCTGCTGGGCATTGCGCCCCTATCAATGCTGTGGGGGGATTTGGCTGCGCAGGCAGACCACATTGGCACGGAATTCGTCAGGCGCACCTCAACGACATAATGCAGATAAATGCAGCCATGCTCATACTAATATCAGTGGGTGTGTCTATCACGGAAAGAAATAATCTATCCTGTCGTGTGTGCTTACGCTCTTCTGCATCAACGACTTTCTGCCCTCTAACGCATTTGGCCCCACAACCAACCGGCTGACGCTTGGCTGGTTGATGATGAAGCTGTTCTAGACTATAAATATGGTCGTGGCCCTTCTTGAACCCAAGCTCGAGGCTTTCGCACTGATCACTTGGCCGCTGTTGTTCCTTATCGCACCGCTTGGCCTCTTCGCAAATGCCACCGCTGTATATCCTGTGGACGCGTTACAAGCAGGTACTTAGCGATGCGAACAGAGATGCTCAGCACAGCGAAGTCTCTGGTATAACCACTTAAAAACCATATAGCATAGCATATGGCATAGAGCAGCTACCCAGCTACCAACCTTAATGCAGCTACTTACTAACAGCTCTATTTAGCAAGAGAAGATGGAAGCACATGGGACTGACGAGGTCATCAATCCAGATGAGCTCAGAGTAAACACCGGTGAGGTGGCCACAGACGAGGCTAAAGACAAGAGACTCATCATCTTGAGCGTCATTACGCACTTCGTGCTGGTCTACGTGGTTTCCGGAATCTTCTGCTTTGGCACTAAATGGTTGTGTAAAGACTGGTGGGAGCAGCGCACGCTCATGGTTTACATCAGCTACGCCTTTTTTCTTGCGATGCGACTGATCTGCCACGTGTTTCTCGAGGTGGCTTTCGAGAACGGGTTCAACAAACGGGCGATGTTTGTCTACCTTTCAGTCCATGAGTTCGTGGATTTTATAATCATGATCGTCGCATATATCCAGACTCTGGAAATAGACGAGGATAGGGCCGTTCCTTCTTCGCTATATAGCGTCTTACTTGTTTTTCCGATCTCGGCAATGGTTGCCAATGTTGTAGTGTTTAACCTCCCCAGCAAAGCAGTGTGGACTTCTCCGGAATCCAACTCCGAAGCACTTAAATTCATAGCCTTTCACATCAAGTTCGCGATGTTCTCCCTGGCTATTCCGTGTGCGATGGTGTTGACCGGTGGTGACGACAAGTCAGTGGATCCAATGAAGTCTTGCGACGCCTTCATCTATGGTCAGTTGCTCAACTTTTCGACCTCAAAACTGCTGGAAGGCAAGACAGTCACCGCCAATCCGCAGTTCACCGGCTTGATAGCGGTGAAGATAATCTGGATGGGGAACCTGATCTTGGGAGTCCGTTTCGGACTCGAAGGTTACTCGACTATAGCCTGGGTGCTGTCATTTGTGTTGGCACCATTCTGCCTTCTCATGCACGCCTTTGCTGTAGTCCCAACCTGGCGGTTGCATAACACAGCAATTAAGCAAGCCGAGCACTCAACTGAGCCTATAGTGTAGCGCATGTCGCTTCATCTAGTAGTTCGAATAGCAGGTGCAGATCTAGAGGGGGGATATCACGAAGTTTGTTTGAGCAGAGTAAATGGCTGATCATTCGCTCACACAAGACTTCCACGCACTCGACTACCACACACTCAGAAAAGAGTATCAATATGCCTAGTAAGATAAGTATTTACTTCAGCTGTTCCTCGTCGCTGAGCCATGCCATGCCAGATATATAAGCCAGGTGCTAGCAAGACGCCAAGCTATTAGCACCGCCCAGCCATAAGCATAAGCCAAACTGGAACCACCAGCCATTAATACAGTAAAACAATTGGGACCACCAGCCATTAAGACACCCAGACCAGGGGACCATCAGCCATTAAGACAGCCCAGCCGTAAGCATCCAAAGGGTCTTGAATACTCGAGCGAACCTCCCAACGCTTTTCATAGGGTCTCCAAATATATATTACATACACACAACGAATACAGGACGGGATTTGATATTAAATTGAAAAAAATTTGAAGATATGAAATTACAATTTGGAAATTACAAATGAAAAACAAATAGAAATATTAAAAATAGTAAAAATGAAAAATTATTAAATAAGAGAATTAAAAAATGCACGGTAAAAATCCTTAAAATTTTCAAAAAATTCAAAACTACTAGTCATTGTATTTCTATAGAATGAACTACTTTGAAATTATCTCTCTATGATCGGTTCAGTACGTAAATTACTCCATCACGTCCAGCCGCTGCGTCAGCCGCGCCAGCTGCATGAGCAGCGCGTTCCACCGCACAAACTCTTTTCGCGTGCCCAGGGCGTGGCGGATACACAGCGTGTCCGGTCCATGAACGACGAGAACCAAGGTGTAGGGCTCTATTTTGAAGGAGAGCTGCGCGTTGGTCCATTCGGTGGACTCGCAGAGCGCGCAGTTAGTGGTGTGGGTGTGGCCAGACATAGTAGAACTTCTACTGAGGCGTGCTATTTATACCTGTGTAGGATAAAGCAGCCGTGCAGGAGTCTGCTTTTGGGTAGTGCATAGTACGTACTAGTATGTACTTATCTTACTGTACTTGTTGTTATTATTATTATGTACTTAATGTTTTTGTAATACGGAAATATATGTGCATTGAGTACTAAGCTATTTCTCTCCGTGCTAGTTATAGTTAGGCAGGCTAGTCTTAGTGTGGAATAAGAGACAGCCATTAAGACAGCCGACACAGCCCAGCTATTAACACAGCCCAGCCATTAACATCAAAAAATTATCGAAATTGTAAAATCCCCAAGGCTTTTACCCCTTTGTGTTCTTCAAATTTCCATTTTTTCTAGACACAGCCAAGCCATTAACTCCGCCCAGCCATTAAGCAGCCGTTTGTCAGCACACAGCCAAGCCATTAGCCTCTCAGCCATTAGTCTCCGGAAATATCGAAATTGTAAAAAAACCAAAGGGGGTTAGCCTTGGCTTTTTTCAAATTTCACAATTTATTTTTAACAGCCAAGCCATTAGAAGCCAAGCCATTAGAATCTGTCAGCCATTAAGACAGCCGTTACATCAGCAGACACCGCCGACACAGCCCAGCCATTAGCCTAGCATTAGCACCCAGCATATTAAATAATGATGCTTGTATTTTATCTTAGTAGTGTATCCTAGTGCTTAGTGTGTACTAATTTACTTAGTAGTGCTTAGTGCGTTACAGAATCTCGCGGCTGGGCTTCAGTTCAACGTAATCACACACCACCGGTCCCACTTGGGTAGTACCGCGGGGATGGTCTAAAGTGAGCACGTCCCAGTCCCGCACAAATTCCCGGCTGAGCCATTTAGTAGCGCTTAGCACTGAGTAGGTTTGTTTGTTTAGTATTGTATTAATAGTTTGTATTAATAGTTACTGTATATAGTAATTATTATTGCGGCTTTTGCTGCGTTAATCTGCGCTCGCGCTATTACTCCAAGATCAACCGGACAAGCAAATAGAGCCCCAATATGTTCCACATCCACTGCAAAATGGTGAGAAGAATTCTGAGCACGCGGAAGAGGGTGGAAGGCAGGTCCTCGGCGTTTTTTCTGTTCCACCACCAGACGCGCAGACTGGAACGGCGCGTGCAGGCCGTTCGCAGGCCGGCCAGAGCCGTGGCCAGGTCACTAGGCAGCTGGATGAGCTCGGTGGTGGTGTCATACGTCAGCCAGAGCACGCCGTCAGCCACGGCTGCCTGCGTCCCTTGGAAACTCTGCTCAGTGGGCACATACTTCACCTGCACGTCGTAAACCGCGTCGGTCACAATCTCCTCGACTAGAAAGCGGGTTTTCTCACTTGCCGGAATCGTAATACACTCAGTAACGCCGCTAGTGCGCGTCAGATTGAGCTGCAAGGTGTCTCCGTTCGTAGACAATTGAACACTGCCTTTGAGCCAGTAGCGCTGATGCTGGAGGAACACCAGTGCGTTTTTGTGCCACAATTCGACGAGTTTAATTCCCTCAGCGTCTCTAAAGGGCGAACAGTGGCGGTCAATGATGGTCTTGGCCTCGGAACTGAGCCTAGCGATTATAGTGTTGTCTGCCTTGACATGGAGGCACTGCCCCTCAAGCAGCTTACTGGAACTAGACTCACCTAGCTGGACACCCACGTTGGTAGATATTATTTGGCTCGAGAAAAATAGCAGCTGTTTCCAGGGAAGGGAAGTACCGGGCACGAAGATTCGCGTGGTGGCATATTTGTGCGTTATTTTGAGCGTGTTGCCGCCGCTTTCGCAGGCTAAGACGAGCCTTCCGAACCAGAACACAGCTTGGGCGTCAGGTACGTACGTCTCCTTGTCTGTAATCTCTTCAGTCGCTGGGAAATCACACGCACAGGCGGTCGTGCGCACTTGGACGTCGAGACGGTCCGAGACTCTGGCCTGCTGTACGAGCTTCGTGTTCCACGCGACCAGCTTCTCGTCGGTGGTGAGGAAGCAGCGGATGTGCAGCGGCAGGGGGCCGTGGAGCACTAAAGTGAGGGCACACGGGTCGATTTTGAAGGAGAGCTGGGCGTTGGTCCACTCGTTGACTGGCATAGAGCAGTGAGTGCACTGGTTCATGGTAGTTACAGTAATGGAGACAGAGCTGGTTATTTATACTTCAATTAAATAAAAAAAAAAAAAAATAAAATAGGCGTTACAGACAATTAAGGTAGGCTGAGTGAAGGTAGCTGGCTGGGCTGCTTGCGGTAGTCGGTCGGAAGTCTTAATGGCCGAGTTAATGGCTGGGCTGTGTTTATACAAAACAGAAATTTACAAAAACACAAAGGGGTAAACCTTGGTTTTCAAATTGAAGAATTCCTTATGGCTGAGAGGCTAATGGCTGGGCTGTGTCGGCTGACTAACGGCTGATTTAATGGCTCGGCTGTGTCGGCTGTGTCGGCTGTGTCGGCTGTCATAATGGCTGGGTGATGCTAATGGCTTGGCTATTTTAAAAAATTCACTAACTATAATAAAACGCACCACTAAATGAATATTTAGCTGTTTAGCTAAAGTATCTGGTACTCTCAAATGTTCACAACCCCTTATTGAATAGCAGGCTACACACCCTGCTCCGAATAGTTAATCAAGGAGTGGGGATATGTTTTCCGCATCACCCCGTGGATTAAATCCACCAGTCCCCGCCATTCACCCGTAGCCGCTAGCATCATCACGATCTGCAAAAAGTTGTACTTGTCGCCAACCATCGTGGCTAAAAACGGGAAAAGAACCCACCGGTCATCCCACCAGAATAGGGTGATTACCCTGAAAACCGCCAACTGGGTCGTCCACTGCATCTTCGCGGCCACCACCGGTGCGGTCACCACCGGTGCGAAGAACTCCAGAATAACTCGCACGGCTACAAATGCCAAGGAAACCAGTATACTGCGCCACCGAATAAATATCGCAGGGGACTCGGCCCATTCGTCCTGCCAGTCCTGGAAATGCCGGTTATCTTTGACTTCCAGGGGAGACCAGCGCATGATCACCGAACCCAGAATCGGGAGCTCAAAAGCGAGGCCGGCGCCCCACAGCAGAAAATCGTTGTGACCTCGAGCACCAAACACAGCTGCGTACGCCGCAAATCCACCACGGCCAATGAGAAGCGGCAGAACGCCGAGTATTAGCACCGAATTTATCGTGCGAATCACCATCATCAGTTCGGAGATTGGAGCCAGCCAGCGCGAGCTAGGCTTGACAATTGCGCATGTCAAGCGCATCCATCCCAGATTTCTGATCCAAAGCAGCGCCACGTACGCCAAGGGGGCTTGATCTTTGGCTGCTGGAATAAAAAGAGCGGTCCCAACGAGGGCAGCCCATGATAGTTCGGGAACTGAAAAAGAAAAGGGGAGCGACATAAACTTCGAGCCGAAAATGCGGAAAACCCACACCATGAGCCCGAGTTCCAGCGTCATTTTGACAAACTGCCAACCATGCTCAATAAGCAACCGGACTGCACCATCTTTTCGTTCAGCCTTGCCTGGTCTAATACGAGAAATCATCTCCGCCACTTCTCGCTCCGCATTCGAGCGGTCCCACCACAACAGCAGTCCTACCAACCAGAACGACAAGCCTAGCAATGTGCGAAGGTTCGGAAGTATGAGGTGGTTGGTCATGACAGCATATAGAGCCATGCTGTGTAGATACGGCAGCAGCAGAGTAGCTATAAGCGTGGCGTGTTCTTCTTTTATAGCCAGATAGAAGGCCACATTTTCCGACTCGCTAGTTGATAATTCAACGACACTAGATACAATCCCCACTATCACAGCATACTTAAAGAACATGCCCGTCAAAGTCTGAGGTACCCAGAAAAACGGTATCTCACCAACGCCGGGAATACGGATGAGATACAGGATAAGCTTGGTGATGGAGAGTACCAAAGGAGATAGAACCAGTATGATACCGCTGCCGACGCTACCGGCCGCATATACCACGCCTATGGATAGCACCCAGCACGAAGGGTAGATCAAGAAGTAGTCTTTATAGATGTCCGTAAAATGGCATATCGGTGAAGTTATCACGGATTTGACGGTATTCCAGAGCGAATAAGCCTCGGTCACTGTATACTCAGCGTACAAAAGGGACCCAGCCACATTCTGAGGCTCTGCCTGAGCTGCCTTTTCTTTTTTCTGTCGGTCTCGTAGCGCTATAATTCCGCAGACAACGCACGAAGCACACACCCAGAAGAGAAACCATTTGACACAGGCGCAGTAAAGGACTTGAAGGTTATGGAGATCTCCCTTCTCAGACAAGGGAACCGTCTCCCAAGCGATAAGCAAGGCTTCCTCCCACCACGGTTTGCAGAATGCTAGCAATGCACCTATTGATGCGAGAAACCCTAAGCAGGTGAAAAGCACCGTCATAAGAACGATTCCAAATAAAATTCCCAAAACCAAGAGCACGCTATACAGAACCCGTAAGAACCGTCCCTCAGCAGGAAATGCTTTACGGAAAGGAAGTTCGCACATATAGCCAGCATAAGTTGCATAGTTACTCCATTGGATCTCCGGCTGGAAGTCCAGAGGGCTGCCCACAACTATTGGGGTGTGACACTTATGGCATTGCGAGTCTTTATCAATCATCAATTGCAGCTGGCAATCTTGGTGTACATAAGCCAGTTCTCCGGAGCATTTGCACGGCGTGAACAACTCTTTGCCTGTTTCAGTGCCTTCGGAGCAGATCCGGCACTTTTGTTCGCTCATTGCGGCGAATGGGATGAGGTTTGCACTGGGGCTGTTATGGATGCTGTTATATTGGGTGCTGTTATATTGGGTGCTGTTGTATTGGGTGCTGTTATATTGAGTATTGAGTATTGAGTTGCTGCGGGAGGAACGTTTGAGCATAGCTTAGTGTATCCATCACAAACCACATTCCTTATCATATTGTGTATATTGATTCACACGGGTGGTTCCTCATCTGAGGGTGTACCATCACTGGCCCTATACACACCCTAATCAAGGCTCATCACGCTGCTCAACTGCTCGCTTGAAAGACCCACAAGTGAACAGCGATTGAGGAACTCTCTCACTTCTTTCATTTAGTTCGTCAATTAGCCTATTGCCGCGGACCCGCTGGCATTGCGCATACCTAGCCATTATAAATCGCATTTAGAGCATTATATATACGAGCATTTATATATGAACATTTTATTTCTGAACGTTTAGAGATGAACATCCATAGTTCGCATCACGCAGTTAGAGATTCCACAGTAGATCTATATCTAAGAGAAGTTCTGATACACGCCTTAATCAAGGCACACACCCAGCCAGCAAGGCACATAGCAACCCCTCATCCACTAGACGCCGCCACTCCACCAGCACCAAAACGAACGCCACTCCCATAAAATTAGGCAAGCTCGTAACTCGCCTGCGTAAATTACAGACCGCACAGATCCTGGGAACCGGGGGTTAACCCAACGCGGCTGAACGCGTTCATTGATCGCCTCAGCCCTGAATATTCTACCCTGAATATTCTCTCCCAGGTAAGGGTCATGCGGGACGCGCCGGCCCAGATCAGTCGTGAAGAGCACGACTCCGCGGCTGCTGCGGAGCTCCCCAGCGGCGACGGCGCGGTTGTGAACACTTACTACCGCACAGTGCCCGGTGCCGGTCGTGCGCGCCACCAGCCGCGCCGTAGCGCCCACCGCTGCGTTGTGGCGCGAGATTCCGGTTACACGCGCGCATACGGCCCGTTTACGTGTCTGTGGTTTGCGCGCGGTGCCTGTTACAAAGGCCGAGACTGCACCTACCAGCACCGCTTGCCGTCAGCGCGCGACCAGGCCGAGATCGGCAGCGCGCGCGACTGCTTTGGGCGGACGAAGTTTGCCGAGGCGGACGAACGCGGCGTGGGTTCGTTTCTACGGCCCTCGAAAACTTTGGTCGTGACGCGGTTCAGCCAGAAAAACGAAGGCCGGGTGAAGCAGCAGATCCGCGACCAGTTCAGTGAGTGGGGAGAGCTTGAGGCGGTGGAGCTGAAGAAAGGCGCCGCGTTTGTGACTTATAAGCGCCAGCTGTGTGCGGACTTCGCTAAGGAGGCCATGCTGGGGCAGACCGTGACGGGTAAAGAGACGCTGGACGTGCGCTGGGCCGAGCGCAGAGGTTTAATGGCAAGCGATGAGGAGGAGAAGCTGGTGAGGGCCATTGTCAGGAAGATGCTCGCTGGTGGGGCTGTAACCGAGCCTCAAGCTGAGGCTAGTGGCGAAATAGGGACTGAAGTTGGTGGTGAGGCTGGTGGTGAGGCAGGAGGTGAGGTTGAGGACCTTGGAGACGTCAAGCCAGCCAGCCTCAAAAGACCGCACTCACCGCACGAAGAGCCGGCGAAAAGACAACAGTAGGTAGTAGATAAGCTGTTTATTGAATAAGTGCTAATTAATTTGGTATTGAGTGTTAATTTATTTGGTATTGAGTGGTAGTGCTGATTGTGAGGGGAAGTAATAGTAGTGGAAGTGGTAATTGTGGGAAGTGAGACACAAGTGAGACACAAGTGAGACACAAGTGAGACACAAGTGAGACACAAGTGAGACAATTAGGAGGTAAGTGAGACAGAAGTGAGACAAAAGTGAAGTAAGTGAGACACGCTACGGCCATTGATAAGACAAATCTAAGACACGTCTCAGACAAATGTGAGACAATCAGGGGTTTAGTGGTGGTTTATGGCAGTTAGTGCTGCCTGATTAGTCGTTAGTAGCCGTTAGGTGAGACAAAACTAAGACAAGGAAGAGACAGAACCCCATACAGCCATTGGTGAGCCCATAGTAAGTGAGACAATAGTGAGACAACGATGCTATCTATAGCCCTTAACTAGTAGTTAGTGAGGCATAAGTGAGACAATTAAGGGATTGGTGGGGAATTATGGAAGCTAATTGATGGTGAAGTGAGACAAAACTAAGACAATCAAGGTATATATGGCTGTAAGTTGATAATTTGTGACAGTTGAGTGAGACAAAGTTAGACGAAGCTGCTTATGGCTGCCAGGTGCTAGTTAGTGACTGGTAAGTGAGACAAATACGGGATTAGCGGTAGTTTATGGATGCTGATTGATAGTTAGTGGTGGTTAATTGAGACACAGGTGAGACGCAGGTGAGACACAGATGAGACAGATAAGGCAGATTTAGCCATTTAAGGCTGTGAGGTGGTAGTTATTAACGCTCAAGTGAGACAAAAGTGAGACAATAATGCCTTTTACGGCCATTGGTCGAGGGTTAGTGGCAGCAAAGTGAGACACAGATGAGACAGAAGTGAGACAGTTAGGGGATTAGTGGTCGGCTACGTCGGCTATCTGGTAGCCAGTAACGCTCAAATGAGACAGAAGTGAGACAGTTAAGGAAGAAGTAGCCGGTTATGCACATTGATTGGAGGTTAGTGCTGAGACACAGGTGAGACAATGAGGCGGGTAAGTGGTGGTTAATGGCAGGTAGTAACGCCTAACTGAGACAAAAGTGAGACAGCGAAGAGATAAATAGCCAGGAACAGCTGCTAATTGGTAGTTAGTGGCGGTGAGTGAGACAAAGTGACACCCAACTAAGACATAAATGAGACAACTGGACATAGCTGAGACATTTCAAAGGCACGAGTGAGACACCTCGACATATCTGAGACATATCTTAGACACAAGTGAGACAACTAAGACAGGAGCACTCACTTATAGCAGGTAATTAGTGGTTAGTGGTCGTCAAGTGAGACATAAATGAGACACTTGAGAGTGAACGAGGGTACCTACGCCATTACTGAGACATAAGTGAGACAAAGGGAGCCGCTTATGGCCAGATAGTGGTTGTTAGTAGCTAAATCCGAGACATACCTCAGTCATAACTGAGACATCACGAGCCCTTTACGGCCAGTAACTAGGAGGAGTGGACCGCAAGTGAAACACAAGTGAGACAAACAGGACATAAGTGAGACACAAGTGAGACAAGTAAGACCTGAGTAGTTGTTTATGAGCGTTGATTGGCAGTTTTCGGTGTCACCTGAGACACAACTGAGACACAACCGAGACACAACTGAGACAGAACAAAGCCAGATAGGCCTCATATGGGTCATAAGTGAGACATAAGTGAAACAACTAAGGCATGGCTGGGTCGTAACTGAGACAGTGACGAGATGAGTAGCCCTTATGGCTGACGATTAGACGCTAGGAGTGGTGCAGTAAGACACAAGTAAGACAACAGATGCATAAGTGAGACAAAAGTGAGACACTCGAAGTGTTTACGGCGCTTGATTGGTGGTTTATGGCGGTGAAGTGAAACAAAAGTGAGACAAATCAGTTGTCACCAAGACATGAGTGAGACAATACAGCCATTTACGTCTACTAGTGAGCGTTTATTTGTCGTCAAGTGAGACACGTGTAAGACATTCATGCATAAGTGAGACACTTAAGCAACAATCCGGACAATTGGAGGATCAAGCAGAGGCTCTGAATGACAGTTAGTGGGCCCACATTATAAGCAGGGCAGGTAAGACATATGTGAGACATAACTAGGACATGCTGAGTATGTGAGACAGTGGTGACACAGATTGGAGACAGATGTGAGATAAGTTATCTGTTGACATTTATGACCATTGGTAGCCGGTTATTGATAGTTGGTAGCAGTTAGTGATACATGAGTGAGATATAAGTGGTCGTTTCGGGTGGGGGGTACCTCATAGTTGACAGTATGACAGAAGTGAGACAATAGTGAGACATAACTAGCCGTTTTTGGCCGTTAGTAGTGATGATTGGTAGTTAGTCGTCGTTTATAGGAGCAAGTAAGACATATGTGAGGCAATTAAGACCAAAGTGAGACATTAGCAGTCGTTTATGGTCACTAGTGGTCCTAAGAGAGACACCTGTAGCAGAGGTGTGAGACATATGTAAGACAGAAGTGAGACACATCTGACACAAATGGCTGTTAGGGCCGTTAATTGGTAGGCAATAGTCGTTTTTCAGACATCATGCAAGTGATCTGAGCAATGTGAGGCAAGTCTAAGACATGCCTAAGACATCTGAGACAATTTAAGACAATCTGAGACAGTTAAGAGTTTGCTCAATCGATGAAGACTTTGATTGGTGGTTAGCGATACCTAACAGGACCTAAAAAAGAGAAGTGAGACACATCTGAGACACTTAGGAGTTTAGTGAGATATATCTGAGACATATATGCGGGTTGATGGCTCTTAGGAGTAGGTGACTGCAGTAGGGTGAGACAGAAGTGAGACAAATATGAGCTCAGGAGGGCATGAGTGAGACAAGGGTGAGACAAAGTGAAACAGTAACCACTGGTGCTATATTATTGGCCAACGAATACATAGATTGAACGTGATTGGTCGATAGTGAGACAGATCTGAGACAAATAAGAGTTTAGTGAGACATAACCAAGACGAGGTGACGAAAGTGAGACAATAGTGAGACACTAATGGTATTTACGGGTATTCATTGGCCTTATCTAGCTAAATGTTAAGGGGTAAGTGAGACATTTCGTAGATATTTGAGTAGGTAGTGAGACAGACTAGGATGTAGGTGGGTCATGTAAGACGTAGCTAGTTACTGATTGTTAGAAGTGTGATAAGCAGGGAGAACGTGAGACACCTGAAACATATGTGAGACATTTGGGATATCTGAAACAGTCGTAGATAGGTGTGACACCTGCAAGATTCTTGTGAGGCAGTGAGACCACAGTTGTCTTCATCAATGGCCTGCAGGCCCGAAAGCCTGCTCTCATTGGTCACAAGTGAGACATATCTGAGACAGATAAAGCGAAAATAAGACACAAGTGAGACAACTAACGCTAAGATGATATATAATTAAGACATCTGAGACACGAGTAAGACAACAGTGAGACGGTTAGGCCCCGACTGACCAATTAAAGGCCATCATGCGGTCATACCGACTGTGATTGGTCACTGACGGTAGCCAACTGAGACACAAGTGAGACAAATGAGAAGTAAGTGAAACTCAAGTGAGACACTCAGAGCTCAAGCAGGCAAATCTGAAACAGAAGTGAGACAAAAGTGACCTTTGAAAAACTGGGAGCCAATCAGATGCCCGGAAGTGAAACAGAAGTGAGACAAAAGTGACCTTTTAGAAACCTAATGCGCACTTCATGCACTCAGGTGAAACAGATGTGAGACAAAAGTGACCTTTGTGAAGTCCTTAAGGCTGGTGGATATGCAAAGGTGAGACAAACGTGAGACATTTCACAGCAAAGTGAGACACTCAGGGCATAAGTGAGACACTGGTGTCATTCAAGCTGGTAAAAGGGACTCAAAAGTGAGACACTACGAATAAAAGTGAGACATATGCACCAGTTCAGGGCATCAGGGTGAGACACAGGAAAGACATACCTGCATAAGTAGTACTCAGGTGGGACACCGGTCATAATCAGGGTCAATAAGTATGACATAAGTGAGACATTCGTGGATTCGCAGCAATAATCTGAGACACATGTGAGACAAATCAATAATCAGTGGAAGTGAGTGAGACCCTGCCTTAAAAAAGGCTGGGTGGGTGAGACATGCGTGCAGAAATTATTATAATAATAATAGTAGTTAACGGGAGTATGAGTGAGACACATGTAGGTTTATTGGCATTAAGTGAGACATGAGTGAGACAAATTGAGTATTCAGGGTGGTAGGTAGGGCCGAAACGAGACATGTGTGAGACACTTGTGACAACTGAGGCCGGTAAGTAGAGCATAAGTGAGACATCAGCGAGACCAAAGGCTGTTATATGAGACATGTATGAGACATCAGTACTTATTGAGACTGGCAAGTGAGACACAGGTGAGACATGAAGCCAGAAAGGAGCGAGAATAGGAAGAATACAGCCTTGGAGTAGTGCCTCTAGGTGAGACAAGTGTGACTTAAGTAAGACATCAGTGGGACAAGTGAGACGTCTGTTAGAATAACGAGATTAATGGCCTAAGAGTGTAATAGTGAGACAAGTGAGACATAGTGAGACATAGTGAGACATCAGTTAGTGTAGCGATCCTAATGGCATAGTATTACGGAGACTTGTGTCATAGAGTTGCGCCTACTAGCGAGACACTAGCGACACTAGTGAGACTAGTGAGACTAGTGAGACTAGTGAGACTAGTGAGACTAGTGAGCGTTAATTGAGTAACGATCCTAATGGCACAGAGGGTGATACTAGTGCATAGCTGCCAATCAGATGACCTGGACCATCTAATCTAGTGAAAGTACTATTCACATGGTGTGTATAAATATATGTTTCAGTTGTTTACTCGCTGCTTAGCTTTAGTTTTCTCATCCACTCTAATCGCTATCACTCTCCCAGCCCACCACATAGGGCTCCGTCAAGTCGTAGACCTGCTCCCGCACTTCATGTGGCGCGCGCTGCACGAGCTGACGCAGCTTCACCGGCTTGTCGTTCGTTTCCAAACGCAGCACGTCCGATTTCGGGGGCTGGGGCAGCCAGTACTGAGGCGCCTGGGTTCGGGATCTGGGCTCAGCTTCGGGCGGCGGTTTATCGCGCCAGATCTCAACGCTGCTGAGCGTTTGCGGCGGTTTCCCGCGTTTTTCGAACTCCCGCAGCACAAAATTCGGCACCTCGACGATATTCGCGCGCGGCTCTCTTACCAAATCCATCGCTAAGGCATGCATCCCTACCCTTCCCGTGCGTAAACTGCTCAGTAAACATACTGATTCGAATGATGTGAGGTAAGTGGCGGTGTTCCCAGCAAAGTCAGCAGCACTCAACGTATCCTGGAGCGGCAGGACGACCGAAGCGAGCTCAGCGAACGAGGTAAGGGCCTCTAAACGCGACCGCTGGACCGGCCAGCTAAACCGCGGCTCGTTGCGCGAAATGAGCCACGAAAAAACGGGCTGGCGCGGAATATACTCGTCACGCAGAGTTTCCAGTGCAGAGCTCGCGAAACCGGCCCAGCCGCCTAAATCGGTGATGATGTTTATGCCATCCAGGAGGTCGCATTTTTCCAGGGTTGGGCGGAACGTCTGGTCGAAATAGTCGCCGATCCCGCCGTTAAGGGCCGCACACGCGGCCAGCTGGGCCTGGCCTTCATCAACAGTGTCAAATTCGCGTTGCTGGCCCTTTGGAGCGCCTCTCTGGCGGCCAAATGGGGCCGAGGGAGTGATCTCCCAGTCCGGAATGGTGTGCACAGAGTTGGGATGTAGTGGGTTGAGGGATCGTTCGGTCCAGGTCCCCCCGCTCCTCCCAGCGTTGGGACTTTCGGTCCCAGCCCCAGGGCTAGTGCCATTCGCGGCACTAGTGCCATTCGCGGCACTAGTGCCATTCGCAGTCCTAGCACTAGTGCCATCATTCGCAGTGCCATTCGCAGTGCCAATTCCCAAACTCCCAATTCCCAAATCACTCCCAGCACCATTCCCAGGACCAGGACCACCCAACGGCATCCTCATTGTAGGGAGGTGCTGGCTCCTCACCACATCCTCTTCACTCACCGCCTCCTCATACTTCTCCCCGAACCGCTGCCATTTGCCCAGCCCGTTGCGGTACTCCCAAAACAACGCTCGCGGCGTGTATTCGTTCCCGAACGAAAAACGCACGCTGGGATCCACAAACGAGGCGGCCGCGTCAGCTTTGGTGTACACGAAATACGACTGCTGGCGGTTGTAGAACGCAGAGTTGAGTTCGTTGCCTTGCGGCCCGAATGAGAGATGGATGACTTCGTGCATATAGTCTAGAATTAGCGCCGTGTGAGAATCAGTAGTTTAAGTGGGTAGCTAGCCACAGGCTTTGTTAGATCCAATTAGTGGCTTGCCAAGGGACTGCCAAGCCAGGAGATCAGATCAGCGGATCAGCCGAGTCGAATCACAGTATATCCCACTAAAAATATGTTCCGACCTGAAAAACACTCACTGCCAGACCTAATACCGCACCACTCCCGATCTGCTGGGCACTGAGCTTAGCACTGATCTGCTCACGGATTTTCGAAATTCTATATTTACTGGGAGGTAGGTGTTCCACTGGGTACGGGTATCCAAAATTACCCGCTGAGCTAACCCAGCTAACCCAGCAGCCTTAATTAATAGCAGCCTTAACAGCGTCCTAAGCCTTAACAGCGTCCTAAGCCATATATCCCATCCGCCCTAAGCTAACCCAGCCTAGAGGCTCGCGGTTCGTGTCACCTCTAACCCTCACATGCTGGCGTGTGTCTGGCTGCTGGCGTTTATTGGCCTGGCACTGGCCGTAGACTACTACGAGGTGCTTGGTGTTGATCGCCAGGCCTCGGACCGCGAGCTCAAAAAAGCGTACCGCAGCCTAAGCCGCCAGTTCCATCCCGACAAGAACCGAGGCGATGAAACGGCCCAACAGAAGTTTATTGAAGTGAGTGAGGCGTACGAAGTGTTGTCGGATCCTGAAAAGCGCCAGATGTTCGACAAGTACGGCGATGAGGGTTTGAAACGCCACCAAAACGGCGGCGGCTTCGGCATGCACCAGGACCCGATGGATATGTTCCAGCAGTTCTTTGGCGGTGGTTTCGGAGGTTTCGGGCGGCAGTCCGGCGCACGCCAAGGCCCCAACACGCTGACTCATGTGGACGTGACGCTGCGGAACGTATATAACGGCGATCGCATCGAGTTTGGCATTGAGCAGAAGAGTATCTGTGATGAGTGCGATGGGTCAGGCAGCAGCACTGGCAAACGCGACACGTGTCCCCACTGTAGTGGCCAAGGTGTAGTGGTCACGCGGATCCAGCTCGCACCGGGATTCGTCCAGCAAATGCAGACCCCGTGCGATCACTGTGGGGGCCAAGGAACGGTCATAGCCCACGCGTGTGGCGTGTGTCATGGCGACCGTGTGGTCCCCGAAATGCGCCACTACAACATTTTCTTGGAACCGGGCGAGCCGAGGCAGTACGACTACGTTATTGAAGGAGAAGCCGACCAGAACCCGGACTGGGTGCCGGGGAACCTGGTGGTGCGTATTACGCAAACAAACGAGGGCAACCTCGGTTTCCGACGACGAGGCAGCGATTTGTTCAGAGAAGAAGTACTGAGCGCGCAGCAGGCGCTTAAAGGCGGCTGGTCCCGAGTGGTCACGCGACTCGACGATACACAGCTTACGTTGGCTAGAAAACGCGGCGAAACGGTGAACGATGGTGAGACGGAAAAGTTGAGAGGCGAAGGATTGCCGAAGACTGGCGAGGAGCATGGCGATTTGTACATTAAGTATCGGGTGGTGGGCTCCTCTCAGGAGAAGACCCACGATGAGCTTTAGTATAGAATAACGATGTTAGTGCAGATGATATAGATTGTATGGAGTATAATAATTAATGCTTGGTGTAGAAGTAGCTAAGTATAGGTTGCTAACGGCAGTACTTGGGGCAGTAGGAGTACCTCGGTACAATGATAGATAGTGACTTTATTCAGGTTATAAGCGCGTCTTCTTGCGCCTGTTTGGGTTTTATTTAGCTCTGTGTATTATATAGATCTCTTCTAGGTCCTTTGAGTTGCCTATAACTGCGACCGTCTGTATGGCCTGGTGCTATGGCTGCTCCTGTGACCGTCTCTGTATGGCTGGTGCTACGGCAGGGCCGTCTTATGGCAGGGCGCTCCTGAGGTGACCCTGGGGTGGTCTCGGGGCAGGGCCAACCCGAACCCCCGAATTTTTTTATTCCGCCATCTTTTCACCGATCTCCGCGAATTCTGCCGCATCCATTGACCAATGGCCACGACCGTGAAGAGAAAGTCGGCAGGACCGCAGAAACCTTCGAAAAAAGTCAAGCCCAGCGCGCCGAAACCCAAGCCCGTGCCAATCACGAAAGACTCAGTGGATGAGGACTCGGAAGCTGATTTAAGTGACGGGTTTGATGGTTTTGACGAGAACGATGCGGTGGAAAACGACAGCTACAGTGAAGATGAGCTCGATAACGACGAGATTCCGCTCGAACATGACGACGAGGCCGATTTCTCGGCCAATGGCTCCAGCAATGGCTCCAGCAATGGCCACAGCAATAGCTCCGGCAATTCCCAAAACAATTCCGATGCGCGGGCCCAGCGTCAGGAAAAGAAACGCGTGGCGAAAGAACGCAAACTTGCTAAAGCCCATGGCAAAGAAATCGAGCAGGTCAAGCAGCTGTGGGAGCGTCTGCGCGAGAAGGCGGGCGTTAGCAAAGCTGAGCGCACTGAACTCGTCCAAGATATCATGCAGCTCGTGGACGGCAACTGGAAAGATGTTGTGTTCCGCCACGACTCGTCACGTGTGGTCCAGACCGTTTTTAAGTACGCCGACAAGGCCCTGAAGGCTGAGATCACCGAGTCTCTGAAGGGCAACTACGTCCAGCTGGCTAAGTCGGCTTATGGCAAGTACTTGCTGGTGAAAATGATGCACTACGGCTCGCCGAAAGTGCGTGCCGAGATTATTGACGAGATGCACGGCTCGTTCCGCAAGCTCATGGGCCATAAAGAGGGCGCCTATGTTCTGGAGGATGTGTTCCGCGACTATGCCACTGCCAAGCAACGCAAACAGATCATGCGCGAGTTCTTCGGTAGCGAGTTCGCGATTTTCAAAGATGCCGGGAGTGGCAAAAACAGCTTAGCCGAGATTATTGAGGAGAACCCTACGAAAAAACCGTTCTTGCTGGAGAACCTCAACAAAGTAATTACCCAGGCCGTTGGCAAGGGCTCGATCGGGTTCGAGATCGTCCACGCCATGATGCTTGAGTATTTCCGCAACGTCGACCGCAGCCCGAAAAGCATGGACCGCGAGACTTTTGTGGACCTCATTGCGGACGATTTGGTGGAGATGGTGCACACGAATGCTGGCTCACAAGTGGCGTCGCTCGTATTTGCCAGTGCCAATGCGAAAGAACGCAAACGCCTCCTCAAATCTCTGCGCCAGTTCCCGCTTAAGCTGGCCAAAGACAATTTCGGCAACGTCGTGCTGATGGCGTCGTTCCTTACCGTCGACGACACAAAGCTTACGCACAAAGCCTACACTGAGCTTGAAGAAAATATGGTGGATGTGCTGCTGGATAAATACGGCCGACGTCCCTTTTTGATGCTGCTGGGAGGTCCTCAGAACCCGAAGTATTTCGGGGTGCTGCAGCCGCGGTTCAAGGAAATCTCCCAATTTAAAACGGAGTTCAGTAAAAAGGACGACGAATCGCGCCGTAAAGAGTTGCTAGCCGAGTTCATGCCGGTTCTGGAGTCCACCATCACAAACAACATCAACACGTTCCTGGCCGACTTTTTGGGTGCCCAGTTCATCCAGGAACTGCTGCTAAGCGCCGATGCCGCGGTTCCTGCGGTATTCGAGGCCGTTGTCGCGGCCTATGCGGCCGATCCTAGCACAAAGGACCACCCCCTTAATGCCAACACCTACAACGGCCGCCTGGCCAAAGCACTCATCAAGGACAACGCGGAGTTCCGTGCCAAGGCCGTGGACATGGTTCTGGCGCATCCTTTGGCCTGGGCCGCTGGTGAAGGCTCGTTTGCGGTTGTGGCGTTGCTGGAGTCGGTGGAAGACGCCCAGCGCCAGCAGCTGGCGAAGGCTTTGAAGAAGCAGGTCGGAGGAATCAAGAAGAGCGAAGCCAAGGGCCGCGATCTGCTTTTGAAGCTGATTGAGTAGTTATTTATCTGTTTAGTAGTAGACCTAGCAAATGATGATGTATATCAAGCGTTGTGTGGTATCGCTGGGAGAAATAATTAGCTGGGAGAAATAGTTATCAAGTGATACCTGATATTATATTATATTCTTAATATTATTTTTGAGAGTAAATATCACTTGTTATCAGAGTGATTATCAGACTACAGTGTTATCAGTAGCTAGGCAGTGTTATCGGTGTCGGGGTGCTGGGCAGGTGGTTGGGATTGCTGGGGCTGCTTCTCCCAGCCGATCTGTGTAAATCAGCCGGTCCCAGCCGGTCCCAAGCGATCGGTAGATCAAGGCCTGCTGGATCAGGATCGTGGATCAAACAGTATTAGTATTAGCACATTCTAGTAAATATTATAGGATTAGCATTAGGATTAATTTAGCTTGGTATTAGTATAGTATAGTAGTATCTTGTCATCAGTCATCGCCTCAATAAATATCAGACCCGGTACTCGTCCTCTTCGAAATCAAGATCGGGCGCCTCGGGTTTGACGTCGAAATCGAGATCTGGGACCTCTGGCTTCACCTCGTCGCCATCCAGCATGGAGTTGGTGTCGCCCTCGTCGAAAGACGCCACCGACTGGTCTTCCATCGGCTCGCCAGACGGTAGGCGTTTTTTAATGTCTTTCAAGCCTTGGTGGCTGCGGTATTTCGCCAAATATATTTTCAGCACTTCGGCATAGCTTTCGAAGCCTAGTGAAGTCATGGCAAATAGCACATCCTCCCCGTTGACGGTCTTGCGTTTTTCCGCGCTGCATTTTTCGCTGGCCTCCGACGTGATGAAGCTGACAAACTCGGACACACACTCCTGCACAAACTCCTTGGCTTCCTTCGAGACCTTCGCGTTCTTGGGCAACGCCGTCTTCATGATCCGGTAGACATTGGCGATGGGTAGCCATTTGTCCTGCTCTCGGAGCTCGGAGTCGGCTCCCATTGTGGATCACAAGCACTGGATCGAAAACGAGTGGAACGGCCAAGGTCGTCGGGTGTGGCGTTTGCTGTTGGCGGCGGGGATCGCAGTCTTCCTTGGGCAGTCACGCACTCAACACGAACTGGTGAGCAGCAGCCCCCGACACCGGTCACGGGGTGTTGGGTCCAAGCAGCGGCCCGAGACCACACCCTAAACGGTCGCCCTAAACGGTCGGGTTCATGCTTTTCCTGCACGTACTTCTGTACAGTATGTATGTACGTATGTACGTAATGTAACGGACGGACAGGTCACGTGTGTGGGAAAACAGCGGGACGCGGGGGCAGGGGGAAGAAGGAGTGTCCTCGTCTTTCAGGTCTGGGTGTGCATGTCACATGGGTTCGGCAGGTGGTCGGCACGTCACGTGGTAGACCTGGGTGATACGGCGATCTACCCACCCTACCCTTGTGACCACCCCCAAGTAAGCGCACGACCGCCGCGTAAACAGTTTGGGTGTTTACCTGCTTTTGACCGGCCCAAGCTTTCGGCCACGAGCTAATTAAGCGGCGAGAACCGGCTACGGCACCACTAAACCACCCTCACTTCATTATAACAAACTTCCCCACAGAACCCCTCCCCCACAGAGGCCATGCGCGTTATTACGAACGCATGGATCCCCATTGCTGTGTGGAAGTGGAAAGACTTCGACACCCACGACTCGATCTGTGGGATCTGCCGCTCGGAATTCGAGGCCACGTGTCCCACATGCACGATGCCAGGTGCCGCGTGTCCTCCGCTGAGAGGCGAATGCTCGCATTCGTTCCACCGCCACTGCATTGACAAGTGGCTCAAACGAGGCGAAGCCCAGGACGAGTGCCCGATGTGTCGCCGGAAGTTCGAGCCTAGGACGGCCTCACACGCCGAGGAAGCGATGAATCGCCATGGAAATGACGGCGATTATGAAGATGTTGGAGATATGCAAGAGTATGAGGATGGGCAAGATTACGAGGAAGGGCAAGATTACGAGCAAGTTCAAGATTACGAGCAAGTTCAAGAGTATGAGGAAGACGCTTCGTTTAGTGACGGCATGGAGTCTTAACCATACGCTAGGATCGTCTAAGTGTCCTATTCTACCACCTGTTCTATGTGTCCACCTATTTATTTAAATATCCACTTATTTATTCTAAATATTTATTCATTACTATGCCCCATCTATTTATCTACGGTATTTGCTACCCACGCACTTCTAACTGTGCTTCTAACTGTGCTTCTGCAATTCTCCACCCCCCACCCCACCCAAAACCACATCATCAGATCCAGTGCCCTTCCCCTACTATGATCCATGCAAGTGCAATGGACATCCCAATCCGCATCGCAGACCGTAGCGCTCGACAGTTTTGGCGATGATTCGCTTGTGGCAGCAACTGCCAACGGCGAAATCGCGCTCTCGAGCGCCCCAAACGCCGCCACGCCCATCAAACACGTGGCACGCCTCACGTCCGTTCTGAGCTTCGCGCCGGGCGCTGTGCTCGTGTTTTACGAGCGAACCAACGGAAAAACCAGCGCGTCGGTCCACCTCGGCCCCGACCTCGTCTCAGCTTCGGGCCTGACCTTTTTTGATGTGGTGGGCGGCACTTTACTGCCTTACGTCAAAACCGCCAATCAGCCACCTCAAACGGGCCCTCAATCCCCACGAACTGCGAACCAATCGCGGGCAATCGTGTTCACACCCGCCGCCCTGCGCGTGGTTGAGTTCAGTTTGGGCGAAACTCCCAAAGCGCGGCTCCTGCGCACGATCGAGATGAAAGGCGTGGTGAGTGGCATTGTGGCGTCCCAAGGCGACCAGAAGCTGCTGGTGGCCACGAGATCCGAGTACTTGGTGGTGGATCTGGGCACAGCCTCGAAAACGCCGCTGTTCCCGATCATGAACGGCCTCAAACCCTTGATGGCCACCATAGGCTCGGAGTTTCTCGTTGTGCAAGGCACCCAACCCGGGGAACCAGCCATGGGGCTGTTTGTGGATCATAAAGGTGAGGTGGCCAAGGCCGGTCTTATTATTGAGTGGCCGGTTTACCCCAGCAACGTGGCCATTTCGCGTAACACGGTGTTTGCCATGTGTGGCCCTAAACTCGTCGTGCACCACCTCAACGAAAAAGGGGGTGAGCCCGTACTCGTGCACGTAAGCAGCACCGACCAACCAGAAGGCGCAGAGCTGTTCCACCTCTCTCAGCCCGTGAAATACGCGAACGAAGCCGTGCAAACTAAACTGGGCGAGGAGACCTGGGAGGAGGAGGCCTGGGAGACCAGCGATATCGCCGTATTGACTCAGAACAACACCACCAAAACAGCTACATTATACCGTTTCGAGTCGCCGTTCCTAGCTGCTGAGCAGCGCATTCTCGAAGGCGACACTCCCAATAATTCGTTCTCAGGCAAGCAGCGCGAATACCTCGCGGCGCTGCAAATTTTGCGCGCTTTAGGGTCCAGCGATAAATCGAAATGGCGTGCCACGTTGCCGGCCAATGTGGTTTTGTATATTTACGGTTTAGGCCCGCTCACGGCCACGTTTCCCGGACTGGTGGAAGTTATTGAGCAAGCGAGAAACAACCAGCCCAACCCGGCGTACCTGCGGTATTTCCTGAGGCAGGAGATCAAACGCCGAAGACAGGAGAACGAGGACCTGGGGTTAGAGGTGGTGTATGCCCAGGTTCTTTACACCACTGCTAAGGAAGAGGAACTTAGTGCTGCTGGTGGTGCTACTAAAGAAGCAGACGCCCCCAAAGAAGTGGTCGGGCTCACGCGGTTTCTGCTGGAAAGAGGCCAGCGTTCTGCGGCCCAAATAGTGAGCTGGCTGCAGGATCAGAACGATTACTATACGCTGCACAGCTACTTCAGCGCCACTCACAATATCCCGGCGCTCTGGTCGCTTAACCGCCAAGCACTGGCCAACCCTGCGTACTCCGCTCAAGCCGCTGTAGAACTCACGAACGCCGCCTTGAACGGCGAGCCCAGTGACGAGCAATGGAGCCTGGCTCTGGAACTGTTGCCGGCGCATTCCGAGCTGGGCGTGAAACTGCTTACGTCCCCGGCTTTCGAGGACCAGTTCGGGCCGGCCCAAGTGCTGGATGCCCTGAAAACCCACACCGATTCCGGAGCAGCGTGGCGCTGGCACCTCAAAACAGTGGCGGAACACCACCGGCCGTTCCAGAACATGCTGGCCGAGCTGCTGGTCTCGGACCTGATCGACTGGGTGGAATCGAACGACGTGAGGTGTGTGGAGGATTCGTTCAAGCGGTTTGCCCAGCTGGGCCTGCCTAAGCCGAGTTACCGGGCGTGGCTGAGGAGAGAGAAGTACCCGAGGGAGTTGTTGGGAATGCAGATGGAGCTGTGGGCTCTGCTTGATGCCAGCACAGCCAGCACACCGAGCACAGCGAGCACCATCGAAGGCGATGGGAACTCAGAAGGCGATGGGAACTCAGAACACACCACTGACGCCACCTCCTCCGGCCTCAGTGGCGTTGGGTGGGTCTCACTCATCTCCACCGTCGATAGGCGCCTCGCCCCCCTCAAATACGAACGTGCCGCGATCTACCACCACGCCGGCCTGCTCTCGCAATCACTCGACCTGTTCTGTGAGATCACCGACTTCCGCAGCGTGCTGCAGTTCCCGGAAACCGTCGAGCCGGCCATGCAGAGTGACGTGGCCCGTTTGACGGTGCAGACGTTGCTGCGGCTGGCCCCAACCCAACGACACGCCGTGTTACGTGCGTTCTTGGCGACTCCAGCCGCGAAAAAACTCGACACGGCGTTTGTGCTGGGTTTGTTGCCCACAGACGAGCCGTTCGAGGCAGTGGCGGCGTTCTTGGTGGAGAACGTGAGGAGAAGAGAGGCGCGGGTGAGGGAGAGCGAGAGGAAGTATCTCGTGGCAAGAGCGAATCGCTAGAAGCTCCCCGAGCAAAGCGAGGGAAGCAAGCGAAGCGAGGGAAGTGGTGAGTGGTGAGGTGCGAGGTGTGTGATGAGCCATAACTAACTAGGTCTACCAGCGCCACTCCCGTCACTAGTGCCACTCCCACCACTAGGCACTTCATATCAGAGCATATATCTGATTCCACGAAACTAGGCGCACCACCAACTCCTATTTGTATTTGTATTCCATCTAGACTAGAACAGCCTAGACGATAAATGTATAGTATCCTCGGCCAAGTGGTTCGACGCCTTGTCCGAAAGCTGCTTTAACATGCCTTTCTACTTTCTTCATCTATTTATCTACCTAACTGGCTGTGTACTGGCTAATTATCTCTGGTCTAATGGCTTCGTAAACGAATGGCTGCGTAATCAGCTGACCTGGGTTGGGTCCTTGTGGGGTGTGCCCTGAAAGAATTCTTTTTTTCACCAACCATCAACACCATGTCGGACGCAATTGCCAAACGCAAGCGCGACGACACGCTTCTGCAGGACGAAGGCGATGCCGGCGTGCGTGGCGACACTCCGTTCCCGCGTGGCGGCGGCTCGTCGCTCACGCCGCTCGAGATCCGGCAGGCGGCCGCCGACGCCACTTCCGACGTGTTCAAGCAGCTCAAGCGCCCGAAACGCGAGAAGAAGTCGAAATCAAAGCCGGCCGTGTCGATTGGCACCAAACCCGAGCCGCTGATCCTGTCGCGGCTGAAAGTAGACACGCTGGTTCTGGGCCAGATCACCGACCTCAAATTCAGCTCGTCCGAGCTTGTAGTCTCGCTGCCCAATAATTTGACGGGCTACTGCGTGTTCCCTGCGCTTTCGGCCACGCTCGTGGGCCGCATGCTGCGGTTCAGCGTGGTGCAGACGACTCCCCGGGTGATGCTGAGCGTGGACCCGGATACGGTTAACGTGGGTTTGGAACGGTCCGAACTTGTGGCGGGGTTGGCCGTGCAAGGGTTCGTGACCAGTGTAGAGGAGAAAGGTGTACTTTTGGATCTTGGCGGCATGATGGGGTCCGGGTTCGTGCAAAATACGGCGTTTAGTATCGGCGAGCCCGTGCTGGCGTTTGTGGCGCAGCCCGAACGTCGCGTGATCGGCCTGACGCTCGACACCAGCGCCGCCGCCCGCACGGCCATGTCCCAGGCCTCGCTGCTTCCCGGCACGCTGGTGCGCAGTGCTCCGCTCGAGCACAGCACGCCGCTCGGCCGCGTCTACGCTTTGTTGGGCCAGTACACGGCTACGTCCGACGCGATCCACAGCGAAGACGCCGAGCAAGGCGTGCGTGTGTTGTTCAGTTTCCCGCCCACACAGATCAACGGCGACCGCCAGCTCGGCGTGTCGAATCTCCCGCATATTCTCGCTCTAAAACCGGCGGCTTCGCCGCTGAAGACGGGCACCGTGACGCTGGGCGAGGTCACGGGCGTGCGCCCGAACCTAGGGTTGTTCATGGACGTTGGGACCAAAGCGTTCGCCCATATCGCCCAGATCCCGGGCCATGTGGGTTTGGAAGAGGCCGAGGAGTATGCCGTCGGCACGAAGCACCGCGTGCGGGTGATTTCGACGCCTGCGCTCGACGGCACGCCGCAACTCAGTTTAGACCCGAAAGTCATGACGCAGGCGTACATGTCCGTCGAGGATGTACAGATTGGCGATGTGGTAGACGCAGAAATCGACCGTGTGCTCCCGAAGGGCGGCGTTCTTATCAAGCTGGGCGGAGTCACCGGATTGGCGCCCAACACCCAGCTCAGCGATACCCTGAGCCGCAACCCTGAACAGCGATTCAAACCGGGGCAGAAAGTCAAGGCCCGGGTGCTGGACGTGGACATCGAAGCCGGCCGTGTGGCGCTGAGCGTGCGCAAATCGGTTGTGGAGTTCGAAGGCCCGCTGCTGCAGAGCTACGACGTGATTGAAGGCACGACGCTCGGCGTGGTCACCAACGTCTTGAAAGTAGGTGCGCGTGTCGGCTTTTTCGGCGGCGTTTCCGGTTTGCTGCCCGTATCCGAGGCGGGCGAGGCGGGCACTGCGGCCGAGCTGTTCAAGGTGGGCCAAACCGTGCGCGTGCGTGTGCTGGAAGCGGACGAAGCGGTTGAGCGCCTGATCCTCACCACGAAGAGCGACGAGCTCGCCCAATTCTCAGGGCAGACCCTCAACGCCAAGGTCGTGAGCAAGAGCAAAGACGTGAAAGTCGTGGTGTACCACAACGACAAGGTGGTTGGCGAGGCCACGCTGCTGGGGGGTAAAGCCAAGGTAGGCGCCGAGCTCAAGGTCAAAGTCCTGACCACGAGTCTCGTGACGGCCAACCCTAAACTCCTCGCGGCCACGCTGCCCTCGCGGCTCGAAGATCTCGTGGCCGGAACTGCCCAGACCGGGTTCGTGAAGGGCCGCGCCGCTGCCGGTCTGTTTGTAGGGTTCGGCGGCGGACTCGTTGGCCTCGTTCCCGGTGCGCTGAAGACGCCGCCGGTGGGGAGTCCCGTCGATGTGCTGGTTGACAGCGTGGATCTGGCGAAAAAGCGCGTCTACCTGTCGATGAGCGGCGAGCGCGTGAAAGCTGTCGTGACTGCGGTGAAGGCCACGCAACTCAACGTTGTGACCGAGGACGGCCGACCCGGACGGGTGGACGCGTCGCAGGCGTTTGCGAGTTTCGCGGAGATCGCCGACCCTAAACAGCCCCTTGCCCAGTTCAAGACCGGCGACTCACTGGACCTGGCGGTGGTGGGCCGCCACGACGCGCGCAACCACCGGTTCCTGCCGCTGTCGCACCGTACCGGCGCGTCGGTGATGCTGGAGCTCGCGAAACACGCCGCGCCGCCTCTGGTGCCGGGCAAAGCCGTGGGGTTCGTGAACAACTACGAGAACGGCGCGGTGTGGCTGACGCTGAGCCCGACCGTGCGTGCGCAGATGTCGCTGGTGGACCTGAGCAACGATGCGGACGTGCTGGCGGACCCGGAGCAGCACTTCCCCGTGGGCTCGGCTCTGGAGGTGCGAGTCTTGCGCGCGGGACTAAGACCGGCCGTCACTGCCTTGACCTCCTCTACTCCCAACGAGACCAAACCCAACGAGGTTGGGTCAACTGAGGTTGGGAGTGAAGAAGAGGTCGAGGAGGAGACGACCCCCGTGGGACTCTGCCAGATCCACCAGGTCACGCCGCTCCGCGTGATGGTGCGGCTGCCCAACCACAAAACCGCGGCCATTGCGGCCATCGACGCCGCGCCCGCGACGCAGCCGCTGCTGAAAACATACCAACCAGGAGATATCGTGCCCTTCTACACGGAGCACAAGCACGTCGTGCTGCGACCGCCGCTCGCGCCGGTCCGCGCGGGCGACGTGCGTCGCGGGTTCGTCGTGAACATCAAGAACGGCGTGTTCGTGGCGCTGGCCCCGCACGTCGTGGGCCGCGCGCAGATCGGCCAGCTCAGCGACGCGTACCTCAAGGACTGGACGAAGTTCTGCAAGCTCGGCGACGCGGTCGAGGCGAAGGTGCTGGGCACGTCGCCGAAAATCGAGCTCTCGCTGAAACAGAGCGCGGTCACCGGCCTCAAGCAGCCCGGCCTCGCCAGTATTGAGGTGGGCAAAGCGTACAGCGGCGTGGTGCGTCGCGTCGAGACGTTCGGCGTGTTTGTGGATTTCAAGGGCGTCACCGGTTTGTGTCACCGCTCGGAAGTGAGCGACCGCGCCGTGGAGCTGGAGAAGGTGTTTGCAGTGGGAGATAAGGTGCGGGTGAAGGTGCTGGCGAAGGACGGCGAGCGGTTGAGTTTGGGCATGAAGGCGAAGTATTTTGCGAGCGAAGCAAGCACGAACACGAGCGAAGCGAGTGAAGCCAGTGAAGACGAAAACGCAAGCGACAACGAGGAGAGTGAGAGCGACAACGAAGACAGCGAAAGCGAACTTGAAGTCATCAAAGGCGATCCCCAGTTCGACTCCGAGAGCGACGCTAACATGGACCTCGACGCCTCCGACTCCGACTCCGACGCCTCCGACTCTGAGTCTGACGACTCCCCCTCTGCCTCTGCCATCAGCGCCGGTTTCGACTGGTCCGGCGCCCTGCCTGCCACGCACGACTCCTCCGACTCCTCCGACTCGGACTCCGACTCCGAGGAGACGCCGCGCAGACGCAAGCGCAGCGCCGCCGCCACGCGCGACGAGACCGCCGCGATCCAGACGCGCCTCCCGCAGTCCGCGCAGGACTTCGAGCGCCTCCTCCTCGCCTCACCGGCGTCCTCGGTGCTGTGGACGCAGTACGTCGCGTTCCAGCTGCAGCTCGGCGAGCTCGACGCCGCGCGCCAGCTGTGCCGCCGCGCGCTGACGGCGATCCCTGCGCGCGACGAGGCCGAGCGCCTGAACATGTGGGTTGCCTTGCTCAACGTCGAAACGCAGTTCGGCACGCCGGACTCCACGGCGCGCGTGTTTGCCGAGGCCCAGCAGCACATGGACAGCCAGACCGTCCACCTGCGCATGGCGGCCGTGTACACCCAGGCAGGCCAGATCCAGAACGCCCGCGAGGTGTACAAACGCGCGCACAAGCGGTTCGGCGACGACCCGGCAGTGTGGCTCGCTGAGGCGCGGTTCCTGTTCAGCGACGCCCACGACAAGCCGGCGGCGCGCAGCCTGGCCGACACGGCGCTGCAGCGGCTGGCGGCGCGCGACAGCAAAGACTTCACGCGGCAGTTCGCCTTGCTGGAGTTCGAGCTCGGCGACGCGGAGCGCGGGCGCACGCTGCTGGAGGCGCTGCTGGCCGCGTCGCCGCGCCGCGTCGACCTGTGGAACGTGTTCATCGACCAGGAACTCAAGCTGGGCGAGGAGAAGCGCGCGGAGCAGCTGTTCGAGCGCGTGCTGCAGCAGAAGGTGTCGATGAAGCAGGCGAAGTTCTTCTTCAAGAAGTGGATCGGCGTTGCGGCCGACCAGGAGTATGTGAAGCGGAAGGCGCAGGAGTACATAGCCGAGCGAGCTGAGAGCGAATAGCTGAGCGAAGCGAGGCTATGAGCGAGTAGTCTGCGAATAGCCTGCGAGTAGCGAATGGCGAATAGCCTGCGAGTAGCGAATAGCCGATCGAAGTGAAACTATGAGCGAGTGATCAGCGAGTAGCCTGCGAACAACGAATAGCTTCGCTTCGCTCGGCTATGAGCGACTAACTTCCTCAACTCTGAGCGACTAGCCAGCCAAGCATGAACCAAGCCAGCTGCACTAGCCAAACTAGCCAGCGAGCTATACATATTTATATTTATACTATACACTTTCTGATTGTAAGTCGCACCTACCACTATATACTTACTATCTACCTACTATCTACCTAGGTACCTACCAGCACCTCTACCTACCTTCACCTCCAGCGGCATGCCAGTTTGATCCGCTGACCTGCCGTGTTCTAAGCGGTCTGCCCTCCCAGAGCACCTAGGTGGTCGTATGGGTGTGTACTTCGGATCCAATCGAACTCTCTTAGCGATTCCTGCGGTTGCGGCGCTAGCTCAACCACGAGATACTTGGCCGAGCGATTAGTCAAAGTCAGTTAAGGCGATGCTGAAGTCGCTAAGGGCTACTTATTCCTCTGGTGCCGTCCACCAGGACTCCGCAGATTCACTACTTCCGGAGTAAGCGCGCATTTCATCTCGAAATTAAGCACTGTGGGCAGATCTGTTGGCTTGGCTTGGCTCGAAGCCACCTGCCCACTACAGCGACTCCTTAGGAGATCTTGCATAGATCGTATCTTGCATATGCACCGCAGACCGATTAGCTCCAGCACACCTTACTCTACACCTACACCTTCACCTTACCTTCACCTACACCTTACTACCTGCCTTACTACTACCCACACCCACACCTCGTACCTACCCTGAGGGCGAGGTTAGGCTCGGAAACCGCCAACTTTCGGTCTCCATATAAACCCCCCTCCCATGTACCCCCACCGCCACATATCATGGTTTCCTTTTCTACTACTCCTGCCCCTGGCGCCCGCACCGCGCGCGAGATCCGCGCGATCCTCGCCGCCTGTCTCGGCTGCGACCCGGCCAACTTGTTTCTGTACCGACCCGCCCAATCGGCGCTCAACTCCGCCTCACCCACTTTGCTCGAAGAGGCTGCGCACGCCGTGGCGTCCACGGGCTCGCCGAACTTCGTGCACATCTCGTTCGGCACGTCAGCGTCGCGCGAACGCGAGGAAACGCTGCTGCGTGTGGCGTCACAGTTCAACGCGAAAGTGTACGTCATCACGGCGAAATCAAAATTTTCCGACATTGTCGACCAGCTGCAGGCCGTCACAACCGCCCAGGCGTGTTTGGTCGTCGATGCGCTGCCCGAGTTCGCCACACACCGCTTCGCATGGGAAGATCTCGTGCACTCTGCTCAGCATCGCGGCTGGAAGACAATTGTGGACGGCCGCGGCGCTGTGGGCCACGTCGAGCTCAATTTAGACGCTGCGCGGCCCGACGTGTTTGTGTGCGACACGCCGTGGACGTCGCTGAGTGACCACCGCGGGACGTGCCACGGCGTCTACATCGACTCTGGTCTGCACCAAGCGTTCCTCGCTACTTCCCAGCTGATTGGCCGCCGGCCGCTCGTGACGCTGGGCAGCGAGACCTCCGGGCTACGCTTTTTGCACGCGTCGGCCGACTCGGCTGCGGAGTTTATTGCGCAGAGCAAAGTGGCCGCCGAAAAATGCAGCCAGCACCTCCAGACGCAGCTGCACGTGCCTGAGTTCAGCTGGCACGCGGACCACGGCAACCGGCGCACGGGCCAGTTCGCGCTCGTGTGCCCCGGCCAGCCGAAGTTTGTGGATGGCGTGTTCGGCAAGGCGGCGTTTGCCAAGCACATGCAGCGCAAGCTGCGGGGCGTGCACGTGGAGCTGCTGCATGGCACAGTGGTCCTGAGTTTCCGTCAGGGCCACCGGCCGTTCGACGCCGGCGTGCTCGAGGAGCAGATCAAGGCGGCCGTGGCCTCGTGGAAGCGCCACAAGGGCCCTGCGCGCCGGTTGCGGCGCCAGCTGCGGCACTTCGGCGTGCTGCTGAGCCCGAAGCATGTGTGGTACGACATGGCCCGCCTGGGCTCGCAGCTGCGGCACTAGTCGCTATTTACGTTATTTATGTATTTATTAAGTCGGCATAGGACAGCGCTGGATAAGACGGCACATCTTTGAGTGCTCTGACTAGCCTGCCCAACACCTCAGGGGAGCGCAGTGTCCTTGCAATGAGCCACTGCAGTACACTGAGTCCATAAGTAGCACCAAAGTGACTAAGTGGTACCACTTAAGTGATTGAAGTGCAAATGTTTGAAGTAACTATTTTTTGACCAATGTTTAAACTAAGTGCTTAGTGAATGCTTAGTGAGTGCTTTGTGCGATGCTTTCAAAGCGTGCCACCGCCTGACGGCGCCGGCAGTGGCGCTGGCGCTGGCGCTGGCTTCAACGCCACCTTCGCCTTGAACACGTCCCGGGCCAGCTGCCGCACGAGACGCACGTAGACGTGCACCTCCAGGCCGGCGTCCAGCGCCTTTGGGAGCACGTCGAGCGCCGCCTGCGCCGCGCCCAGCGCCGCGACGTCGGCGAGCCGCGTTAGCCGCGAGGTGCTCATCTGCGAGTTGCTGGTGCTGCGGCGGAGTCGTCGCTTTTTTTCTGATATGAGTTCTGATGCTCTAAGTTATAATACATACGTCTAAACGCGGTTGTA